>JACCEG010000144.1:329931-348069 GCA_014065205.1 Tuber brumale
GAGGGTTGATTTCAAGCGCCGGGTGTGTAGAGGAGACGGAGGATGGCCTATCTACGCGGCCTTTTTTTTTCTTTTTTTTCTTTTTTTCTTTTTTATCTGCATGTATTCGTTGTTATTTAGGGCACAAGAACTTGCATGCAGTGCTAGCTATGGCATAAACAATCCTCATTCCTCCTTCCGCCCGGCCCGACCGTATCTCCGAGACCCTCTGGTATGGGCCTAACCGCACATCTCGCCCCAAAGAGAGACCCGTCCCTACCTCGCAAGCGAACTCAGAGAATAGGAGAAGCCTAACTGAGAAGAAAGCAGGAAAACATAAGAAGGGAACCGCCCGGGACATCTCAGAAAAAACAAAAGAAAACTCGCACCAGGGTGAGCCCCACAACAACCAAGCCAGAGATACGCGCTGGCAGCAGAAAACCATAGAAGTTATCCCGGAACGCGACGTAACTGAGGAAGGGAGCCGCCTGTGGGCTGCGGCGGGAGAGGGTGGAGCAGTAGGGTGCTAGCCGAGTGAGCGTGTAGCAGTAGGGTACAAGCCGATCCAACCGCCAGAACGGGCCAGAAACCGAACGCGACAGTGTCGACTCTCGGTAATCATGTTCGTGTCTTGCTAGGCGGTCTCCAACAAGAATAGTCCCAACTTGAACCGGAAGACTAGGAGGATATGGCCAGATCTCCAAGCGAGACAGGCCCCGAAGTTACTAGCCAAGGCGTTCCCCCACGGTGCTCGTGCACACAGGGAGACAGGCGTCCACCACAGCCAACGCCAAACGGAAACGAAGAAGAGAGGTCCCAAGGAAGGAGAGGAGCGAGGTCGACCAACAGGCCTAAAGAGTATTCCTCGGGTACTGCAGAAACCGTGTTCCCAGCCGTCTGAAGCATGGGAAGCGAACAGTCGCCGACCGTGAGGAGGGGCCTCGCTAAGCGAGGAACGGGGCGAGAACGGGCAGCCGAAAAGCAGTAGCGGAACCCAGAGGAAGGAAAGCCACGCCGCGTAAAGGAGCAAGCGATGGCAGTGGGCAAAGAGGGAGGTGGCCGTCACTCCTAGGCCAAAGTCATCATGGGAGGAGAGGGGGGGTGAATGGTTCGTGCGTACCTAGCGTTGAGGGTTGATTTCAATCGCCGGGTGTGTAGAGGAGACGGAGGATGGCCTATCTCCTCAGCCCTAGTGACTTCTTTATATAGTTGCTCTTCACGCCTGTGTGACTCATACCTTGAGTCATACGCCACATATGAGTCACAACTGTGACTCATACCAAATATCATAAATTAGTCATATGACCAAAGTGGTCACCTGCGCAAAACCCATGACCTCTAAATGAGGTCATGTGCGAAACATAACATATTATCATAAACCAATCATATGACCAAAGTGGTTATATGTGCGAAACCCATGACCTCTAATGAGGTCATGTGTAAAACATAACATACCTATGACTCAAAACTATGAGTCATGTGAAACCCTCTTCCTCGCTAAGCCACATTCGTGACATTAGCTACTCCCTCCCAAAGCTCAAGTTCCTTCTAGCTTAGAATTTCTCATCCTGGAGGCAGTCCCCGAACCTCCTGAAGCGTTTGTAGCAGTCTGTCACTTTCCCGCAGTACCTGCACACCTCGTCGATGATGGCTCTCCCTTTGAGCCGTTCATTCCTCAAGGCTTTGTCTGCCTTTTTCATCTTCTCGTTGTAGCAGGCTCGGACTATGTCCATCCTCCTTCGTGCTCAAACCATCATTTGCTGGTATGTCTTTGTCTCGTCCTGCAGGCCGGCAATCGTTTCTTAGTTCCGTTTCGTTTCCTCCTCGAGTCGATCGTTTGATCACCGCAATCCCTCGACCATTAGGTGCGATTCTTCCTAATACACCAAGGTTTTTGTATCCTCCCCCTTCGTAGGTTCCATCCTCGGAATGTCTTGGGTAACCTGCTTGGCTTCCCATTGCTGTCTTCGATGCTAGGGGCAGTATCTGTGCATGCAGTTCTGCCAAGACATCTTGTAGGGCGAGGGGCCTGTGGGCGCAGGTTGTAGTTAGGTTGCCCAATCGGCTTGGATCGGTGTGGTTGGTGGCATCTGCTTTGTCGCCAACTTCCTACTCGGGAAGAAGTTGCTTTGCTATTTTCTGCCTAAGTGCACGGGGCACCCATCGTCCGTGCATGCCGTCCAATCATAGACAGCATGGTTTCTTCAGTTGTCATTGACCACCTTGGCCCACTCAGCTACAATAGTCTTCTCCTCTTCCTCTTTCTTGATTCTGACTGCTTCTTCAGCTGCAGCCCATTTGGCTGCATCAGGTGGAGGGCTCATGGGGCTACCCAGGAGCTCATAGTCATCAGAAGCATCCTCGTTGCTCAGTTGATGGCTTCTGCGCATAGCGTTGGTGGAAGAGGATAAGGGCATCTTGAGCCTTTGCCAAGTTGGTGGCGGGGTACCACTCTTGATCATGTTTCGCCAAATAACTAGTCTACTTAGCATGGTATTGAAGGTTACCATAGTGCAACCGGGAGTCAATTATTATATCGAGTTTGTATTTGGGCTGTCTGTCTAGTCCAATAGGCGGAGGAAGTGTAATCGTTTATGAGAGAAGCTTGTTATCTTAATATAGTTCCAAAAGCGAGATGTGGAATGTGTTGTGTATCTTCATGGACCGGGGAAGGTCAAGTTTATATGCTCGTTTCCCTATTCTTTCCAGTATCTCGAATGGTCTCATTTTCTTGTAATCTACTTCCTTAGATGGCCTTGTCATCCGTATATTCCTTGGCAGTAACCACACCTTATCCCTTTGCTGTCGGTGTGGATCGGGTTTTCGGTGTTGATCATAGTTTTCTTTTTGTTGTAGTTAGGCTGTCGTCATTTCTGCTCATAGAGTGTTGTGTAATTGACTCATGTTTTCATTTTCCTTTATCAGTCCTTTGGTCGGATGACCTATGGCCTGATATTCTGGGTCAAGGCTCCAGTTTGCATAAAAGGGTATCATCTTAATCGTTTCTTGCTTTCCGTTGTTGTATGCAAATTCCACTATCAGCAGTAACTCATCCCAGTTGTCCTGCTGATAGTTGATATAGGCTCACAGGTATTGTTCCAATATGCTATTTGTGCATTCGGTCTGTCCATCCATCTGTGAGTGGAAGGCCATAGAAAGTTTCCTTTTGATTCCAATTTCTTCCGTTATCTTCTTCCATATTCCTGACGTGAATATAGATCCTTGATCGGTGATAATGTCTTTTGACAATCTATGTAGTTGAAAGATTTCTTTGATGAATGTTGTTGCGAACTGCCGTGCTGTCATATCCATTCGTACTGGTATGAAATGGCTCATTTTGGTCAGGCGATCCACCACGACTAATATTGAGTCATATCCATTGCCCTTAGGTAAATCCGTTATAAAATCCATAGATATGGATACCCATGGTTTTTCTGGTGCTTCGTTGGGTCTTAACAGCCCATATGGTGCATGTTGCACCACCTTAGTCCTCTGGCATAGGTCACAGTTTTTGACGCATCGTTTGACTAACTCCGGCAGTCCCAGCCAATAATATTTCCACGTGATCAGCTCTGTTGTTTTAGCTGTTCCTCCATGTTTTGCCGCTTTATCATCGTGGTGTTTCCGGATAAGGTTTGTCCTTATCTTCTTGTCTTCCGGTATTCTTATCTTTCCCTTGTACCATAAATGGTGGTCTTTCTATTCGCATAGGCCTAAGGCCACTTCTTTTCTTTCTTTGACTCTCCTTTCTAGGGTCTTCCTTATTTCTTGCAACTCTTTTTCTTCCTTAATCGCTCTTCGCAGTTCTTTGTCTTCTTTGTCCCAGATTTTAGTTGATTTTATAGCTTCTAAATCTTCCTTTGGACGTAATATTCTGTTTTTCTGTTTGATCCTTTCGTCTTCTTTATCTTGTGGTTTGTCACTTGATACCCTCATTAAGGCGTCCAGTTTTCCTCCTTCTTTTTCATGTCAGTATTCGATTTTGAAGTTGTATTTGCTCAAATGTTCCATCCATTGGATTTGTCTGTCATTGAGTTCCTTTGTGGTCATGAAAGGAACCAGGTTCTGGTTATCTGTTAGACCTCAGACTTGATAGTCATTGTTCTATATGTATCGCCTCCGTTCCTTGTATGCGTGAACAATTGCTAATATTTCTTTGTTGGCGATGTCATAGTTGCATTCGGCCCATGTCATTGTCTTCGATCAATGGCATACCGGGCACCAGTTTCCCTCTTCGCATTTTTGAGATAGGATTCCGGAGCAGACATATTTCGATACGTCAGTCACGATAGTTGTTTCCCCCCGAGGGTCGAAGTGTACCAGTCTTGGTGCCATTGTGAGTCTTGTCCGAATTTCGTCGCAAGCCTTCTGCTCCGTTTCTCTCTATTCTTATTTGACATCTTTCTTGGTTAGGTTGTATAGGAGTTTTTCTATTCAGCTAAACCCTTCAATACACTTTCCACAAAAGTTGCAGAATCCCATGAAGCATAGGATATCTGTTTTGTTGTTTGGCTCTGCCCTGTCTCATATTGCTGCTGTTTTGACTGGGTCCACTTGAACTCCATTTCCATTGATGATGAATCCCAGGTAATCCATTTCTGTTTTGTGAAATTCACATTTGGATAGTTTGATCTTCATCCCTGACTTCTGAATCTCATTCATGATGTTGCTGACATCCTTCCGCTGTTGTTCCAGGTTTTCTGAATATATGAGGACATCGTCCACATAGACTATGCAACATATATCGCGGAATTTGCAGAGTACCTGGTTGATCCATCATTGGAATGATGCCAGTGCGTTGGTTAAGCCAAATGGCATGACCAAATACTCATACATCCTATATCTTGTTGCAAAGGTTGTTTTCCATTCGTCTCCTTCATTTATCCATACATTATGGTAGGCATCTTTGATATCCAGTTTGGTGAAGTATTTTGCCATCCTTAGTTGATCCAGTGCTTTGCCGATCAATGGTATTGGGTATCGGTCCTTCTTTGTTACCGAGTTCATAGCTCGGTAATCCATGTACAGTCTCATCTTTCTGTCTTTCTTTTTAACAAATACGATAGGCGATCCTGCTGATGTGAACGAGTGTTGTATCCATCCTCTCATCATATTCTGTTGACTATATCCTCGTAATTCCTCTTACTTCTTTTCCCCCAGAAGGTAAAGGCGTTCATAAGGAATCTTCTTCTTTGCTTTCGTTTTCTCGTCTTTTTCAATGTGGATCTCGTGATCCACACCTGGTCTCCTTGGCAGTAGTCGATCGCCCTGCTTTTTCGTGAAATAGGTTCGTGAATCGGTGGTATTCGTGTGGTATTATATCGTACCACTCCTTCTCTTTTCGTTGTTGTTTTAGTCTTATCGCTAGTTCGGTGCTGATATTAATCCATGCCAATTCCAGCTTCTCTTCTCGTGGATTCTATTTGAGGATCCCCATGAGGTCTGCTCTCTTGTAATATCTGTCAAACGCGTGGGCCGATATTTCTCAACTCTGTGCTGTTTCCTCTTTCTTAGTCTTTGAGCTACCTGGGCTACCAAAGCCATTCATTCCTTTTTTGGTCTTATGAAGTTCTCATACTTCATGTATCTCTTCTTCATTAATCTTCTCGATGATCAATTGCGCTATCCGATCTCCTTTTCTGATTTCTTAATCAGTATCTCCCAGGTTGGCCAAGACCACTTTGATCTCCCCGGTATAGTCAGCATCAATGACCCCTGCATTGGTAATGAGTTACTTAGTGACTCCTAGTCCGCTGCGTGATGCTATCCGTCCATAGGTACTGGGAGGTAATCTTATCGCTATTCCAGTTGATATCATTTCTTGACCCCTTGCTTGGATCGTCTTCTCTTGATCAGCATACAGGTCATGCCCCGCCGCTTGTCGGAAGCCCTAGGTTGGTCCCAGCGCCTTTTTGTGCAACTTCTTGAATCTGATTCCCCGATCTGGTTCTTCTCTAAGTTGGTCGAATCGTGCCTTCTGGTTCTCCTCTTTTGCCTCTCTTTCTGGTATTGTATACACCACTGGTGAACTGTTGAGACATCCTGTCATACATCGTTTACTAGCGAATGTAATCTTGTTGTTGTCCTAGTCGATCATGGGGTTGTGTTGTCGTCACCATAGCATCCCTAGAACAAGCTCGTAGTTCTTCAGGTTTGCTACCTGGAAGGTCGCCTCTTCCCTATGGCTGCCTATGGCCATAGGTACTTGCACTGCATGGGTTATTGGTCTCATAGTGCTGGGTTTTCCATCCGCTACATAAACCTATCACTTCGGTTGTGTCAGTGTCAGGGGGTAGTTGTATTTGTCGCAGATTTCCTTGTTGATGAAATCTTCCATTGCCCCTGAGTCGAGCATCGCATGTATCATAGTGCCTTTCTTTTTCATGTCAAATAGTGTGGTCTTGATCATAATATGATCTCCTTCTTCTTCCAGTAGTGCCATGTAGTAGTTCGCCCTAGTGATCTTTTTCATTCCGTTCATGCCTATCCTTTCCCTTCTAATTGTTTTCATCCCATTCTTGTCCACCTGACCATCTCTTACTAAAGACCATCTTCTTTTTTCAGTTAGTCCTCCTCCATTGTCATCTCCTCCCAGTTGGTGCTCTTTTGTTGGCTGATCCAGTTATTGCCTAGGGCTGGTTTCATTGGTTTCTGCCCATTGTCTGGCCTGTTTTGGCATTCCTGAATTCGATGTCCTTTTCCACCACATCTTAAGCAGAGATTCTGATCTCTTCACTTGTTGTATTCTTCGTTGGACAAGTTGAGAGCTCATCGTGTCTGAGCCTTGTTCATTTCCACCTCTCAGTCGATGGTGGGTTTGAAATTCCCTTCGTAGGACTGCGATGCCGGTCTGAACGTTCCGTCTTTGTTTCGTGGGGTAGGAATTACCTTTGTTTTGCCGCGTCTTGCTCTCCTTAGGTTCCTCAGAAATGCCAGCCGGGTTTCCTTCTCGATTGCCCAAGCTGCCAGTTCTTCGACAGTGTTGGTTGTAGAGTCATAATGCTCAAATTCTGTTTGTAGCTTTTCTGAAATACCTACATATAGGTATTGTGATGCCGTTGCATCATCCTACAGTGCTTCTGTTTGTTGGAGTCTGAACTCATTCCAGTATTCCGTCATGGATCAGGATCCTTGCTCTATGTTCATTATCTGGATCCTAGCGGCACCTCTGGGATCCACTTCTCCAAATTGCTTTTTACTAGCTTCTTTGAAATCATTCCAACTCCTTCATTCCTTTGATTTGTTGCCCTCCATGTATGGTATGAGCCATTTGTTTCCGCCACCTCGCAACAAACTTGACACGTAAACGATTTTTTCCACGTCGTGCCTGTCTTGTGACTCCGTCGCTCGAAAGTAGATTGTTAGCTCAGCGAGCCAATTTGTGAGTTTGTGCCTATTTCCTCTCTATGTTTCCAGTTGCTTGACCTTGAGTCAGTGTTGTCCCATTATTTGGAGTATTCAATCTACTTATTCTTGGTTGGGTTCTGGAGCTGGGCCTGCTCCTTCTCAGTCCGCCGGTCCTGATGCCTCCATTCTTTTGTCTTCCTCTTCTTCGGAGCTGGATTCTTCGTGAACTGATTGTTCTTTCTGTGTTATCAGAATTGGTGTTCGTCCAAGTTGCGATACTATTCATTGTAATTCGTCGGCTACTTCGGGTAGCTCGAGTGACTTACCTTTGAAGGTGAGATCCATCTCGATATTGTCTAAGCGTCGCTATAAGTGACACTTTGTAATGTTACGTTCCCTAATCTGGGTCAGTTCTCATCAACGGGTAGACGATACCTTTCTTATTATTTCTCGACGCTAGCTCTCAGGCTCCTGCCTACAATAAGATGGGAGAGACACTCGTGTCTCTGATCCTGATCGCCTATCGTACTCTTTCTTCACCTCGACTCTTGTAGTCAAGTTCTTGCCTCCTAGGTATGTATTCGTAAAGAGCGTAAAGATTTTATATTCGTAACAGCATAAAGTAATAAGCAAGGAAATAACTTAGAACGAAGCGTGAAGAGCCTATCTATATGGCCTTTTTTTCTTTTTTCTCTTTTTTTCTCATCATGGATTCATCGTTATTTAGGGTACAAGAACTTCCATGTAATGCTAGCTATGGCATAAACAATCCCCATTCCACCTCGCGCCAGGCTCGACCGTATCCCCAGGACCCTCTGGTATGGGCCTAACCGCACATCTCGCCCCAAAGAACAGCCTGTCCCTACCTCGCAAGCCAACTCGGAGAATAACAGAAGCCTAACGAAGAACAAGCAGGAAAATATAGGAAGGTAACCGCCCAGAACATCTCAGAAATAAATAACAGAAAAGCACGTACTGTAGATCCCGCAACAACCTGAGCCAGATATACGCGCTGGCAGCAGAAAATCGAAAAGGTCATCCTAGAATGCGACACAAGTAAGAAAAAGGGCCATGTGTGGCGGGCAGAGAAAGAGGATGGAGCAGTAGCCTGCTAGCCGAGAGAGGGGGCAGCAGTTGGGTGCAAGCGAATCCAACTGCCACAACAGGGCAGAAACCAAATGCGACCGTGTCAACTCTAGTAATCGTGTTCGTGTCTGACTAGGTGGCCTGCAGTGGCAGAAGGCAAGCGTTTTACCACGTCTCTTATGTAGTCCCTTATTCTCAGAGAGATAGCGTCACTTAGTAGATAGGATACCACCACTTAAACCAACTGTGGGGAGGGGCGAGATCGACCCGTGGGCCTGTTGAAGAGTTCTCGTGTACTACAAACCGTGTTCCCAGGTGTCTGAAGCATGGGAAGCGAATGGTCACTGACCATATGGAGGGGCCTCGCTAAGCGAGGAGAGGAGCGAGAACGGGCAGTGCAAAAGGCATACCGGCACCCGAGGGAAGGAATGCCCTAATGTCTTAAAGAAGCAGAAGAGGGCAGTGAGGGGAGGAGGGAAATGGCTGTCACTCCTAGGCCAAAGCGATTGTAGGAGGAGAGAGGGGGTGGATGGTTCGTGAACTCCTAGCATTGAGGATTGATTTCAAGCGTGAGGAAAATAGAGGAGATGGAGGATGGCCTATCTCCTCAACCTTCTTTATTCTTTTTTCTTCATTTTTTTTTTCATCAATTTTATTCTGTATTTAAGGTACACTATCCACATATAGCACAAGCTATGGCAGACACGTAAACCTCCCCCCCTACACCAGCCCGAAACAGCCAGAAAAACAACCAACTATGAACACAAACAGGAAAGCGCTCTGGCAGAGAGGACTGAAACCCCCAGAACAAGACACCCCGCGCCCAAACTCCGTGCAGTTGAAAAAGCTCCCCTGCCCTACAACTTGTAGTATACACAAACAGTAAGGACTGTAAATGAAAGCTACCCAGGTCTATCAAAATAAAAGAAACCCCACTTCCCGACAGTGGTCTAACCCCATAGCAAGAGCCTGCCTAAACAGCCTTAACCTGGCCTAACAGTGCCACCTACGACATAAAACGTCTACGGATAAGAGATATACCCGATGAAGGGGAAGGCGGACCGAAGAGAGAAAAGCCCAAGCCTAGGCAAACAAAACCCATGGTAGGGCATAGGGACTAGTTCAATCAAGACTGGGAAGCCTAGTGGAGACGCCAGAAGGGTGTTGAGGTAAGGCTACGCAGCAGTATGGTGCAAGCCTAGTGAGGATGTAGGAGTAGGGTGCAAGCCTATCCTGCTGTCAGGTCAGGAAGGAAACTGACCATGACCGTGTCAACTGTCGGTAATCATGTTTGTGTCTTTCTAGGCAGTCCCTAGGGGCAGAAGGCAAGCGATCTTACCATGTCTCTCATGTAGTCTCTTGTTCTACAAGAGATAGCATCACTTAGTGGATGGGATACCACCACTTAAGCCAACTGTGGGAAGGGGCAAGATCGACCCGCAGGCCTGTTGGAGTGCTCTCGCCTACTACAAACTGTGTTCCCAGCCGTCTGAAGCATGGGAAGTGAACGGGTGCCGACCATGTAGAGGGGCCTCGCTAAGCAAGGAGAGGGGCGGGGACGGGCAGCAAGAAAGGCATACCAGAACCTAAAGAGAGGAAAGCCACGACACGTAGAAAAGCAGAAGAGGGTAGTGGGAAGAGGCGAATGGCTGCCACTGCTAGGCCGAAGCCATCGTGGGAGGAGAGGGGGGGGGGTGGATGGTTTGTGAGATTCCAAGCGTTGAGGGTTGATTTCAAGCGCGAGGAAAATAGGGGACATGAGATGGAGGATCGCCTATCTCCTCACCCTTTTTTTTTTTTTTTTTTTTTTTTTATCATCATGTATTCATTGTTTACGGTACAAGAACTTGCATGCAGTGCTAGCTATGGCATAAACAAAACCTCAATCTCAAACCCGCAAGTACAAAAGAAAAACTGGCACTAAAATATAAAATCCACCTAGTCATGTCCGATAGCCGACACAAAATCCCGAGGAACTAAAACAAGAAAGTACAGAAATCATAACATAAAGAAAGCCCAACCGATGGCTCAGAAAGCAGCAGTCACCGGGCAGGTCGAAATAGGAGGTGGGCACCACATCTCAGGGCTTGAAGCCATGAATCGGTAGCTCCGCGCCATGAGGGGCGGGTTCTGGAGGGGGGTCCCAGCCTGCAGACGGCATGCCAGGGAGGAAGCCGGTGGCAGTTACGTTGAGGTACCTTGCCAGGGAGTGGAGGGAGTCCTTGATGGTCCATAGTGGGCTGTTCCTGCCGACGCTTGTGAGCCCGCAGAGGTGGCGCTCACAAGGTTCCTTGCTGGACTCGCAGTATAGGATGGCATGAGTGAAATCCTCCTAATCTCTCTCGCAGTGGGAGCACAGGGAGGAGGGATCGTCCGTGAACCAAGAGGGGTGGGCAGCAAGGTAGCTCTTGCCCAAGCGCATCTGGTGAACCCTGCCCGCAATATACCTCCCCAAACCCATAAAAGGGTGAGGCGAGAGGGACGCGGCGTACGGGTAGTAAGGGGTAGTGGGGAACTGGGTGGCCCAGTCCCTGGTGAGTGCATTTCTCAGTCGTAACTTGATTGACTGGTAGGATGGGACTCCCTCTCTCAAGGGAAGCTGTTCTGGAGGAAGAAGGTCAGGTGAGGCCACAGGGATGGGGCCCGGGACATCAAGAAACTGAAGTGTGCAGGGAGCGATCGCGTCACGAGGGAGGTGCTTGCGTATAGGGGGACAGGGGGGTGGAGACTTCCAGAGGAGTGGGGCGTAGATGGATGTCAGGCCCAGAGTGAAGTGATGGTAGTCCTCTGGTGCTCGGAAGGGGGAGGGGTGGGGAAGGACGAGTGGAGTCTGGTAGTCGCCAGGTTGGCCTCGGGAGGAAGGCACACTGGGCGGACAGCGGCCAACCTCTGCTGGTGGAGGACGAGAACTGGGAGGGGAGGGAGAGCGAATTCACATGCCAAGATGCCTACCGGGGTCGTTGAAAAACAATGCGTCACCCACCTCTGGACAGATCTCCAAAAGACGGACATCCTGTCCAGGATGATGAGACTCGGGGAGAAGAGGTCCGCTCCATAGAGGAGGATCGAGGAGATGAGGGAGGACGCCAGATGATGGCAGAGAAAGGAGGGGAGGCCTTTACCAGGCCTGGACAGCCATTTAATCGTCGCGAAGGCCCCCTGGGCCAGGGCGAGTCTTCTGGTGAAATATGAGATGGTGCCCTTGGTGCACAAAGTGGACGTGGGCTCGAACCAGTATCCAAACGATCGTATCAATTTGGAGGGACAAAAGAGGTGCCTGTCCAGGAGGACCGGGATGGGGGGGGGAGGGACCTTTTGCACGGGGGTCACCCAGTGCATGAGCTCTGTCTTCAGGATCGAGAATGTCACTCCCAGCCTGCCTGCTTTAGCTTGAAGCACCCAAGTTATGCCCTGCAACCATTGGACATTCCGGCGATATGGGCCTGAGGCGACCGTGACTGCGAGGTCGTCCACATAGGAGAGGATGAGGCCCCGAGGAACTGAGAAGTGAAGAGATGATACATAAATGACGAACAGAAGAGGGGAGATCGGGGAGCCCTGAGGCGTGCCGACCAAGACCGGGGAGAAGACCTGGGGTGCCCCCTAGAAGACCAGGTGGCAAGAGCGTCTGTGGAGGAAGGACCTTATCCATGAGACCATGTAAGGATTGACTACCTTAGTGGCAAGCCTGTCGCATAGTAAGGGGGCCGAGACATTTTCGAAGCCACCCTTGATGTCGAGGAAAAGGGTTGAGACCTTGAGCTTGGGGCGCATAAAAAGCTGAACCTCATGAGAGAGGGTCGCTGCCATGTCAAAGGTACTCAGACTGGAGAGGGAGCCAGTTTGGTGGGGGGACAAGAGGCCCAGGAAGCGGGCAAGAGCGGAGAAGTGGGTTGGCATGACCCTCTCAAGGATCATGAAGACTGTCTCCAGCAGGACAATGATGCGGAATTAGGTAGGCGTATCATAGGATGGCTCTTCTGGCTTGTCTAACACAATGCCGTTGGCCTTCTTCAGGGAGGGAGGGTAGTGTCTGTACTGGATGAGGGGGCCGAGAATGGATATTAGGATGTTGGGGTTCAAGAAGTGTACCCTTTTCCAGACAGAGTAGGGGATCTGGTCTGGACCAGGGGCGGAGGACAAGGAGGAGTTCCACAGGGCAACTGTTATTTCTTCCGCTGACAACGGTGGAACATCTTTGAACTCCAGCAGGATGGCTGGTGGACGAGAGGACTGTCTTTCTGGGAAGAAGTGAGAGAGAAGGGCTTTGTTTATACCTATGGGGCTGTCAGCCCCGGGTATCTGTGGGAATCTGTCTGGAGGCCTGCCGAATGCGAAGCGCTTCGCGGTCCATAGTATCTGTGGGGTGGCCGTCTTGAGGAAATTGTTACAATATTTGGTCTTGGCCTTCTTTATGGCCTTGAAGTATAGCAGGTGTGCATCCTTGCACTGCTGCCTAGAAGAGGGGAGGGGGTCGTGCCGTGAGGACCGAACCATTGAGTGAAAGGCAGCTCTCTGGGTCGTAAGGTTAGGTGTCCACCAGGGCTTGGACCTGTGGGAGGGCCTCTTGTCTGGGGTACGGAGCGTGAGGATGGCTCTCAGTCTTCCAATAGCAGTGTCGAACCAGGCAGTAAAGGAGTAGGGCGTCGCGAGGGAGGGGGAGGGGGTCCATTTTCATGGCTTTGATTTCTCTCGAGAGAGAGAGCCAGTCTGTCTTTGTCCAAGTGGGTGAAGGGGGAGGTGGGCGGGCCAAAGGCTCCGATAGAGTCATAATGATAGGGACGTGGTCTGAGCCAGACGGGGGAAGGGGTGTGTCCCATGACTGGAAGTTGTAGGACAGTGCGGCATTGGCGAAGGATAGGTCTATTACCGAGGAGCGTAGCCCTGGATCAAAGGGGAAGTCGGTAAGTGTACCCAGGGGGTTCAAAAGGGAAAAACCCTCATCGGCGGCCCTCTCGAAGGAGGGTGTGGAAGCACTAAGGTCCGAAACCGAGAAGAGGCGACTAGGGTCAGCCCAGGGGTGGTGAATATTCAAATCCCCGACGACCAGCGTCGGTGTAGCAGAGTGGGGGAAAGCAACCTCAGGTGAGATGGTACGGCAAAAGGGGGAGCCATCCCAAGTACTATAGAGATTCACAATCCTGAACTTGGTGACAAAGGAATCAAAGAACCCGACAGAGAAGTAGAAGTCGACAGCCATCCAGTCCCTTGCCTCCGAAAAGACTGGAAGGACTGAGAATTGTTGAGTAGTAGAAAGGTGGAGGTAGCAGGCCACTCTGGGCTTGCCTCCACTGGGGCAGGAGGGCAGAAAGGGTTTGAATCTGGCGAACGACAGAGGTCGACTCCTGTACAGTGGGGGGTCTTGCAGGGCAACTAGAGTAGGGGGGGAATCCAAGAGAGAAAATGAATTAAAAAGGAAAAGAAACACATCCCAGCTTCCCAAGCAGTTGTGTTGAAGAATGGATATTGGATTACGGGAGTCCGCCGCCAGCGCGGAACTCATAGGAGAGGTGCGACCAACTATTACATGCCTTCCGGCGTCTCAGGCTGGGGGAAAGAAGTGTGAGATTCCTGCCATGCGGGATTCGGCAGGGCACCTCCTTAGGATTTTGGGGCAGGGACGGGGGGACATGTTGGGGGGGCATCACCACGCCTAGGACGGGGTGTCTCAAGAGCAAAGGGGGGTAGGTGGGATCGTGCACTAGTTGAAGGACCCTCGCCGGAGTCGTTCATCGTGTCCATAGCTTCCTCATTCATCGGAACAGAGGGCTCTCCATGGGCAGGAGGGGGGGGAGGTCTCGATGGGCATTCTCTAGCGAAAGCTGGGTGTTGGCCTCTGCAGACTACAAACATCGAGGGGGAGGTTGGGCAGCAGTCGACCACTGCTCTGAGGTTTCCACCCTTGGGGCAGATGGGGTTCTCGCACCTGTGTGCCTGCTTTCTGTGGGAGAGGGCGCATATTGGGCATACCAGGTGGTCCACCTTGCATCTAGCCGAGTGGTGCCTATACTCCCAGCAGTTACGGCATTGAGTGAGGCTGTTAGGGGAGTATGCTTTCTCGATCTCACATCGAGAGGAGAAAAGGTAAGTGTTGCCCAGCATTGTGGCCTCATTTTCAGGCGCTACTGTTACAACAACAGAGGTCGCCTTCTTGAGGATTCTGGAGGCGCAGTCGGGATTCAGGTAGCGAGCGGAGAGGACCTAGATTTTCTTCACATTCAGGATGGTGTTGCTGAGGGACTGCAGGAGGTCGTCGTTGTCCTCCAGAAGGTATGCAATGGGGAGGGAATGTATGGCCAGCTGGACCTTGTTGAGTGCAGGGCAGAAAGAGAGCCATGGAGCATCTCTGGTCGGGAAGGACTAGTTCAGCTTGGCCATGAGGGTGTCATAGTAGGGAGTGTATGTGGTAGAGCGGACAAAGGGGGATAGGGCAAGAAGCGTCACTGCTCTCCTGTCGTTAACCCAGGCAGAGAAAGATAAGGATGAAGTACAGCCCGCTTCGTGAAGGACGGAGGCAGCGATGTCTGGGAAGGAGGCAGCTAGGCGGTCAGACTGGGAGTGTTGGAAAGGGGAAGACCTTGGGGTGAAGAAGCGGCTCTCAGCAGCTGGGAGGCTCCTCGGCCATTTTGAGGAGGCTGAAGGTACCGATCCTGTTGCAACCTGGGCAGCTGAGGGAGCACTCTTCACTTTGTTTCCCTTTCCTTTCTTTTTTTGTCCAGCTGTAGCAGCCTGAGCATAGGAGGGGGCAGTGGACTGAGCCGTCGTTCGCAGGACAGGGTGGAACTCCGAGAAGGGGGGGTACTTCGCTTCTCTGTATGACTGGGCTTCCCAGGAGCGAGGGAATTTCGCCACATACGTGGCCAGATCGCGGTACCATTTCTGGTCTTTCGTGCTGTAGCAGGGGATGTCCTCGTCACCCCCACCCTTGCAGAGGGGGTTCAGCACATCGGCAAGGGTAGCGGTGAGGCGGGGCCAGCAATTTCTTTACCCTTTTGGGAAGGAGCTGCCCGAGCCGTGTAGGTGACAAGCACCGCAGCTGTGGTGAGATGGGGTGGGGGCTGTTGGTGGCGTGCTGGTTGCGGAAGAGGGGTGGTCAGATGGGACACCAGGTCCCTAACCGACAGCTGGAGGGTGGAGCGCAACCCTGCTATAGTGTCATTCTGGCTGGGGGGGGTAGGAGGGCGCTGGGGTTTCTCCCTAAGGGAGTAGAGTTCGTCGACTTGTCCTGAAAGGTGAGCGACTTCGTGGGCCAGTTCATCAATTTGGGTGGAAATAGACCTTGATGCTAAAAGGGAGGTGCGGAGGAGGGGAAGGATGATGGCTTCTCCAGAGGAGGGGAGGTCAAGCTCTGAGGAAAGGATGGGTGGGAAGAGTTGGTTGGAGATTCCTGCATCCGTCAAGGAACGCACGACAAGCTCCAGGAGGAGGGAGATATGAGGACGCACTCCTGGTACGGAGGAGTATTCGGAGGGAGGGAGGGGAACTGTAGCCATTCATGTCGTGACAGGGAGGCCTCAGCCTGATGGTCTTTTAGGATAACTTGAACGTATAGGCACACCGGACGCTGATGGTGTTGAAGACGAGGAAGAAATGTAGGGGGGGGAAAATAGTGAAAGCGGAGTGTGGCCTATCTCCACAGCCTTTTTTTTTTATACTTTTTTTTTTTTTATCATCAATTTTATTCTGTGTTTAAGGTACACCGTCCGCATGCAGCGCTAGCTATGGCAGATACATAAACGTCCCCCCCTACTCCAGCCCGAAACAGCCAGAAGAAAAACTGCCAACGAACCGGAACAGAAAGGCATACTGGCAGACAGGACCGAAACCCTAGGAACATGAAACCTCCTTCCTGAACTCCACTAAGTCGAAAAAACTCCCACGCCCTGCAACTCGTAGTATACACAAACGGTAAGACTGTAAAAGAAAAGCCACCCAAACCCATCAGAACAAAAGAAACCCCACTTCCCGACAATGGTCCAACCCCATAGCTAGGACCACCCCAACCGGTCTTAACCTGGCCGATCAGTGCCACCTGCGACAATAAATGTCTACAGCTAAGGGATATACCCGGCAAAGTAGAAGGGGAACTGAGGAGAGAAAAACCCGGGCCGAGGAAAGCGAAACCCGTGGCAGGGCACAGGGACTAGTACCATCCAGACTGAGACGCCCGAAGGGCGACGAGGTAAGGCAGTGTAGCAGTAGGGTGCAAGCCGAGCGAGGGAGTAGCAGTAGGGTGCAAGCCGATCCAACCGTCAGGTCAGGAAGGAAACCGAACGCGACCGTGTCGACTCTCGGAAATCGTGTTCGTACCTTTCTAGGCGGTCCCCAGAGGCGGAAGGTAAGCGATCTTGCCACGTCTCTCATGTAGTCCCTTATTCTACAAGAGATAGCGTCACTTAGTGGTTGGGATACCACCACTTAAGCCAACCGTGGGAAGGAGCGAGATCGACCCATGGGCCTGTTGAAGAGCTCCCGTGTACCACAAACAGTGTTCTCAGCAGTCTGAAGCATGGGAAGCGAATGGTCGCCGACCATGTGGAGGGGCCTCACAAGGCGAGGAGAGAGGCGGAGACGGGCAGCATGAAAGGCATACCGGATCCCAGAGGAAGGAAAGCCTCGACGTGTAACAAAGGCAGAGGAGGACAGTGGGGGGGGATGTGGATGGCCGTCACTCCTAGGCCGAAGCCATCGTGGGAGGAGAGGGGAGGGGGTGGATGGTTCGTGAGATCCCAAGCGTTGAGTGTTGATTTCAAGTGCGAGGAAAATAGAGGGCCTATCTCCTCAGCCTTTTTTTACTTTTTTTGCTTTTTTATCATCAATTTTCTTCTTTGTTTAAGGTACACCGTCCGCATACAGCGCTAGCTATGGCAGACACATAAACCTCTCCCCCTACGCCAGCCCGAAACAGCCAGAAGAAAAACTGTCAACGAATCCGAACAGAGAGGCACCCTGGCAGACAGGACTGAAACCCCCGGAACATGAAACCCCCCACCCGAACCCCCCGCAGTCGAAAAAACTCCCCCGCCCCACAACTTGTAGTATACACAAACGGCAAAGACTGTAAAGAAAAGCCACCCAAGCCCATCAGAACAAAAGAAACCCCACTTCCTGACAGTGGTCCAACCCCATAGCTAGAGCCACCCTAAAGGGTCTTAACCCAGCCGATCAGTACCACCTACAACGAAAGGTTATCTGCGGCTAAGGGCAAGCCCGGCAAAGTGGAAAGGGAACTGAAGAGAGAAAAACCCAGGCCGTGGAAAGCGAAACCCATGGCAGGGCACAGGGACTAGTGCCATCCAGACCGAGAAGCCCGGCGGAGACTGCCGAAGGGCGTCGAGTGTCACGAATGTGGCTTAGCAAGGAAAGGTTTCACATGACTCATAGTTATGAGTCATAGGGATGTTATGTTTCGCACATGACCTCATTAGAGGTCATGGGATTTCGCACATATGACCACTTTGGTCATATGATATGGTTATGATGATATGTTATGTTTCGCACATGGCCTCATTTAGAGGTCATGGGTTTTGCGCATGTGACCACTTCGGTCATATGATTAGTTTATGATGTTTTGGATATGACTCACAGTTGTGAGTCATATGTGGCGTGTGACTTGAAGGATGAGTCACAAGGGCGTGAAGGGCAACTATATAAGGAGGACATTAGGTCCGAGTAGATAGGCCATCCTCCGTCTCCTCTACACACCCGGCGATTGAAATCAACCCT
>JACCEG010000145.1:0-20835 GCA_014065205.1 Tuber brumale
GCCTCCTACCCCCCATCGATTTTGAGACACCCTGACCTAGGTGCGGTGATGCCCCCCCAACACGTCCCCCCGCAAATGTTCAAAAACCCCAAGGAGGTGCACTGCCGAACCCCGCATGGCAGACAACTCCCACTCCTATCCCAGAGCCTGAGATGCTGGAAGGCGTGTAATGGTTGGTCACATCTCCCCTGTGAGTTCCGTGCTGGCGACAGACTCCGCTAATTTCATATCCATTCTGCAACACAACTGCTTGGGAAGCTGGGATGTGTTTCTTTCCTTGTTTAATTCCTTTTCTCTTCTGGATCACCCCCCCACCCTTGTCGCACTTCAAGACCCCCCGTTGTACAGAGGCAAACCTCCTGCCTTCTCAGGCTTTAAGCCTTTCCTCCCACCCTGTCCCAATGGTGGCAAGTCCAGAGTGGCATGCTACCTCCACCTCCCCTCCACACAGCACTACTCAGTTCTTCCTGTCTTCTCCGAAGCGAGAGATTGGATGGCAATGGACTTCTTTTCTTCAATTGGTTTTTTTGATTCCTTTACAACCAGGTTCCGCGTGACAAACCTATACAGCACTTGGGACAGTTCTCCCTTTAAAAGGACCGTCCCGCCTGACACTGCGTTCTTACCCACGCCCTCCCCCACGCTGGTCATCTGAGACTTCAACATCCACCACCCTTCAGCCGACCCGGGTCGCCTCTTTTCGGTACAAGACCTTGGCACATCCTCCCCGTTTTTCGAGAAGGTAGCGGCCGAAGGCTTCTGCCTCCTGAACACGCCCGGTATTCTCACCTACTTCCCCTTTGACTCGAACCTCCGTCCCTCGGTGATAGACCTGGCATTCGCCAACGCACCCCTCTCCCCGAACTTCCGCTCTTGGAGCACGCCTCTCCCCCCAACAGGCTCAGACCATGTCCCTATCCTTATCACGCTGTCGGCACCCCTGGCCCGCCTCCAATCCCCCTCTCCGTCATGGACAAAAACTGACTGGCCAGCCCTCGAGGAAGGCCTTAAGAAGCTCGAGTTTCGTCCTCCCCCCCCCTTCCCACGCCTCACACGCTGTCAATCTGGTTTGATACGGCCTTGGACAGGCTGAGGTCCCAAATCAAGAGCCATACACCCGTCAAAAGGCCGTCCAGTAGGTCGAAACCCTGGTGGACCCCCAACCTCACAGCACAAAGGTCAGCCTTCCACTCCACCGTAAGGACGGCCCGCAGAGACCCCCTCCCCTCGTCCAAGGAACTGTGCAGGGAAGCTCGCCTCCTATACTTCAAGGCTATCAAGAAGGCCAAGAATGATTATTGGAAGAACTTCCTGCAAACCACGAACCCCCAAACCCTCTGGACGGCGAAGAGGTTTGCATTTGGCAAGCCGCCCGACAGATTCCCCCAAATCCCGGGAGCCGAGACCCCCACGGAAATAAACAATGCCCTCCTCGATCACTTCTTCCCAGGGAAAAGTTCATCCCCCCCCCCCAGCATCCTACGCGAATTCAGGGACGTTCCGGAGCTTTCGGCGGAAGAAATAGCTGCAGCTCTTCGGAAGTCCTCCTCGTCCTCGGCCCTCGGGCCAGACCAGATACCCTACTCTGTCTGGAAGAAAGTCCACTGGAGTAACCCCAAAATCCTCACCTCTCTCCTGGGTCCCTTGGTCAAGTACGGACACCACCCCCCCTCCCTCAAAAAGGCGAATGGCATAGTGCTAGACAAGCCTGGAAAAGCCTCATATGACACCCCCGCGTCCTTTCGCATCATCGTCCTCCTGGAGACCGTCTCAAAGATCTTGGAGAGGGTGATGGTGAACAGACTTTCAGCCCTGGCTCGGTTCCTAGGCCTACTCTCCCCCAACCAGACTGGCTCCCTTCCTGGTCTGAGCACCATTGACACGGCGGCTACCCTCTCCCACGAGGTCCAGCTGTTTATGCGCCCCAAGCTCAAAGTCTCGACCCTCTTCCTAGACATCAAAGGTGGTTTCGACAACGTCTCGGCCCCGCTACTCTGCGACAGACTCGCCACCAAGGCGGTCAACCCATACATGGTCTCGTGGATAAGATCGTTCCTCCACGGCCGCACATGCCGCCTGATCTTCCAAGGCGCCCCCCAGATTTTTTCAAAGGTGTCGGTTGGCACCCCGCAAGGTTCCCCAATCTCCCCCCTACTTTTCGTCATCTATGTCTCCACCCTCCATTTCTCGGTCCCCAGGGGCCTGATCCTCTCCTATGTGGACGACTTCGCAGTCACGGTTGCCTCGGGCTCATACCGGAGGAATATCCAGAGACTGCAGGGCATCACCAGGATCATGCAGCGGAATGCTGGCAGGATGGGTGTGTCCTTCTCGATCCCGAAAACTGAACTCATGCACTGGGAGACCCCGTCTCAGAAGGTCCCCCCGCCCCCCATTCCGGTCCTGCTAGAGGATCTAGTCTTTCGCCCCTCCAAACTGATACGTTGGCTCGGATACTGGTTCGAGCCCTCCTCCACATCAGGTACCAGAGGTACCACGTCCCACTTCGTTAGAAGACTAGGCCTGGCCCAAGGGGCCTTTGCCACCATCAAAAGACTCTCTAGACCCGGCAAGGGCCTCCCTCCCTTCCTCTGCCACCGCCTGGAAACAACGTTAATTTCCCCGATCCTCCTCTATGGAGCGGACCTTTTCTCCCCGAGTCTCACTCTCTTGGACCGCATGTCAGTTTTCTGGAGGTCTGTACAGAGATGGGTCACAAACTGCTTCTCCTCGACACCGCTTGGTGCCCTCGCCTGCGAGTCGGCCCTGCCCCCCATGCCCCTTCTGATCCGTCATCGCCAGAGACTAGCTGCCATAAGAATGGTATGCCTCCCACCAGAAGCCAACCCAGCAACCGCAAGGCTCCACCCAACTTTCCCAACGTCGTCCCCCTTCAGGGCCCTTGACGACCACAGACACCACACCCGAGGCCTAACGTCGGTCTATGCTCCCCTCTCGTGGAAATCAGCCGTCCCCTCTCTGCCCAAAAGAAAACACCTCCCAATTGATGCCATTGCCCATCGTACCCTCACCTTCCTCCCCGCATCTGGCCCTCAGCTGGTGGCGTCCCCAGACCTCCTCCCGCCAGACTGCCTCCCAGTTNATGCCATTGCCCATCGTACCCTCACCTTCCTCCCCGCATCTGGCCCTCAGCTGGTGGCGTCCCCAGACCTCCTCCCGCCAGACTGCCTCCCAGTTGAGGAAGGAGCCCCCTCATACATGTCAGTCAAGCTACGTGCCAGGACGACGCTAGTTAAAGAGTGGAACGATCAGTTCCCGCCACCCCCAGGCTACAATTACCTGCCGTGTCTAACCCCCCACCCCTTTATGGGGTTAGGAAGATTGATGGCGGGGAGGATCCACCAAATGCGATTGGGGAAAAGCTACCTCGCCGCCCACCCGTCATGGTTCACCGAGGATCCCTCACCCCTCTGCCCGCTCTGCGAGGAGGACGAAGAGGACTTAAACCACGCGATCCTAACCTGCGAGTCCCGAAAGACACCTCGTGAGCGCCACCTCCATGGCCTCACATGGTTGGACAAGGACAGCCCCCTCTGGTCAAACCCCGCCTCCCTTGCTTCCCTCGCTAGATACATAAATATCACAGCGACGGGTTTTCCACCAGGCATGCCCCCGGCTGCACGTGACCCCCAACAACATGAGGTGGAAAGAACCACTGACCTACCAATCCACGGTTTCGCCCCCCGGGCGTGATACAAACTGCTGCCCGTTGGATTTTTCTAGTTTGCTGGAGATATGTTTTTCGTTATGATTGTGTTTTTGTTTGTTTTATTTCCTTAGGGATTTTGTGTTGGCTATCGGACACGATTAGGAGGTTTTTATAGTTTGGTGCGCTTATTTCCTTTGTGCTTGCGAAGTTTTTTGAGATTAAGGTTTTGTTTATGCCATAGCTAGCGCTGCATGCAGGTTCTTGTACCATAAATCAATGAATACATGAAGATAAAAAAAGAAAAAGGAAAAAAAAAAGAAAAAAAGAGACTGAGTAGATAGGCCATCCTCCATCTCCTCTACACACCCGGCGATTGAAATCAACCCTCAATGCTAGGTACTCACCAACCATCCACCCCCCCTCTCCTCCCACGCTGGCTTCGGCCTAGGAGTAACGGCCACCTCCCCTCTCTTTCCACTGCCATCACTTGCTCTTTTACGCGCTGTGGCTTTCCTCCCTCTGGGTTCCGGTACTGCCTTTCTGCTGCCCGTTCTCGCCCCCTTCCTCGCTTAGCGAGGCCCCTCCACACGGTCGGCGACCGCTCGCTTCCCATGCTTCAGACGGCTGGGAACACGGTTTCTGCGGTACGCGAGGACTACTCTTTAGGCCTGATGGTCGACCTCGCTCCTCTCCTTCCTTGGGGACCTCTCTTCTTCGTTTCCGTTTGGCGTTGGCTGTGGTGGACGCCTGTCTCCCTGTGTGCACGAGCACCGTGGGGGAACGCCTCGGCTAGTAACTTCGGGGCCTGTCTCGCTTGGAGATTTGGCCATACCCTCCTAGTCTTACGGTTCAAGTTGGGACTACTCTTGTTGGAGACCGCCTAGTAGGACACGAACACGATTACCGAGAGTTGACACGGTCGCGTTCGGTTTCCGGCCCGTTCTGGCGGTTGGATCGGCTTGCACCCTACTGCTACATCCTTCCTCGGCTAGCACCCTACTGCTCCACCCGCTCCTGCCGCAGCCCACAGGCGGCCCCCTTTCTCGGTTACGTCGCGTTCCGGGATAACTTCTACGGTTTTCTGCTGCCAGCGCGTATATCTGGCATGGTTGTTGTGGGACTCACCCTGGTGCGAGTTTTCTTTTGTTTTTTCCGAGATGTTCCGGGCGGTTACCTTCTTATGTTTTCCTGCTTTTCTCTTAGTTAGGCTTCTCCTATTCTCTGAGTTCGCTTGCGAGGTAGGGACGGGTTTTTCTTTGGGGCGAGATGTGCGGTTAGGCCCATACCAGAGGGTCTTGGAGATACGGTCGGGCCGGGCGGAAGGAGGAATGGGGATTGTTTATGCCATAGCTAGCGCTGCATGCAAGTTCTTGTACCCTAAATAACAACGAATACATGATGATAAAAAAAAAAAGAAGAGAAAAAAAAAGACCGAGTAGATAGGCCATCCTCCGTCTCCTCTATTTTCCACGCACTTGAAATCAACCCTCAACGCTTAGAGTTCACGAACCATCCACCCTACCTCTCCTCCCACGATGGCTTCGCCCTAGGAGTGACGGCCATTTGCCCCCTCCTCTCACTGCCCTCTTACTGCTTTCTCAAGATGTCAGGGCTTTCCTTCCTCGGGGTGCCGGTGCGCCTCTCGCGCTGCCCGTCCCTGCCTCTCTCCTCGCTTAGCGAGGCCCCTCCACACGGTCGGTGACCGTTCGCTTCCCATGCTTCAGATGGCTGGGAACACGGTTTGCGGTACGCGGGAACTCCTCAACACGCCCACGGGTCGATCTCGCTCCTCCACACGGTTGGTTTAAGCAGTGGTATCCCATCCACTAAGTGACGCTATCTCTCTGAGAACAAGGCACTACATGAGAGACGTGGTATGACGCTTGCCTTCTACCACTGGGGACTGCCTAGTCAGACACGAACACGATTACCGAGAGTTGACATAGTTGCATTCGGTTTCCGGCCTGTTCTGTCGCTTGGATTGGCTTGCACCCTACTGCTGCAACCTCTTCCGGCTTGCACCCTACTGCACCACCCTTGCCTGCCTCCCCCCACAGGTGGCCCATTTTCTCGCTTACGTCGCGTTCCGGGATATCTTCTACGGTTTCTGCTGCCAGCGTGTATACCTGGCATGGTTGTTGTGGGATCTTTGGTGCGGTTTTTCTTTTGCTTTTTTTTCTGAGATGTTCCGGGCGGTTACCTTCCTATGTTTTCCTGCTTTCTTCTTAGTTAGGCTTCTCCTATTCTCTGAGCTCGCTTGCGAGGTAGGGACGGGTTTTTCTTTGGGGCAAGATGTGCAGTTAGGCCCATACCATAGGGTCCTGGGGATACGGTCGGGCCAGTCGGAAGGAGGAATGGGGATTGTTTATGCCATAGCTAGCGCTGCATGCAAGTTCTTGTACCCTAAACAACAACGAATACATGAAGTAAAAAAAAAAAAAAGAAGCAAAGACCGAGTAGATAGGCACGCTCAACTTCCGCTATTTTCCCCCCCTACATTTCTTCCTCATTTTCAACACCATCAGCGTCCGGTGTGTCCATACATTCCGACTATCCTAAGTACAACTAGGCCGAAGCCTCCCTGTCACCACAGGAATGGCTTCAGTTCCCCTTCCACCCTCTGGGCACTCCTCTGTATCAGGAGTACGCCCTCATGTTCCTCTCCTCCTGGAGCTCCTTGAATGATCCTCGACGGACGCCGGAATCTCCAACCAGCTCTTTCCCCCCATCAGTTCGACGGAGCTTGACGACCTCTCCCCTGGAGAGGCCGTCATTCTCCCCCTCCTCTGTGCCTCACTCCTAGCATCAAGGTCTATCTCCACACAAATCGACGAGCTGGCACTTGAGGTCGCATGCCTTTCGGGACAAGTGGACGAACTCTACTCCTGTAAGGAGAAACCCCCGCGCCCCCCTGCCCCCCCCAACCAGAACAACGCAACAGCGGTATCGCTTTCCGCCCTCCAGCTGTCGGTTAGAGACCTGGTGTCTCGGCTGACCACCCCCTTCCGCAACCAACAAACCAACAACAGCCCCCACTCCAACACGGCGCACCTGCGGTCCCTGCTACCCACACGGCTCGGGCAGCACCCTCCCGAAAGGGTAAGGAAGTGGCAACATCCCCTCTCACTACTACCCTCACTGATTTGCTGAACCCCCCTTACGAGGGTGGGGGCAACACGGACATCCCTTGCTATAGCACGAAAGACCAGAAATGGTATGGCAACTCTGCCACGTATGCGGCGAAATTTCCTCGCTCTTAGGAGGCCCAGACATGCAGGGAAGGGAAGTACCCACCCCTCTCGGAGTTCCACCCTGTCCCACATTCGACAGCTAAGTCCGCCGCCCCCTCTTATGCCCAAGCCGCTACAGCTGGACAGAAAAAGAAAGAAAAGACAAGCAAGGCAAAAGTTGCTCCCTTGGCTGCCCAGGTTGCATCTGGATCGGCGCCTCCGGCCCCGTCAAAAGGGCCGAGGAGCCTACCCGCTGCTGAGAGACGTTTCTTCGCTCCAAGGTCTTCCCCTTTCCCACACTCCCAGTCTGACTGTCTGGCCACCTCCTTCCCAGACATTGCTGCCTCCGTCCTTCGTGAGGCAGGCTATACCCTACCCCTATCCTCCTCGGCCCGGGTCAACGACAGAGGAGCGGTGACGCTTCTTACTCTCTCCCCATTCATCCCCTCAACTGCTTACGCACCCTACTACGAAGCCCTCAGGGCCAAGCTAAAGCAGTCCTTCTTGACCGCGGACGCTCCGTGGCTCCCTTTCCGCCCAGCCCCCAACGAGGTTCAGCTGGCAATAGACTCCCTCCCTATTGCATACCTTCCTGAGGACGACGGCGACCTCCTACAGTCCCTCAGCAACACCATCCTAAACGTCAATAACGTCCAGATCCTCTCCACCCGCTATTTGAACCCCGACCGCGACTTCAGATTCCTCAAGAAGGCGACTTCAGTTGTTGTCACAGTTGTGCCTGAAAATGAGACCACAATGCTGGGCAACACTTACCTTTTCTCCTCTCGATGCAAGATCGAGAGGGCCTACTCGGCTAACATCCTCACTCAATACCGTAAGTGCTGGAAATACAGACACCATTCGGCTAGATGCAAGATTGACCACCCAGTTTGTCCAATCTGTGCCCTCTCCCACCAAAAGCAGGAATACCGGTGCCAGAACCCAACCTGCCCTAAGGGCAGAAACATCAGAGCAGTGGTCGACTGCTGCCCAACCTCCCCCTCAATGTGTGCGGTCTGTAAGGGCCAACACCCGGCCTTCGCTAGAGAGTGCTCACTGAGACCCACCTCTCCTCCTGCCAGTGGGGAGTCCCCTGTTCTGCAGAATGAGAAAGCTATGGACACGACGAACGACTCTGGCGAGGGTCCTTCAATTGGTTCACGATCTCTCTTACCCCCCTTCGCTCTTGAGACACCCCGTCCTAGGTGTTAGTTATCCTACCTATCCCTTATATCTTAGAGTACTTCTGCGACAGGCAACAACCCTTAATTAGTCCATGAGCAAAGGGTAATACTTCTCTCGTACCGTATATAACCTTGACCAATCCTGGTTCTCTATCGAGACTGTGATTATTATTCTTAGACCCGTGTCTACGTTCCTTAGTTGAACGCTAATAATCAAATCGTATCTTGATGGGACTTTCAGAATGGTAGAATAGATTCTATTCTTAATAGTATAGGTAAGAAAGTATAATAGGTGGTTGCGTGAAGAACTAACTACCAGGCTCTACCGGCCTCCTTTTATAGTCCTTCACTCAACCCGCTTATAAATCAAAACAACTATGAGTCATAATCGTGACTCATGAAAAANCGCATCATTGGTCATGTGCATAAACCACATGATCTCTCAATAGATCATGTGTGTGAAAGTAAAACAACTGCGCAGCCCCCTTGGACTCGTACGCTGCCCCCATGACCTCCTAATAGGTCATGTGCGTGAAAGTAAACTAACTGCGCAGCCTCCTTGTCCCCGTGCGCTGCCCTCATGACCTCTTAATAGGTCATGTGCGTGAAAGTAACTTATAACAAATGAAATCCCATGACGAATATCCTCATCATGGTGCAAAACCCTCTCTTGCCACTACCTGCCGCAAATGTCTCCTTCCACTACCTGCCGGAAACGTCTCCTTCCACTATCTGCCACAGAATTGTGACAATAGCTCCCCTCTCCCCATGGCCTAAGTCCCTTTAGGCCATTGGGAACTCGTCATCCTCTTCGGTTCCTGCCGTCTGCAGGATATTGCGTCCTACTCGACGCATCCAACTCTTGCTCTCCTTCTGAAGGTTTTCCAGCCTCCGGATCCTCGATTCCCTTCTCTTCAGTTGGGATTCTGTTTTCCCAACTTTGTATTCCGCCAAAGTTGCCCTGACCTGTTGAGCCGTTACCGCTCTTGCCAGCTGTATGTTCTTTTTCTCCCATTCTCTTGCCTTCTGTTCCCACATCAAGGCTTGGCCTTTGTAGAGTCCCTTCTCTACTTCTGCCGTCTTCTTTTGTTCGCTGATCGTGATCAGCTCCCTTTGCAGGCTTTCCACCGTATCCTCCTGTGTTGCCGACGAGACTGGCGACGATGCTGGGTCCTGTTCCCAGGTGACTTTCTTGGATTTTTTGGCCCCCCTCCCCGTAGATTTCGTCCCTGAAATCTTTTTGTTGTCGCCTAGGGGAGGCGACACTGGTGGAGTCCGGTCTTTTTTCTTGGGGAAGTAGTTCGTTCCCATCTTCTCCGAGTAGTGGGTGGGGCACCCGTCGTCGTAGCACCGTGTCCATGACAGACACTTGTGTGCTTTCTCTTCCTCCGTTTCGCTCGTTCTCCTGATCGGTAGGTCCACGAGTTAGACCCAATCTTCATCGTTGACTTCTTCTTTGATCCAAACCCCGTCTTCCATCGGGCTGAAGTCTGGGCTTGTCGGTGTAGTCTTGGTGAAATTGCCGGATGGCATTTTGAGTGTTGGTGAAGTTGGTGGCTGGGTACCACTCTTGATCGTGTTCTTCTGAATAGCCTGTCCACTTAGCTCGGTATTGGAGTTTGTTGTAGTGTAGTCTTGAGTCTATGATTTTCTCAAGTTCGTATTCGTCTTCGCCTTCGATCTCGATGGGCGGCGGAGGGAGTTTCTTTTGTGATGCGAAGGCGTTGTCTTGGTAGGGTTCAAGGAGACTGATGTGGAATGTGGGATGAGTGTTGTTCATCGAGCGCGGGAGGTCGAGTTTATATGCTCTTAGTCCTATGCGTTCGATGATTCTGAATGGCCCTAGTTTCTTGTAATCCAGTTTCTTTGATGGTCTCGTAGTCCGGATATTCCTTGGTATAAGCCACACTTTGTCGTTGATTTGTAGGTTGGGATCGGGTTTCCGGTGACGATCGGCGTATTCCTTCTGTCGTTCTTGCGCGTGATATATTTCTTCTCTTAATATATCATGCAGTTTCTGCATATCCTTCGTATGAATTGCTTGTGCCAGTATGTCGTATTTTGCCGGTTCGTATATCGGGTTATATCCATAGTTCGCAAAGAAGGGTGTCGTCTTGATTGTTTCTTGTTTCCCGTTGTTGTATGCGAACTCGGCTGTCGCTAGCATTTCTGCCCAATCGTCTTGTTGATAATTGACATATGCTCGCAGATATTGTTCCAATATTGCGTTCGTCCTTTCCGTTTGTCCGTCTGTCTGCGGATGAAATGCCGGGCTGAGTTCTCTTTCGATCTGCCATTGTCTTGTGATTTCTTTCCAGATATTTGCCGTGAATAATGATCCACTGTCAGATAAGATATCCTTCGGT
The DNA here is from genome assembly GCA_014065205.1 of Tuber brumale. Taxonomy (NCBI): domain Eukaryota; kingdom Fungi; phylum Ascomycota; class Pezizomycetes; order Pezizales; family Tuberaceae; genus Tuber; species Tuber brumale. The sequence continues at coordinate 10,451 of JACCEG010000145.1, forward strand.
AGTCCGTGAATTCTAAACACCTGATCTTTGAACAAGTGGAAGAATTGTTTCGTGTCTATGTCCGTTCTGCATGGTATAAAGTGCGCCATTTTCGTCAGACGATCGATAACGACCCATATTGCGTCATAACCTTTCGACTCTGGAAGTCCGGTGATAAAATCCATAGCAATAGATTGCCATGGTCTTCCAGGAGGTTCGATAGGTTTTAGCAATCCATATGGCGTGTGACGTACTGCCTTCGTCCGTTGGCATATCTCGCAGTTTTTGACGTATCTTTTGACGTCATCTTTTATCGTCGGCCAGTAGTATGATCTCCTGATCAATTCCGCGGTTTTCGCCGATCCTCCGTGTCCTGTTTGCGGTATATCGTGGTGTCTTCGTATTGTTTCTGTTCGTAGTGGTTCGTCCTCTGGGATTCTTATCTTTCCGTCGTACCAAAGATATCCCCCTTTTTCTTCATATAGCCCCAATGCTATTCCCTTCATCTCTTTCTGCTTCTCCTTTAAAGCTTTCCTGATCGTTTGTATTTCCATATCTTTTTCCATCGTTCTTCGTATCCATTCCATGTGATCGTTGTTGGCCAATGTTGTTGTCTCTATCTCATTGATGGCTTCGCTTCTTTCGTTCTCTCCTTCTTCTCTCTTGAAGTATCTTTCTCTTGGCAGAAGGATCCCTTTCCTTTGTCGAATCCTTTCGTCAACTTTGGTTGGCATATCTTCCTGCCTTCTAGTGAGAGCGTCTGATTGTCCTCCTTGTTTTCCTGGTCGGTACTCGATTTTGATGTGGTATTGGGATAGCGTTTCGCTCCACCTTGCTTGTCGTTGATTGAGTTCCTTTGTGGTGGTGAAGGCGAGGAGGTTCTTGTGGTCGGTTACCAACCTAATATCGTGTTCTGTTCCTAAGGCGTATTTTCTCCATGCCTTGAGAGCCTGAACTATTGCTAACAGTTCCTTGTCGTGAATATCGTAATTGCATTCGGCCTTGGTCATTGTTTTGGATCGGAACGCCACTGGCCGCCATAACTTGTCTTCCCCTAATTGCGATAGGATTCCCGAGCAGACGTAATTGAATGCATCTGTTTCGATCATGATTGCCAATTTTGGGTCGAAATGTCGGAGTATTGGTGCGGTGGTGAGTCTGTTTCTTAATCTGTCGAATGCTGTTTGTTGTTGTTCCGTCCACTTCCATTTGGTGTCCTTCTTGGTTGTTTCATATAGTGGTTTCGCCACTCTGCTGAATCCTTCGATGAATCTGCGATAAAAGTTACAGAAGCCTAGAAAGCTCTGTACTCCTTTTACGCTCTTCGGGGGTTTCCATTCTTCGATTGCCTCTGTCTTGACTGGGTCGGTTCTTATTCCCTCAGGGTTGATGATAAACCCTAAGTATTCTGTTTCTTGCTGATGGAATTCGCATTTCGTGGGTTTTAGTTTGATCTTTGCTTTCCTTAGGGCCTGCATAACGTTCCGGATGTCTTTTCGGTGCTGTTCCATAGTTTTTGAATATATGAGAATATCGTCTAAATAGACAATACAACATATATCTAGAAACTTGCTGAGTTTGGTGTTGATCCATCGTTGGAAGGTTGCCGGTGCGTTGGGCAGTCCGAATGGCATTACCAGGTATTCATATAACCCGTATTTTGTCCGGAATGCCGTTTTCCATTCGTCTCCTTTGGTTATTCTGATGTTGTGATAGGCATCTTTGATGTCTAGTTTCGTGTAGTATTGGGCTTTTCCCAATCTATCCAATGCTTCGTCGATCAGCGGTAGTGGATATCGGTCTTCTTTGGTGACTGCGTTAAGTCCTCTGAAATCCACACAGAGTCTGAGATTTCTGTCTTTCTTTTTGACAAATAATATTGGTGCTCCCGCTGACGATGAGGATGGCCGTATCCATCCTCTTTCCAGATTTTGTTGGAGGTAATCTCTTAGAGCCTTCAACTCTTCTTCTCTCAAGGAGTAGAGCTTCATGAACGGCGCTCTTCCTACCAGGTCGATCTTGTGGTCTTCCTCGCGGTGCTCTGGTAGGTCCGTCCTCTCTCCTTCTTCGAACATGTCTAAGAAGTCGTGGTATTCGCTTGGTACCAGTTGCCTTAGTGTCGTTTTCTTTTTTGTTGCTTCCTGTCGTACAGCTAATCTGGTACTGATGGTTGAGGCTTCGGCCATCGTCGTGCCTCTTTCTTCTTGATCCCATTTGAGAACTCCGGTTTGTTCTCCCTTTCGATACATTTTTCCAAAGGTCCTTGCTGATATAAAGTTGATATCGACGCGTCGTTCCTTGGATTTGTCAGGCGTGTTTTTTCCGGTGCTTCCAAACCCTTGGTCTTGTCTTCTTGTTTCCTCGAGGCCGTCTACTTCTCGTAGTCCTCGGTTGTCGATCTTTTAGACAATCAATTGCGCTATTCGGTCGCCTTTCTTGACTTCATAGTCTTCTTCCTTCAGGTTTATCAATAGGACCTTGATTTCTCCGTGGTAGTCTGCGTCTATTACCCCCGCACCTGTGGTTAGGCCATGTCTGGTCGCTAATCCACTGCGTGGGGCAATTCGCCCGTAGGTACCATCGGGTGGTCCTATGGCTATTCCTGTTTTGATCATCGCATGCCCTTTGGTCGGGATGATTTCTTCTTGGATGCTGTACAGGTCGTGTCCAGCTGCTCCCTTCGACCCTTTGGTCGGTGTCTTTGCTTCGGGATCCAACAGTTGGATCCGGATTTCTTGCGATTCGCTTTGAGTTTCAGTGATTCCACTGTATTCGTTCTCCCATTGGGCCAGTCCGGTGGGAACCGTATCTATCTTTGGTGATTCGTTGAGGCATACCCGTGTACACCTCTCGCTTCCGAAACTAATTTGTCTTTTCTCCCAGTCGATATTGAGATTGTGTCTTCGTAGCCATGGTATTCCTAGGATGGCAGTGTGCTTGACCATATTTGCCACCTGGAATACTATTCTTTCTTGGTGTGGTCCTATCTTCATGGCTATCTCTGCGATGTGGGTAATGGGGCCCGCTTTGCTTTTTTCCCCATTAACCACATAGATGTCTCTTGGTTTGTCGATCTTCCTCAGGGGTATCCGGTGGGTGTTGCAGAATCTTCTGTCGATAAAGTCCTCCGTTGCTCCTGCGTCAACCATCGCATTGGTTTCGCTAATCCCGTTTTTTGTGAGTATTTTGATTTTTATCATCATCTGGTCCGAGTCGTCTTCATTGTTGTCCGTGGTGTTGATTTGTGCCGTGTAGTCTGTTGCCGTCGATATGTGTGTGATCCTAGTGGTTTTGTCGTGTTGCTCGTCCCTCAGACCACTTCTTACTGGGGACTGTTGTCGTTTAAAGTCTCCTCTGTTTCAGCCGCTTCCTGACTTTGCATTTCACTGATCTTGGCGTTCTTTTCTGGACATCCGGCCGCTCGATGTCCCTCTTTTCCGCAATTGAAGCACAGATTACTGTCTCTGCGCTTCCGGAATTCCTCCGGTGTCAATCTTGGTAGGTTTGACCTGAACTGTCTGACGGTCCATCCAAATCTCTGTCCTGGCCTTTGGAATCTTTGCCTCGACCGTCTGATTGCATCCACGTCCATTGCTTCTCCTCCTTGTATTGTCGTTTTTGCTCCGGGTATTCCGTTCTGTTGATTCGCCGGTCTTGTTCTGCTGTTTCGTCCTTGGTTCTTTCTGTTTTCGAGTTCTGCGAACCACTGGGCGAGGTCTTGGGTAGTGTTGAATGTGCGATCTGAATTGGTCCATGCCTCATGTAACTCCTCGTGAATTCCTCTCAGGAGTTGTCTTTGCAAGGTGTATGCATCGTACTCGGCATCTGGGGCCAAGAGCTGCATGTGGTGCCAGAACTCGATGACCGTGTTTTTTCCTGGTGTCATCCTTTCGATTTCGTTTCTCGCTCGTTGCCGTTTGTCTTTGTCTCCGAACTGTGCTCTTAGGTCTCTCTCAAATTCTTCCCATTCATGCCAGACCTTGGGGTTCGTTCCTTCCACAATCGGGGTGATCCATTTCTCTGCTGTTCCCCTTAACAGGGTTTTTACGTATCTGATCTTTTTGTCGTCGTGTTCGTCCGTCCACTCTTTGGCTTCGTAGTACAACTTGAGCTGTACAATGAAGCCTCTGAGCTTGGTCGGTTCCACGTCGAAAGTGTCGGGGTTTCTGAGCCTGAGCTTTTCTGTTCTTGGTGTTGGCCTAAGCCCTGCTACCATGTATTCCAGTTGTTCCCCCGTCATGCTCAGCACATTTAATGGTGCTGGTGGGGCCGCTGGGGCTGCTCCTGCCCCCTCTCCTGCTTGTTCTGCTTCCATGTTGTTGGGTGTCGCTGGTGAGACGCAACCAAATGTTAGTTATCCTACCTATCCCTTATATCTTAGAGTACTTCTGCGACAGGCAACAACCCTTAATTAGTCAGTGAGCAAAGGGTAATACTTCTCTCGTACCGTATATAACCTTGACCGATCCTGGTTCTCTATCGAGACTCTGATTATTATTCTTAGACCCATGTCTACGTTCCTTAGTTGAACGCTAATAATCAAATCGTATCTTGATGGGACTTTCGGAATGGTAGAATAGATTCTATTCTTAATAGTATAGGTAAGAAAGTATAATAGGTGGTTGCATGAAGAACTAACTACCAGGCTCTACTGGCCTCCTTTTATAGTCCTTCACTCAATCCGCTTATAAATCAAAACAACTATGAGTCATAACCGTGACTCATGAAAAACATCATATGACCGCATCATTGGTCATGTGCATAAACCACATGATCTCTAAATAGATCATGTGTGTGAAAGTAAAACAACTGCGCAGCCCCCTTGGACTCGTGCGCTGCCCCCATGACCTCCTAATAGGTCATGTGCGTGAAAGTAAACTAACTGCGCAGCCCCCTTGTCCCCGTGCGCTGCCCTCATGACCTCTTAATATGTCATGTGCGTGAAAGCAACTTATAACAAATGAAATCCCATGACGAATATCCTCGTCATGGTGCAAAACCCTCTCTTGCCACTACCTGCTGCAAACGTCTCCTTCCACTACCTGCCGCAAACGTCTCCTTCCACTATCTGCCACAGAATTGTGACACTAGGCGTGGTGATGCCCCCCCAACATGTCCCCCCGTCCCTGCCCCAAAGCCCCAAGGAGGTGCCCTGCCGAATCCTGCATGCCAGGAATCTCCCACTCCTCTCCCCCTGCCTGAGACGCCGGAAGGCGTGTAATTGCTGGTCGCACCTCCCCTGTGAGTTCCGAGCTGGCGGCGGGCTCCCCTAACCCCATATCCGTTCTGCAACACAACTGCTTGGAAAGCTGGGATGTGTTTCTTTCCCTCTTTAATTCTTTCTCTCTTTTAAATTCCCCCCCTACCCTAGTCGCACTACAAGACCTCCCCCTACATAGGAACAGACCCCCATCATTTGCTGGTTTCAAACCCTTTTTGCCCCCCTGCCCCAGTGGCGGCAAGCCCAGAGTGGTCTGCTACCTCCACGTGCCCTCTACTCAACAGTTATCGGTCCTCCCGGTCTTTTCGGAAGCGAGGGATTGGATGGCTATTGACTTTCATTCGCCTATTGGTTTTTTTGATTCCGTTGTTACCAAGTTTAGGGTTGTGAATCTCTACAGTACCTGGGATGGCTCCCCCTTTTACTGGACCATCTCCCCTGAGATGGCCTTCCCCCACGCCACCACACTGACGCTGGTCATCGGGAACTTCAATATCCATCACCCCTCGGCGGATCCTCGCCACCATTTTTCGATTTCAGACCTCACCGCCTCGACATCCTTTTTTGAAAGGACTGTCGAGGAGGGTTTCTCCCTTCCGAACACCCCTGGTACCCTCACCTACTTGCCCTTCGACAGTGAACTCTGCCCCACGGTAATAGACCTATCTTTCGCCAATGCCACTCTGTGACCTGGTTTCCAATCATGGAACACACCCCTGCCCCCAACTGGCTCAGACCACGTTCCAATCCTCATTACCCTAGCCGAACCTCTGGCCCGCCCACCCCCTCCGGCCCCCGCGTGGATAAAAACAGATTGGACCTCCCTTGAGGGGGAGATCAGATCCATGCAGATCGACCCCCCACCCTCTCTCCCAACACCCTGCTCCTTCTCCGCCTGGTTCGACATGGCCATTGGCAGACTGCGGACCATCCTCAGGCTCCATATCCTGGACAAGCGGCCCTCCCACAAGTTAAAGCCCTGGTGGACTCCCAACCTCACCACGCAGAGTGCTGCCTTCCACTCAACAGTTAGGTCCGCACGTCGCGACCCCCTCCTCTCCTTCAAGCAGCAGTGCAAGGAAGCACGTCTACTATACTTCAAGGCCATAAAGAAGGCCAAAACCGAATACTGGAACAACTTCCTAAAATCAGCCACCCCACAGACGCTCTGGACCGCAAAGCGCTATACCTTTGGGAGGCCCCCAGACAGGTTCCCACAGATACCCGGGGCTGACAGCCCCATGGGCATTAACAAAGCCCTTCTCTCCCACATTTTCCCGGAAAAGCAACCCTCACGCCCTCCAGCCATTCTGAGGGAGTACAAAGATGTCCCACCGTTGTCGGCGGAGGAGATCGCGACGGCCCTCAGGAACTCCTCCTCATCCTCTGCACCCGGTGTAGACCAGATCCCCTACTCTGTCTCGAAGAAGGTCCACTCCTTGAATCCCAACATTTTGACTTCCATCCTCGGCCCCCTCATTCTGTATGGACACCACCCACCCTCCCTGAAGAAGGCCAATGGCGCAGTACTTGACAAGCCAGGTAAGCCCTCCTACGACATGCCGGCGTCATTCCGCATCATCATCCTACTGGAGACTGTCTCCAAGATCCTCGCGAGGGTCATGGCAACTCGCCTCCCTGCCCTCGCCCGCTTTTTGTGCCTCCTGTCCCCCCACCAAACTGGCTCCCTCCCCGGCCTGAGCACCTTTGACACGGTAGCGACCCTGGCTCACGAGGTTCAAATATTTATGCGCCCCAAACTCAAGGTCTTGACACTTTTCCTGGACATTAAAGGCTGCTTCGACAACGTCTCCGCCCCCTTACTCTGTGAAAGGCTCGCCACTAAGGCGGTCAACCCATACATGGTCTCTTGGATCAGGTCCTTCCTTCACAGCCGCTCCTGCCACCTGGTCTTCAAGGGGGCCCCTCAGGTCTTCTCCCTGGTCTCCATCGGCACGCTCCAGGGCTCCCCGATCTCCCCCCTCCTGTTCGTCATTTAGTTCTCGCCCTTCCACTTCTCAATCCCTCGGGGTCTCATCCTCTCCTATGTGGACAACTTCGCAGTCACGGTTGCCCCCGGCTCATACCGCCAGAACGTCCAGCGGCTGCAGGGAATCACCTCTGTTCTCCAGGCAAAGGCTGGCACATTGGGCGTGTCCTTCTCGATCCCAATGACTGAACTCATGCACTGGACACCCCCTGCACAGAAGGTCCACCCTCCCGCGATCCCGGTCCTAGTAGGAAGGCATCTCTTCTACCCATCCAAACTGATATGGTAGCTTGGGTACTGGTTCGAACTCTCGTCCACCTCGTGCACCAAAGGCACCACAGCGCACTTCACCAGGAGACTCGCCCTGGCCCAAGGGGCCTTCGCGACGATTAAACGACTGTCCAGGCCTGGTAAAGGCCTTCCCCCCTTCCTATGCCATCGCCTGGCATCCACCCTTGTCTCCCCGATTCTCCTCTATGGGGCGGACCTCTTCTTCCCGAGCCTTACCCTCCTGGACAGGATGTCCGTCTTTTGGAGAACTGTCCAAAGGTGGATAACTAATTGCTTTTCATCCACCCCGGTAGGCATCTTGGCTGGTGAATTGGCTCTCCCTCCCCTCCCGCTGTTGGTTCTCTACCGTCAGAGGCTGGCCGCTGCCCGCCTAGTATGCCTTCCCCCGAAGCCAATCTGGCAACAGCCAGGCTCTACCCGTCCTTCCCGACCTCCTCCCCCTTCCGGGCACCAGAAGACCACCGCAGTTTCACTAGAGGCTTGACGTCAGTTTACACCCCACTCCTCTGGAAGATAGCCCCCCCCTACCCCCTTATACTCAAACACCTCCTACTAGACGCGATTGCACACCAAACCCTCTGGTTCATCAACACCTCGGGCCCTATCTGTTAGGCATATGGAAATCCGAGACATGTGCACAGACCCACTGCAGGGTAACTGCGCACAGACCCTCAATTTACCGGAGTGCCAACACCCCCCTCGGGCCCCCTTATGGGGCCCGCACGTCATTGGCGAGATTTCGAGAGTTGCGTCCCATAACTAAAATGTCACATCAATGAAGCCCACATCATAACACCATATACGTCGCCGCCGTCCGTCCGACCGCATGCTGTTCGCAGGACATATGAGAGGGGACCTCTGGCGACATCTGGGAAGTCGAACGGAGGAAATCCGTGGGAGGCGTATTGAGATAGTAGGCTTCAAAGTTAGGCTTCCTAACTACGGGCCGAAAGTGACGGGACGTTTTCGGCAAAATACTCCAAGAGGATATCCCAGTGGTGGAAGCTATTAGGGGTATACCGAATCCACCCATACCCTTCTGAGATCAGCTGTAGGTTGGTTGGTCCTAGCAATAGGACCCCTCTACGGGGGCCGGCGGACCAAGGGGAAGCACGCTCAGAATGGAAGACCTAGATAAGTCGTAGTCCTTTAAGACGTTGACACGTTGGGCGCAGACTTGCGATTGGCACTAGGTGGGCCGGCATGAACCTGATCACTTCATGGCCGAAGAGACTACTGGAACGATAGTCAATAAGACTAAAGTAATATAATAGTCTATGCGGACATCTAAGTTAGAGGCCGCTGTTTGGAATGACAAATAGCGCAGTCATCTTAACGGAGGAATACTATTCCGAGTCCGCGAAAGGGTGTGATAAGTTTCAGGGTCAAACGGTGTTCGCACTTATAAGATTCTGGACGTTTGCGTATTAAAACCAGAGTGGTACTTCGGAGGCATAGTAGTTAGAAGTAGTCCGCGAACACTCAGACGCGGGATATAAATATCGAAGTGCCTCCCGAGCTTTACAGACATCATCAAGCAACGGAGAAGAGATCTTATCAATATAATATTGTTTTACGCTTTAAATCTTTACCTTACTTATTTTATCGAGACGAGCCTTCCTCGACAGATTCTCCAATCAAAGATTTCGGGCCTACGTCCCTCAGTTATATACTAGAGTTTGGCGTCCGCCTAACAGTATATTGATAGTTCTCCTGTTACCAAGGCTCACTATATGAACTACGAGTTCACTTCAAACTCCACCCTCACGTCAGACTTCGATTATATTTTCGAAGCACCTCACTGTCCTATCTATATTCATTCCTTCGAAGAAATATTTGAAACCGAGCTATTCGAAATCGAAGAAGAATATAAGCAAGAACCCTCGTGGTTAACAGTACCTTTCGGGATCCCAACGAGGGATCAATTCAATAGCATATATCGCACCTGGCACGGTTCGGATTTTGAGTGGAATTCGACTGACTCGGAAGATTTCGTTGACTGGAGCACCCAATGCTCCCAGATTACGGTCAAAAAGGAAAAGGAAGGAACAGTTATCCGTGGGCCAGACATCCCCTCAGCCTGGGCCTAATACACACTTATATGTACTATAAATACATCCTAAACCTCGAGAAAAAGGAGATTCAGGTTTTAAGTCCAGAGTCGGACCAACCGAACCCATTAATACATACACCCCTAGAGTGTCTCAAACGTTGGATACCTTACATACGATTCCTTAAACATTTTCAAGGATATCGAGAACTCTGGTATGAAGTACCAGTAATCACTCATCCAGGGCTACTACAACAGCTAGCCTATCTGGAAAGCATCACAATGGCTGAGATACCTCAGGAGCCAAGAAAAAGGATAACGGCGGGGGAACCGATGGATACTCGCCCCGACACCACAGATAAGACGGATGATTCTGCAATTCATAGCCGCTTCCCGACGACACCTCAAGACCCTGCGTTCCAGAGAGGACATCTACCCTCTCACCGATCCTCAAGTGTTGCAAGCACTCAAAGGATATCAAGGGCTTCTACACCAAAGCCCGGAGAACACGCTGCAAACCTAGCCAGGCTAGCTGCAAACCTTGGAGTCACGCTGGGGCAAATAAGACGAGACATAAATACCTCGCTTGACCAAGCCAATATCGCCTTCAACCATTAGAAAGGGGCTAACCAAGACAATACCTTAAAGCTACTTAAGGTTCAACAGCAAATCATCGATGGACAGGACATCCATGACAATGATATTGCAATTTTGTTGAAGCAGCTATCCAGCGTGGAAAGCGAAATAAAAGGGATCCAAGAGGAAATGATACGGGAAGTGGCAAAGAAGATTGACGCCCAAGAACGACGTCAACAAGAACATGAAGAGGTAACCACGAGGTTACATGGAACCCT
>JACCEG010000145.1:44513-58142 GCA_014065205.1 Tuber brumale
AAAAAAAAAAAAAAAAAAAAAAAAAAAAAAGTGCTAGCTATGGTATAAACAAAACCTCAATCTCAAAACTTGCAATTACAAAGGAAACAATTCGCAACAAAAATATAAAATCATCCAAAACGTGTCTGATAGCAGACACAAAATCCCACGGAACCAAAGCAAGCAAGTACAAAAATCATAACAAAAAAACTAAACCACCCAAAACAGGAAGAAACATTCTCTGGATGGAATAAAACTAGCGGTGGGTCAGGTGATTCAGGGCCTGAACCCATGGCTCATGAGCCCGGTGCAGTGAGGGGAGGACGCGGGCAGGAGGTCACAGTATGCAGATGGCATGCCAGCGAGAAAACCTGTGGAGGTCACGTTGAGGTACTATGCCAGAGAGTGAAGGGCATTTACGTCAGTCTAGAGCGAGCTGTTCCTGCCAATGTCTGCTAGCTCCTGGAGGTGGCGCTCACGAGGCTCCTTGCAGGACTTGCAGTACAGGATAGCCTGAGCAAAATCCTCCTCATCCTCCTTGCAGTGGGAACAGAGGGGGAAGGGGTCATCAGTGAACCAGGAGGGATGGGCAGTAAGGTAGCTCTTACCCAAGCGCATCTGGTGGATCCTGCTAGCGATAAACCTCCCGAGGCCCATGAACAAGTGAGGTGAGAGGGTCGGGGCGTACTGGTAGTCGGGTGGGGGGGGAAACTGGGTAGCCTAATCCTTAGCAAGTGCAGCTTTTACACGTACCTTGATCGACTGAAAGGATGGGACCCCCTCTTTCATGGGGAGCTAGTCAGGTGGAAGGAGGGTAGTTGTGGCTACTGGAACAGGGCCTGAGGCATTGATCAAGGGCAGGATGCGGTGCGCTATCGTGTCCAGGGGCAGGTGCTTCCTTATAGGGGGGCAGAGGGGGTGGGTCTTCCAGAGGAGAAGGGTGTAGACTGACATCAGGCCCCTGGTGAAGTGACGGTGGTCTTCCAAGGCCATGAAGGGGGGGGATATGGTAATGGAAGGGTGGAGTCTCGCAGTCGCTGGGTTGGCCTCCGGAGGGAGGCACATAAGTCAGACAGCATCCAGTCTCTGTCTGTGGAGGAGCAACAGTGGGAGAAGAGGGAGAGCCGATTCGCATGCCAGGATGCCAACCGGGGTTGAAGAGAAGCAATTTGTTACCCATCTCTGGACGGCTCTCCAAAAGACAGACATTCGGTCCAGGAGGGTGAGGCTTGATAAGAAGATGTCTGCCCTATAGAGGAGGATTGGGGAGATAAGGGAAGAAGCCAGCCAGTGGCAGAGGAAGGCGGGAAGGCCCTTGCTGGGCCTGAAGAGTTTTTGAATCGTCACGAAGGCCCCTTGAGCTAGGGCCAGCCTTCTAGTAAAGTGTGTGGTGGTGCCTGTAAAGCATGAGGTGGTTGAGGGCGCGAACGAATAGCCAAGCCAATGGATGAGTTTGGAGTGGCGAAAGATGAAGCCATCTATCAAGACCAGGATTGCGGGTGGTGGCACCTTTTGCGCTGGAGTTACCGAGTGTATGAGTTCTTTCTTTGGGATCGACAAGGACCCCCTGAGTCCCCCCGCCTTTGCCTGGAGAGTGCCGGTGATAGCTTCCAGCCTCCGCACATTCCTCCAATACGAACCAGAGGCGACCGTGACCGTGAAGTCGTCCACATAGTAAAGGATGAGGCCCCGAGGGACTGGAAAGTAGAGGGATGAGACATAAATAATGAACCAGAGTGGTGAGATCGAAGAGCCTTGTGGGGTGCTGACCAAAACTGGAGAGAAGACTTGGGAGGCCTCTTGGAAGACCAGGCTGCAGGAGCGCCTGTGGGTGAAGGACCTGATCCATGAGACCATGTAAGAGTTGACTGCCTTGGTGGCAAGCCTGTCGCAAAGTGAGGGGGCCGAGACATTGTTGAAACCACCCTTGATATCAAGGAAGAGGGTCGAGACCGGGAGCTTAGGTCGCATAAATGCTCAACCTCATGGGACAGGGCCGCCGCTGGGTCGAAAGTACTTAAACCTGGGAGGGATCCACTCTAGTGGGAAGACAAGAAGCCCAGAAAGCGGGCGAGTGCAGAAAGATGGGTCGCCATAATCCTCTTGAGGATCTTAGAAACAGTTTCCCGAAGGACGATGATCCGGAATGAGGCTGGCGTGTCATAGGAGAGTTTCCCCGACTTGTCAAATACGATCCTGTTGGCCTTCTTCAGGGAAGCGGGATGGTGCCCGTACCATACAAGCGGGCCAAGGAGGGACGTGATGATATCGGGGTTCAGAGAGTGGACTCTTTTCCAAATTGAGTATGGGATTTGGCCAGGACCAGGGGCAGAGGATGAAGAGGAGTTTCGGAGGTCAGTAGTTATTTCCTCCGCCAATAGCACAGGAACGTCTCTGAACTCTCGAAGGATGGCCAGCAGATTCGAGGACTGCTTCTCAGAGAAGAAGTGCAAAAGGAGTACCTTATTAATTGCTCCTGGGTTATCTGCCCAGGGTATTTGAGGGAACCTATCTAGAGGCCTGCCGAAGGGATAGCACTTTGCAGTCCAGAGTGTTTGGAGGGTAGCTATCTTCAAGAAATGATTCCAGTTTTCAGTCTTGGCCTTTTTTATAGCCTTTAAGTATAGAAGGCGCGCTTCCTTGCACTGTCGCTTTGATGAGAGGAGAGGATCATGCCATGCCGTCCAGACTGTCAAGTAGAAAGCAGATCTTTGCGCTGTAAGGTTGGGGGTCCACCAGGGTTTGGACCTGGAAGAGGGCCTCTTGTCCGGGATGTGGAGCCTGAAGACTACTCTGAGTTTGCCAAGGGCCATGTCGAACCAGGTGGAGAATGTGTGAGGTGTCGGGAGAGGGGGAGGTGTGTCAAATCTTATTGCTTTAATTTCTTCCTCAAGGGAGAGTCAGTCAGTCTTCGTCCACATGGGTGCCGAAGCAGGCGGGCAAGCCAGAGGTTCTGAAAGGATTATAAGGATTGAGACATGGTTAGATCCTGTCGGGGAGAAGGGCGTGTCCCACAATCGGAAGCTGGGGGACAAGAGGCATTGGCAAATGCTAAGTCTATCACCGAGGGATGCAAATCGGGATTGAAGGGAAAGTAGGTAAGAGTGCCTGGGGTATTCAGGAGACAGAAGCCTTCCTGTGCAGCCCTCTCAAAGAAAGGGGTAGAGGCTCCAAGGTCTGAGATTGAGAAGAGGCGACCCAGGTCTGTGGAGGAATGGTGTATATTGAAGTCCCCAATGACCAGCGTGGGTGTAGCAGAGTGAGGGAAAGCAGCCTTCAGTGGGACCGTTCAATGAAAGAGGGAGCTATTCCAAGTGCTATAGAGGTTTATAACCCAGAATTTGGTAACAAATGAGTCAAAGAAACCAACAGATGAGTGAAAGTCAACCGCCATCCAGTCCATTGCCTTGGAAAAGACTGGGAGGACTGAAAACTGTTGAGTTAAAGGGAGATGTAGGTAGCAGGCCACTCTTGGGTTGCCACCATTAGGGCAGGGGGCAAAAAGGCTTTGAAGCCGGTGAATGACAGAGGTCTGTTTCTGTACAGGGAGGGGTCTTGAAGAGCAACAAGGGTAGGGGGGAAATCCAAAAGAGAAAAAGAATTAAAAAGGGAAAGAAACACATTCCAGCTTCCCAAGCAGTTGTGTTGTAGAACGGATATTGGATTATGGGAGCCCGCCTCCAGCTCAGAACTCATAGGGGAGGTGTGACCAACTATTACACGCCTTCCGGCATCTCAGGCTGGGGGAAAGGAGTGAGAGATTCCTGCCATGCGGGATTTGGCTGGGTACCTCCTTGGGGGTTTAGGGCTGGGATGGGAGGACATGTTGAGGGGGCATCATCATGGCTAGGGCAGGGTATTTCAGGATCGAAGTAGGGTATGAGGGGTTGTGCAACAGTTGAAGGACCCTCACCAGAGTCATTTGTCATGTCCATATCCTCTGCATTCTGTGGAATAGAGGACTCCCGGCGGGGAGGAAGGGGAAGGATCTTGATGGGCATTCTTGAGCAAAAGCCGGGTGGCGGCCCTTGCAGACCACACACACTGGGGGAGAGGTTGGGCAGCAGTCAACCACCACTCTGAGATTTCTGCCCTTGGGGTAGGTGGGGGTCTGGCAACGGTGTGCTTGTTTCCTGTAGGAGAGTGTGCAGATAGGCCAGACTGGATGGTCAATCTTGCATCTAGTTAAGTGGTGGCCGTATTCCCAGCAATTATGGCATTGAGTGAGGCTGTTAGCCAAGTATGCTCTTACAATCTTGCATCGAGATGAGAAAAGGTAGGCGTTGCCCAACATGATGGCCTCATCTTCCGGAGCAACATTCACAACCATGGAAGTTGCTTTCTTGAGGATTCTGGAGTCACAGTTGCGGTTCAAGTAGCGGACGGAAAGGATCAGGACATTCTCGACATTTAGGATGGTGTTGCTGAGGGACTGAAGAAGGTCGTCGTCGACTATGGGGAGGTAGGCTATTGGAAAAGAGCACCCAGCGAGTTGAACCTTGTTGGCGGTAGGGTGAAACGGGAGCCACGGGGCGTCACCTGTGTGGAAAGACTGGTTCAGTCTAGACATGAGTGTGTCATAGTAGGGGGCATAGGCGGTCGCAGGGATGAAGGAGGAAAGAGCTAGAAGAGTCACATCACCTCTGTCGTTGACCCGAGCGGAGAAAGATAGCAGAAGGTTGCAGCCTGCTTCACAGAGAACAGAGGCAGCAGCGTCGGAAAAGGAGGCGGCTATTACCTCCACCTAAGAGTATGGGAAAGGAGATGACCTGGTAGAGAAGAACCATCTCTCAGCTGCTGAGAGGCTCTTCGGGCCCTTGGAAGAGGCCGTAGGGGCCAAGCCAGACACCACCTGAGCAGCCGAGGAAGTGTTCTTTGCCTTGTTCGCTTTCCCCTTCTTCTTCTGTCCAGAGGAAGTGGCCTGAGCGTAGGAGGGGGTTCTAGACTAGGCCGACAGCTGGGGGACACGGTGGAACTCCAAGAGGGGGGGGTACTTCCCTTCCCTGTAGGTCTAAGCCTCCCATGAGCCAGAGAATTTTGCCGCGTATGCGGCCAGGTCGCTGTACCATTTGTTAGGTATCCTACCTATCTTCCGATGTCCGTATGTATCCTGCGACAGGTAACAGCTTTTTGTTAGTCTCCTTGTAATAGTGCGATACTTCTCTTCCTCAACGTGTCGTTACTTCGTTTTCTCTTCTTACCAAGACTTTGATTATTATTCTTAGACCGTTGTCTACATTCCTCTTTTGAACGCTAATAATCAAATCGTATTGTGGTAGAACCTCTCGAAGTAGTAGAATAGAATCTATTCTTGATAGTATAGGTAAGAAGGCATAATAGGTGGTTGCATGAAGAACTAACTACCAGGCTCCACCAGCCTCCTTTTATAGTCCTTCACTCAACCCGCTTATAAATCAAAACAACTATGAGTTATAACCGTGACTCATGAAAAACATCATATGACCGCATCATTGGTCATGTGCATAAACCACCTGACCTCTTAATAGGTCATGTGCGTGAAAGTAAACCAAACTGCGCAGCTTCCTTGGCCTCATGCGCTGCCCCCATGACCTCTTAATAGGTCATGTGCGTGAAAGTAAACCAAACTGCGCAGCCCCCTTGGCCTCATGTGCTGCCCCCATGACCTCTTAATAGGTCATGTGTGTGAAACAACATATAATCCATAAAACCTCATGATGAATATCCTCATCATGGTGAAACATCTCCTTCCACTGCCTGCCACAAATGTCTCCTTCCACTATCTGCCATGCGACAGTGACAATAGCTCCCCTCTCCCCCTGGCCTAAGTCCCTTTAGGCCATCGGGAACTCATCGTCCTCCTGGGTTCCTGCCGTCTGCAGAATATTGCGTCCTATCCAACGCATCCAACTCTTGCTCTGTTTCTGCAGGTTTTCCAACTTTCGGATCCTCGCATCCCTCCTCTTCAGTTGGGATTCTGTCTTCCCAACTTTGTATTCCGCCAAACTTGCCCTGACCTGTTGAGCCGTCACCGCTCTTGCCAGCTGCATGTTCTTTTTCTCCCATTCCCTTGCCTTCTGCTCCCACATCGAAGCCTGGCCTTTGTAGAGTCCCATCTCTACTTCTGCCTTCATCTTGTGTTCGCTGATCGTGATTAGTTCCCACTGCTGACTTTCCACCGTATCCTCTTGTGTTGCTGACGAGATCGGCGATAGTGCTGGGTCCTGTTCCCAGGTGCCTTTCTTGGATTTTTTGGCCCCCCTCCTGATAGATTTCCTCCCTGAAATCTTGTTCTTTTCGCCCAGCAGAGGCGACACCAGTGGTGTCCTGTCTCTTTTTCTGAGAAAGTAGTTGGTTCCCATCTTTTCCATGTAGTGGGTGGGGCACCCGTCGTCGTAGTACTGTGTCCATGACCGACACTTGTGTGCTTTCTCATCTTCCGTTTCCTTCGTTTTCCTGATAGGTAGGTCCACGAGTTGGACCCAATCTTCGTCGTTGACTTCTTCCTTGATCCAAACTCCGTCTTCCATCCGGCAGAAGTCTGGGCTTGTCGGGGTAGCTTTGGTGGAATTGCCGGATGGCATCTTGAGCGTTGGCGAAGTTAGTAGCTGGGTACAACTCTTGATCGTGTTCTTCCCAGTAGCCTGTCCACTTGGCTCGGTACTGGAGTTTGCTGCGGTGTAGTCTTGAGTCGATGATTTCCTCAAGTTCGTATTCGTTTTCGCCCTCGATCTCGATGGGTGGCGGAGGAAGTTTTCTTTGTGATGCGAAGGCGTTGTCTTGGTAGGGTTCAAGGAGACTGATGTGGAATGTAGGATGAGTGTTGTTCATCGAGTGTGGGAGGTCGAGTTTATATGCTCTTAGTCCGATGCGTTCAATGATTCTGAATGGTCCTAATTTCTTGTAGTCCAGTTTCTTTGACGGTCGGGTGGTCCGTATATTCCTTGGTATCAACCACACCTTGTCATTAACTTAGAGGTTGGGATCGGGTTTTCGGTATTGATCGGCATATTCCTTTTGTTTTTCTTGTGCGAGCCATATTTCTTCTCGCAATATGTCATGTAATTGTTGCATGTTGTTCGTTTCGATTGATTGTGCAGGTATGTTGTATTTTGCGGGTTCGTATATTGGATTATATCCATAGTTCGCAAAGAAGGGTGTCGTTTTGGTCATTTCTTGTTTTCTGTTGTTGTATGCAAACTCTGCAGTTGCTAGCATATCGGCCCAGTCATCTTGCTGATAATTGGTGTATGCCCGCAGATATTGTTTCAATATGGCGTTCGTCCTTTCTGTCTGTCCGTCTGTCTGTGGGTGGAATGCCGTGCTGAGTTTCCTTTTGATGTGCCATTGTCTTGTGATCTCTTTCCAGATATTTGCCGTGAATAGTGATCCTCCGCCCGACACGATACCCCCCGGTAGTCTGCGGATTCTGAACACCTGATCTTTGAAGGGGTGAAAGAATTGTTGTATGTCCATGTCCATTCTGCTGGGTATAAAGTGGGCCATTTTTGTCAGACGATCAATAACGACCCATATTGTGTCATACCCTTTCGATTCCGGAAGTCCAGTTATAAACTCCATAGCAATAGATTGCCATGGTCTTCCCGGAGGTTCGATAGGTTTTAGCAATCCGTATGGCGTGTAACGTACTGCCTTCGTCCTCTGGCATATCTCGCAGTTTTTGACATATCTCCTGACATCATCTCTTATCGTCAGCCAGTAGTATGATCTCCTGATCAGTTCCGTGGTTTTGGCTGTTCTGCCGTGTCCCACTTGTGGTATGTCGTGGTTTCTTCTTATCGTTTCCGTTCGGAGGAATTCGTCATCAGGGATCCTTATCTTGTTGTACCAAAGGTATCCCTCTCTTTCTTCGTATAGCCCAAGTGCTATCCCCTTCATTTCTTTTTGTTTTTTGTTTAAGGCCTTCCTGATTGCTCGTATTTCCGTATCTTTTTCCATCGTGCTCTGTATCCATTCTGTGTGGTCGTCGTTGGATAATATTATTGTTTCCATCTCATTGATGGATTCGTTTCTTCCGTTTTCTTTCCCGTCTTTCAAGTACCTTTCCTTTGGTAAGAGAATCCTTTTTCTCTGTTGGATTCTTTCGTCCTCCTTGGTCGGTAGGTCTTCTTGTCTCCTGGTAAGGGTGTCGGGTTGTCCTCCTTGTTTTCCAGGTCGGTACTCAATCTTGATGTGATATTGAGATAGGGTTTCACTCCATCTCATTTGTCGTTGATTGAGTTCTTTGGTGGTGGTAAAGGCGAGGAGGTTTTTGTGGTCAGTTACCACCCTAATATCGTGTTCGTTTCCCAGTGCGTATTTTCTCCACGCCTTAAGTGCCTGAACTATAGCCAATAGTTCCTTATCGTGGATGTCGTAGTTGTATTCGGCTTTGGTCATCGTCTTTGATCGGAATGCCACTGGGCGCCATAGTTTGTTGTTGCCTAACTGTGATAAAATCCGCGAGCAGACGTAATTCGACGTATCCGTTTCGATCATGATCGGTAATTTCGGATCGAAGTGTCACAGTATCGGTGCCATGGTGAGTTTGTTCCTTAATTTATCGAACGCTGTTTGCTGCTTGTCTGTCCAGTTCTATTTGGTATCCTTTTTCATTGTTTCATATAGCGGTTTCGCCATTCCGCTGAATCCTTCAATGAATCGGCGGTAAAAGTTGCAAAAGCCCAAGAAGCTTTGTACTCCTTTTATGCTCCTTGGTGGTTTCCATTCGTCGATCGCAGCTGTCTTGACCCGGTTGGTTCGTATTCCATCAGAGTTGATGACAAACCCCAAATATTCATTTTCCTGTTGATAGAATTCGCATTTCGTTGGTTTTAGTTTGATCTTTGCTTCCCTTAGGGCCTGCATAACTTTCGGATGTCCTTCCGATGTTGTTCCATTGTCTTTGAATAGATGAGGATATCGTCTAAGTAGATGATAAAGTATATATCCAAGAACCTGCTGAGTTTGGTGTTGATCCATCTTTGGAACGTTGCCGGTGCATTAGACAGTCCAAACGGCATTACCAGGTATTCGTATAACCTGTATCGTGTTCGAAATGCCCTTTTCCATTCGTCCCCTTCCAATATTCTGATATTGTGGTAGGCATTCTTGATGTCTAGTTTCGTGTAGTATTGGGCTTTCCCCAATCTATCCAATGCTTCGTCGATCAGCAGTAGTGGATATCAGTCCTCCTTGGTGACTGCGTTCAGTCCTCGAAAATCCGTGCATAGTCTGAGCTTTCTGTCCTTCTTCTTGACGAATAGTGTCGGTGCTCCTGCTGCTGACGAGGATGGCCGTATCCATCCTCTCTCCAGATTCTGCTGGAGGTAATCTCATAGAGCCTTCAACTCTTCTTCTCTCAAGGAGTAAAGTTTCATGAACGGTGCTCTGCCCACTAGGTCTATCCTGTGGTCCTCTTCTCTGTATTCTGGCAAGTCCGTCCTTTCTCCTTCTTCGAACATATCTAAGAAGTCGTGGTATTCGCTTGGTACCAGCTGTGTTAGAGCCGCTTTTTTTTTTGTTGCTTCTTGTCGTACTACTAACCTGGTACTCATCGTCGAGGTCTCCCCAATTGTCGTTTCCGTTTCTTCTTAACCCCATTTGAGAACACCAGTTTGTTCTCCTTTCTGATATAGCTTTCCGAAGGTCCTGGCTGATATAAAGTCGATATTGACACGTTGTTCTTCAGTTTCTTCGAGGGTGTTTTTTCCGGTACTTCCAAATCTACGATCTTGTCTTCCTGTTTCGTCGAGGCCGTCTACTTCTCGTAGTCCTCTATTGTCGATTTTTTCGATAATCAACTGTGTGATCTGATTGCCCTTCTTGACTTCGTAGTCTTCTTCTTTCAGGTTTATCAAGAGAACCTTGATTTCTCCGCGATACTCTGCGTCTATTACCCCCGCTCCTGTGGTTAGGCCATGTCTGGTCGCTAATCCACTTTGTGGGGCAATTGGTCCATAGGTGCTATCTGGTAGTCCGATCAATATTCCTGTTTTTATCATCGCTTGCCCTTTGGCTGAGATGATTTCCTCTTGGATGCTGTAGAGGTCGTGTCCCGCCACTCCCTTCGACGCTTTAGTCGGTATCTTTGCTTTGCGATCCAACCGTTGGATCCGAATATCCTCTTTTTTGCTTTTTGTCTCTGTGATTCAACTGTATTTGTTTTCCTATCGAGCCAGTCCGGTAGGTACTGCGTTGATCCTTCGTGATTCGTTCAAGCATACTCGGGTATACCTCTCGCTTCCGAATTCGATCTGTCTTCGTTCCCAATCGATATTCAGGTTGTGTCTCCTTAGCCATAGTATTCCCAGGATAGCAGTATGTTTGCACATATTTGCTACTTGTAATATTATCGTTTCCTGATGAGATCCTGTTTCCGTGGCTATTTTGGCCACATGGGTAATGGGGCCCGCCTTGCTTTTTTCCCCATTAACCACATAGATGTTTCTTGGTTTGTCGATTTTCGTGAGGGGTATCCGGTGGGTATTGCAGAATTTTCTGTCGATAAAGTCTGCCGTTGCTCCCCAATCGACCATTGCGTTGGTTTCCGTGATCCCGTTTTTTGTGAGTATTTTGATTTTTATCATCAGCTGATGTGATTCGTCGTCATTGTTATCCGTTGTCTTGATTTGTGCCTTGTAGTGGGTTGCCGTCCATATTTGTATAGTCCTAGTCGGTTTTTCGTGCTGGTCGTCCCTCAGACAACTCGTTACTGGGAACTGTCGTCATTTAAAGCCTCCTCCATTTCTTCCGATTTCCGGCCCCCCATCTCTCGAATTTTGGCATTTTTGTTTGGGCATTCAATTGCTCGATGTCCTGCCTTTTCACAGTGGAGGCATAAATTGCCGTCCCTGCGCTTCCAAAATTCTTTCGGTATTATCCTCGGAAGGTTTGGCCGTATTGGTCTCCAGGTTTGTCTAAACCTTTGTCCTGGTTTCTGGAATTGTTGGGTTGTTCCTCTTATTGCGTCAAGGTCCATTGCCTCTCCTCCTTGATTGGTCGTTAGGTTCCTCGGTGGTCCATTCTGTTGTCGGGCCGATCTCACCAGGTTGCTTCGTCCTTGGTTCTTCCTATTCTCAAGCTCCGCGAACCACCGGGCCAGTCCTTCGGTTGTGTTCAATAGTTGATCCGTGTTGGTCCATGCTTCATGTAGCTCTTCGTGGACCCCTCTCAGAAGCTGTCGCCGTAGGGTGTGCGTATCGTATTCTGCGTCCGGGGCTAACAGTTGTATGTTGTGCCAGAATTCGATAACCGTATTCTTTCCTTGAACCATTTTCTCGATCTGGTTCCTTGCTCACTGTCGTTTGTCCATATCCTCGAACTGAGCTCTGAGGTCTCTCTCGAATTCTTCCCATTCATGCCACTCCTTGGGGGTGGCCCCTTCCACGATTGGAGTAATCCACTTCTCTGTTGTTCTCCTAAGTAGAGTCTTTGCGAATCTGATTTTCTTGTCGTCCTGTTAACTTGTCCATTCTTTGGCTTCATAGTACAGTTTAAGCTGTACCAGGAATCCTTTGAGCCTAGTCGGTTCTCCGTAGAAGACGTTGGGATTCCTCAATTTGAGTCCTTCTGACATCCGTGCAGGTCTGAGTCCTGCTACCATGTATTCCAGTTGTTCTCCCATCATGCTCAGCACATTCAATGGTGCTGGTGGGGCCGGGGTCATCCCCATCCCTTCGCCTGCCTGTTCTGCCTCCATTGCTGTTGGGTGTCGCTTTTGAGACGTAACCAAATGTTAGGTATCCTACCTATCTCCCGATGTCCATATGTATCCTGTGACAGGCAACAGCTCTTTGTTAGTCTCCTTGTAATCGTGCGATACTTCTCTTCCATAACGTGTCGTTACTTCGTTTTCTCTTCTTACCAAGACTTTGATTATTATTCTTAGACCGTTGTCTACGTTCCTCTTTTGAATGCTAATAAACAAATCGTATCGTGGTAGAACTTCTTGTAGTAGTAGAATAGAATCTATTCTTGATAGTATAGGTAAGAAGGTATAATAGGTGGTTGCGTGAAGAACTAACTACCAGGCTTCACCGGCCTCCTTTTATAGTCCTTCACTCAACCCGCTTATAAATCAAAACAACTATAAGTCATAACCATGACTCATGAAAAACATCATGTGACCGCATCATTGGTCATGTGCATAAACCACCTGACCTCTTAATAGGTCATGAGCGTGAAAGTAAACCAAACTGCGCAGCTTTCTTGGCCTCGTGCGCTGCCCCCATGACCTCTTAATAGGTCATGTGTGTGAAAGTAAACCAAACTGCGCAGCTCCCTTGGCCTCGTGCGCTACCCCCATGATCTCTTAATAGGTCATGTGCGTGAAACAACATATAATCCATGAAACCTTATGATGAATATCCTCATCATGGTGAAACATGTCCTTCCACTGCCTGCCACAAAGGTCTCCTTCCACTACTTGCCACAAACGTCTCTTTCCACTATCTGCTACGCGACTGTGACACCATGCCTGTTCTTTCGTGCTGTAGTAAGAGATGTCTGTGTCACCACTACCCTCGTAGAGGGGGGTCAGCTTATCAGCTAGGGTTGCAGTGGGGGCGGAGGTGGCCTTCTCCTTACCCTTTGTGGAAGGGGCTGCCTGAGCTGTGTTGGTGCTGGATGGCACAGGTGCAGGCTATTGGGGTGGGGGCTGTTGGGGGTGTGCTAGCTGGGGAACAGCGGTAGTCAGCTGAGAGGCGAGGTCTCTAACTGACCGCTGGAGAGCAGAGAGCAATGTGGCTGTAGTGTCGTTTTGGGTGGGGGAAGCAGGAGGGTAGTGAGTCTTGTTCCTACTGGAGCAGAGCTTATCTACTTGTTCGAAGAGGCGAGGGACTTCCAGCATGAGTTTGTTGATTTGAGCGGAGAGGGCCCTGGAGGCCAGAAGGGATGTGCAGAGGAGGGGGAGGATGACAGCCTCCCCAGCGGAAAGGTCATCAAGCTCGCCTGAACTGATGGGGGAGAAAGGTTAGGGGGACACTCCTACATCCGTCGAGGACCTTTTGAAGAGGTCTAGGAGGAGGGCAACGTTAGGGCAGATTCCTGACACCGAGGAGTGCTCAGAGAAAGGAAGAGGAACTGAAGCCATACCTGTCACGACAGGAAGGCCACGGCCTCGAGGTCTTTAGGATAGCGAAAACGGATAGGCCCACTGGACGCTGATGGTGTTGATAATGAGTTGGAAATATAGGAGGGGGAAAATAGCAGAAGCGGAGCGTGATCAAAGATTTAGGCTTTTTTACTTTTTTTTACTTTTTTTTTTTTTATCATTATGTATTTATTGTTTACGGTACAAGAACTTGCATGCAGTGCTAGCTATGGCACGGCTCCCCCCCCCCAGGCCTAACTGGCCTGCGACGGATTGGGACAGCCTTACTCCGGTACTGGAGGCTACAGCCATACCGGCGCCTCCCTCCTTCCCGACTTCAAACACCCTTGAAGCCTGGTTCGACAGCTCCCTTTCTCTCATCACCACCCCGCTCAACACTTTTACGCCCCTCAAGAGACCCTCTCCCCACTCCAAACCCTGGTGGACCCCACAGCTGTCCGCCCTCCGTCGCATTCATCACTCGATTACACGGGCCTTCCGGCTATCCCAGTCCTCTCATCAGGAAATGTCAACGGCACGCAACACCTACTTCAAAGCCATCAAGAAGGCCAAAGCGG
>JACCEG010000145.1:60812-89754 GCA_014065205.1 Tuber brumale
AAAAAAAAAAAAAAAAAAAAAAGTGCTAGCTATGGCATAAACAAAACCTTAATCTCAAGAGTCGCAAGCACAAAAGAAAAACTCGCAGCATAACATAAAATCCTCCTAGTGGTGTCCGAAAGCCGACACGAAATCCCAAGGAACTAAAGCAGGAAAATACGAAACTCATAACAAAAAATAAAATCAAACTCACCACAGAAAAAACTCTTTTTCGGCGGATCAAAGCATGTGGTGGGCATCACACCTCAGGGCCTGAAGCCATGGATCGGGAGCTCTATGCATCAGGGAGAGCGCTCACGTGGGGGGTCCCAGCACGCAGGTGGCATGTCAGAGGGAAAGCTTGCAGTGGTTACGTTGAGGTACCTCGCCAGTGAGTGGAGGGTGTTAGTATCAGTCCATAGTGGGCTGTCTATGCTAATGTCCGTGAGCCCGCGGAGGTGGAGCTCACGAGGCGCTTTGCGGGACTCGCAGAATAGGATGGCGTGAGCAAAGTCCTCCTCACCCTACTTGCAGTGGCGGCAGAGGGTGGAGGGGTTGTCAGTGAACCAAGAGGAGTGGGCAGCCAAGTAGCTCTTGCCCGAGCGCATCTGGTGGATCCTGCCTACTATAAACCTTCCCAAGCCTATGAACAGGTGAGGTGAGAGCATCGCGGCATACTGGTAATAGGGTGGGGGGGGGAACTGGGTGGCCCAATCCTTGGCGCGTGCAAATCGCACTCGTGCCTTGATTGACTGGTAGGACGGGGACCCCTCTCTCACGGGGAGCTGGTCAGGAGGAAGAATGTCAATTAAGGCTACTGGAATTGGGCCTGAGGCGTCAATGAATGGGAGGGTGAATTGTGCAATCGCGTCCAGCAGAAGGTGCTTCCTTATGGGGGGCCAGGGGGGGGGATTTCCAAAGGAGAGGAGCGTAGACAGATGTCAGGTCTCGGGTGCAGTGACGGTGGTCCTCTAGAGCCCAAAAGAGGGAGGACATGGGAAAGGACGGGTGGAGCTGTGCAGTCGCTGGGTTGGTCTTGGGAGGGAGGCATACCAGCCGGACTGCAGCCAGTCGTTGCCGGTGCAGGACCAATAGCGGGAAGGGGGGAAGAGCCGATTCACAAGCCAGCATGCCAACTGGAGTAGATGAGAAACAGTTCGTTACCCACCGCTGGACAGTCCTCCAAAAGACTGACCTTCAGTCCAGTAGTGTGAGGCTTGGTGAGAAGAGGTCCGCCCTATAGAGGAGGATAGGGGAGATGAGGGAGGATGCCAGACGATGGCAGATGAAGGGAGGGAGACCCTTACCAGGCCTAGTGAGTCTCTTGATCGTTGCGAAGGCCCCTTGGGCTAGGCCGAGCCTTCTCATCAAGTGTGAGGTGGTGCCCTTAGTGCAGGAGGTGCTGGAGGGCTCGAACCAATACCCAAGCCAGCGTACCAGCTTGGAGGGATGAAAGAGGTGACTGTCTAGTAAGACGATCAAAGATTTAGGCTATACCTCTCAGTTATATACTTGTGTTTGGCGTCTGCCTAATACCATTGTGGGAGAAGAGGGGGAGGGGATAATTGTGAGAATCCTACATTGAGAGTTGATTTCAAGCATGAGGATAATAGTGGAGATAGAGGAGGGCTTATCTCCTAGGTTTTCTTTTTAATTTTTAATTTTATCTTCATATATTCATTGTTATTTAAGGTACAAGAACTTACCTGCAGCACTAACTATAGTATAAACAATTCTCATTCCTCCTTCTGCCCAGCTTGACCATATCCCTAAGATCTTCTATTATGAGCCTAACTGCACATCTCTGCTCTAAAAGCCCCAACATATTTGAAAGAACAAAAGAAAAGACCTCAGAAAAAAGCAGGAGAATATAAGAAAGTAACTACTCAGAGCATCATCACAAAATAAATAAAATGTCACACTAGTAGATTCTACAACAAGCAAGTCAGAATATACGTGATGGTAGACGAAAAATATTGAATAATTCCAAGAACGAGATTTAGCCCAAGATGTATACTGACTGTGGTGGACGGCAGGAGAGTGGGACGGTAGTAGGGTACTAGCTAGGGAAAGGATATAGCAGTAGGATACTAGCCAATCCAACCATCATGTCAGGAAGGAGACCGAATGCAACCTTGTCAACTCTCAGTAATCATATTTGTGTCTTACTAGGCGGTCCCTAGTAGAAGAAGTATTAGGTGGATGCCAAACTCTTGTATAATTCTGAGGGATGTAGGCCAAATCTTTGATCGGAGAATCTGTCGAGAAAGGCGCGTCTCAATAAAAAAATAAGGTAAAGATTTAAAGCTTAAAACAATTTTACATTGATAAGATCTCTTCTGTGTTGCTTGTTGATATCTGTAAAGCTCAGGAGGCACTTCGATATTTATATGCCATGGCTGAGTATTCGTAGACTACTTCTAACTATTATGCCTCCAGAGTACCACTCTGATTTTGATACGCAAATGTCCAGAATCTTATAAGAGCGAGCACCATCGGACCCTGAAACCTATTACACCCTTTCATGGTTATGGAATAGTATTCCTCCATTGATGTGACTGCGCTATTTGTTATGCCAAATAGCGGCCTCCAACTCGGTTGTCTGCATAGACTTTTATATTACTTTAGTCTTGTTGACTATCGTTCCAGTAGTCTCCTCAGTCATGAAGTGATCAGGTTCATGCCGGGCTACTTAGTGCCAATCGCAAGTCTGAGCGCAACGTGTCAATGTCTTAAGGGTCTCTGACGTATCTAGGTCTTCCTTTCTGACTGTGCTTTCCCTTGGTCTGCCGGCCTCCATAGAGGGATCCTATTACTAGGACCAATCAACATACAGCTGATCTCAGAAGGGTATGGGTGGATTCGGTATGTCCTTAATAGCTTCTGCTACTGGGACATCTTCTTGGAGTATTTCGCCAAAAATGTTCCATCACCTTCGGCCCATATTTTGGGAAGCCCAACCTTGAAGCGTACTATCTCAGTGCACCTGCCCGGGACTTCCTCCGCTCCACTTTCCAGATGTCGCCAAAGGTCCCCTCTCATATATCCTGTGAATAGCATGTGGTCAGACAGACGGCAGCGACGTATATGGTATTATGATGTGGGCTTCAAGCATGTAATATTTTAGTTATGGGACGCAACTCGCGAAACTTTGCTAATGACATGTGGGCCCCAGAAGGGGGCCAGAGGTGGGTGTTGGCACTCCAGAAAATGGAGGATTTGTGCGCAGTTATCCTACCATGGATCTGTGCACATGTCTTTGATATCCATATACCTAACATGAGTCCCCTCCTACCAGGCTTCACCACGAATGCCTTTATAACCTTTTATTTCATTTCCTAAATATATTTTAAAACTCAGTGTAGTCAGGGTCAAAAACCTCTCTCGTTTACTTGGCCATGGTAGGAAAACCTTTTCCTCACTATCTTACTTCTGCCCCTCCTGGCATGTCTGGATTTTTATTATGAAAGTTCTCCACAACTTCCTCCATGTTTTCCATACTGGTAGCTAGCTCCTATGTGTTCTCATCTTCTGAACACCTTTGCGATTTGACAAAGTACCACAGTTCCCACTTCTCTTAATAGTGGCCATGTACCTGTTTTCTCTAAGAGCGAATCCTGCTTCTCACTATTTTTTCAATTTCCCATTGTAGATCGCTGTCAATATCCTCTGAGTCTCTAGGAGGTTGCTGGCTATCATCATGAAGTGATTTGCGATAAGGTTCTAATAGTACAACATGGAATATGGGGTGAATGTTCCATCAATTGGATATGTTGAGCTAGAAAGCTTGTGATCCATGTTTCTTCAAAATTTAGAAAGGACTGTCAAGCTTTGGACTTAGCTTTTTTGATTTCCATCTGGTGTGAATCTTCTTTGCATTTAACACTACTTTGTCTCCAATCTTGATGTCTGGCTGTTGTCGAGCTTTCTGGTCATAATATTTTGACATTCCTTCTCTTGTCTTTTCTAGTGACCCTCATGCTTGTTCAAGTATCATCTTAATCCACTTCGTGTAGAGTGTTGCTCCTGAATTTTGAGCTTCTTGCTCCTTCATCCACTCTGTTTGTGGATGGAATCTGTAGTTTGCATAGAATGGTGACATCCTATGAGTATTGGTTGCGGAGTTGTTATAGGCATGTTCAGCTAGTAGTAGTAGCTGATACCAATTGTCCTAATAATAGTTGACAAAACTTTGCAGGTATCCTTCCAGCACTTGGTTGGTACGTTCAGTTTGTTGGTCAGTTCGAGGGTGGTATGCCATCGACATTCTTCGCTTAATCTCCTGCGCTTTGCATAGGGATTCGCAGAATTCTCCTACCAACTTTGAGTCCATATCTGAGACAATTTTGGTTGGTAGGCAATGCAGCCTCCATACTTCTTTCAAGAATGGGTTTGCAACATCCTTAGCAGTTGCTAATATCTGTAGTTTGATGAAATGTACCATCTTTGTAAATTGGTTCACTACTACCATTATCTGAGTGCACCCTTTTGACTCTGGTAGTTGTGTGATAAAGTCCGCTCAGATAGATGCCCATGCTGTATAGGGTATTTGTAATGGTTGTAATAGCTCATCCTTAGCATGTCTAGGCGATTTATTATGTTGGCATTCATTGCAGAATCTTACCTAGTCATTAATTCATTCGGCAACTCCTTTCCAGTAAAGGTCCTGCATAAATATTTCCAAGGTCTTTTCTTGTCCGAAATGTCTGGCAACTTTTGCATTGCGACATCCTTCTGCGATCTTGATGTATAGCACCTGACTATCTAGTACAAATAGTCTTTGCTTATAATATAGTAGATCGTTTGTTAAGGTCCAGTCCTTGGGGAAATCTTTTCCTTCATCTTGTAACCTAATAAGTTTTTCCCTCTGTTGCCTCCAAGCTGTGTCTATCTCGATACCTGCTTGTATGTCGCTCAAGAACTCGGGATTGAACTGCTTCATACCTTTTTGCAAGATAATCTCTATTGACATTAAAACCTTTTCCGGTACTTCTGAGATGTCACACTAATGTTAGTTGTCTTTAGGTGATGCCTGTAGGTAGGTGATGCTAGGTTCTTGTTCTTTCACTATCAAGGATCTCGTTGCTATATCAGTGCTTCCAAATCCTGCAGTCCCTCATTCTGTTTCTTCCAAGTCGTCTACTTCCATCAAGTCTGAGGTTTTGACTTTCTCCACTACTAACTGAGCTATGCGATCGCCTATTCTTATTTGGCAGTCCACATCATTATGGTTGAATAGTAAGACTTTGAGTTCACTGGTGTAATCAGCATCAATTACTCCTACTCAGCTGGAAATTCCGCTTTCAAATGCTGATCTGCTTCTTGAAGTAACTCTTCCATAAGTGCCTTAAGATAGCCCTACTGCTATACCAGTACTCAATAATGCTTGTCCATATTTCAGGACAATGTCATCCTCTATGGGGAACAGGTCATGCCCTGCTGCTATTCTTGAGCCCTTTGTCGGCAAGTATGCCATCTTGCTCAATCTTTTAACTCTAATTACAGGTTTCTTTCCTTCTCTTCGAGGTTCCAAATCCAAGTCCTTATTTTGATCCCGGTCTTCTCCTTCATCGCCCACCCTCGCTACAAGTGATAACAAGAAATTTCTGGTTTCAAAATATTCTGTTCGCGATGCGTAGCTTCCTCCTCAGGATGGTACTCTGGCTGTCTGCTTAACACGTCAGGCTTTCCACCCTTCATGCCTGGTTGGTATACAAGACGAAGATTGTATTCCACTAACTTCTGAGCTCTGCAAATTTGATAGCCAGTCCAGACTTTTAAGGTGAGGAAGTATTGTAGGTTCTGTTAGGCATATAGAAATCTGAGACAATAAAGTGCACAGACCTCATGGTAGGGTAACTGCGCACAGACCCTCGATTTTCCGGAGCAGCCAACACCTCCATCTGGCTCCTGTATGGGGCCCGCACGTCATTAGTGAGATTTCGAGAGTTGCGTCCCATAACTAAAAGGTCACATCAATGAAGCCCACTTCATAATACCATATGGGTCGCCGCCATCTGTCCGACCACATGCCGTTTGGACGATATATGTGAGCAGGCCTTTGGCGACATCGGAGAAGTGGAACGAAAGGAATCCATTATGGGGGCATTGAGATAGTAGGCCCCAAGCTTAGGTTTCCTAAACTATGCGCCAAAGGTGACGGGACGTTTTCGGCGAAAGACTCCAAGAGGATGTCCCAGTAGCAGGAGCTATTCAGGATATACTAAATCTACCCATAGTCTTCTGAGATCAGCTGTAGGTTTGTTGGTCCTAATAATAGAACTCCTCTATGGAGGCTGGTAGACTAAGAGGGAGCACGCTCAGAAAGGAAGACCTAGATAAGTCAGAGACCCTTAAGATGTTGACACGAGGGGCTCAGACTTGTGATTGGCACTAGGTGGCCTGGCATGAACTTGATCACTTCATGACCGAAGAGACCATTAGAATGATAGTCAACTAGACTAGAGTAATATAATAGTCTATACCGATAACTAAGTTGGAGGGCGCTGTTTGGTAGAACAAATAGCACAGTCATCTCAACAGA
Organism: Tuber brumale; assembly: GCA_014065205.1. NCBI lineage: Eukaryota > Fungi > Ascomycota > Pezizomycetes > Pezizales > Tuberaceae > Tuber > Tuber brumale. The sequence goes on from JACCEG010000145.1 coordinate 67,336, forward strand.
GGAATACTATTCTGTAACCGTAAAATGGATGTGATAAGTTTCAGGGTCAAATGGTGTTCACACTTATAAGATGCTGGACGTTTGTATATTAAAACCAGGATGGTACTTCGGGAGCATAGTAGTTAGAAGTAGTCCGCAAACACTCAGACACGGGATATAAATATCGAAGTACCTCCCAAGCTTTACAGACATCATCAAGCAATGGAGAAGAGATCTTATCAATATGATATTGTTCTACACTATCAATCTTTATCTTACCTACATTATCGAGATGAGCATTCCTTGACAGATTCTTCAATCGACGATTTGGCCCACATCCCTCAGCTGTATACTTGAGTTTGGCGTCCGCCTAACAGGTTCTGATTGCCAATAAAGACTGTGATCTGTTTTTCCATCCCGATCAAGTAGGGTATTCACTCTTTTAATGCTTTGAAGATTTTGAAAGGTTCTTTATCATGAATTTTGTAATTGGGCTCCGCTGAGTTTAATTTTCGTGCATGGAATCCTACGGGATGTAGTTTCTTCACACAGTGTTGAGAAAAGACACAACCAAGCACGAAATCCCTCGCAACGGTTTCCACAACCGTTTCTCTTTCTGGAAATTGTTGGTGGAGTATGGGAGCTGTGCTGAATCGGTACTTTAGTTCTTCAAAAGCTGTATCCTGCTCCACTTCCTATTTAAAACTCTTTGGATTTCCTTGTAACATCTCAGTTATCGGCTTGCAAATAGCCAAGAAGTTTTTCATGAATTGTCAGTAGAAGTTAGCGAATCCAATAAAGACTTGCACCTCTCTAACCAACTTGGGTGCTTTCCAAACTATTATGGATTCTACTTGATGGGTGCTTATAGACACCCCCTTGGCCGCCACAATATACCCGGCGAGTTCTACTTCTTTGACATAAAAGGTCAATTTCTTTAGCGATACTGCTAATTGAAAGTCAGATTGACTTTGTAAAACTCTATTGACAGCTTCGATGTGTTCCTATTCATCCTTGGAATATATCAGGATGTCGTCACGATAACACACCACTCCTACATTAAGGTATTCTTTCAGTACTTGGTTCATCATATCTTGGAAAGTTGCCAGAGCATTAACTAATCTAAATAGCATAATCTTATATTTGTAGTGTCCATATCTCGTTCGGAAAGCTGTTTTCCATTCGTCTCCTTCCTTAATCTTAATCAAGCTGTAGCCGTCTTTAAGGTCTAACTTGGCAAAGGTTTTAGCGCCAGCTACTCGGTCTCAGAGTTCGGACATTAGTGGTAAAGTATGTTTGTTGAGGATGGTAATCTTGTTTAGATTCCAGCAATCCACAACCAGGTGTAGCCTTCCAGCAGGTTTGGGTACGAATAATGTAGGTGCTCCTGCAGGAGATTGGCTCCGCGTAATCTTTCCCTGCTTAATCATTGTTTCCAAGTATTCCCTTAATACCTTAAGGTGTTTTTTAGATAGTAGATATATTGGTCCCCAAAGGAGAGTTGATTCTGGAGCAACTTGATCTCTTAATCGAATGTTCATCTTGGGGCTAGTTTCTCTGCCCTCTGTGCTTCAAACAAATGTTTGTAATGCCAGTATTCTTTCGGTGATGATTCGAGTTCCACCATATTTTCGATGGTTCCAATTCTTCCGATCAGGCAAGTATTTGGGTCATGAGCCACTGATTTGTCATATTCGATCATATTTGCTATCTCTTCATCTTCCTCTTCACAGTTTTCGCAACATTTTGTAGGGAAGGTCTAGTTTTCTGCAGCTTCAATGTGAGACACTGGGTATTCACGATGCCACCAACTACAAGGAATTATCATTCCATAGTGACCTGCTTTAGCTACTTTACATGACACTTCTTAAATGTGTCCATTCTTGCCAATTTCCAATTTAATATAAAGAATATAACACTTTTCTCCTGAGGCTGCTGACGATCCGTCAAAGTCTAAGATATCAACTGCGTTATCGCATTTGACTATTGGAATACAAAGGTCTTCAACTATGTCTTTATTGATAAGGAACACATTGGATCCCAAGTCTAATAAGACTTTAACTTTGTATTGCTTATTGTGTATATAAAGGTAAGCAATCCCCTCTGAACAGTTGTATGGTTTTGGTTTTGGAGTATCTAATTCTAGGTGCTTAGCGTGGATAAGACTTTCTTGGTTCTTGTATTTTAGTATTGTAGATGTTGGGTGTAGGTAACAAGATGTTTGTTACTATGCCCATGTTGTTTCAACCATTGAGGTCTCCTCAGACAAACTAGTAACTCTTTAGCTCTAACAATCTAGGTCTACATACTGAGTGGCGTTTCACCAATACGCAATTTCGGATGACCAGTTTTCAGGCTGGATGCCTTCTCACGACATGCCACTCCTAGGCCTATAGCAGATTTTCACCTGGTTATTAGCCATTTTACTCCTCCAGTATGGGGTTCCCGCTTTCACCAATCCTTTCTCTTAGGATTTCGGTTATCTATCCAGCTACCTCAGAGGAGCCTTGCACACCACAGTAGTACATCCCTACCCCACACTCTGGCCAGAAGGCAAGATAGTACATATGTATAATACGACTCAGACTCGCATGGTAGGTGGAACAGTCCATGTCGATTGTCCTCCTATTGTGTATTGTTATCAGGTAGATCTTGCATTGCTATGTCCCAACTTCTTCGGTATAGAAACTTGCTTGCACATGGGTAGCTGGTGGCCACCAGGTGACTCAAGGAACTTCGTACTGTTGGCTCCTGGGCCATGTAGGCACATTAACTATCATCTCTATCGATCAAGACTCTCCATATATTGATTCGTTGCGTTCGAGCTCGTAAGTCCTTTGTGGGGTCCCATCACTTAGAACCTACTTACTTTGATCTTGAAAGGAAAGTCTGGCTTCACGCCACTGTGATCACTTTGAGTTACGACTCCCATAGATCCTCATGGACTACCCGATCACTATTGTGGTTGGTACCCAATACCCCTCAGCCAAAGAGTATTCCCATTTTACTTCCAGTTCTATATAGACACTGAATACTCAAATGCCATCACCATTGGTGCTATTCACTGACCTAGGTCAGTTCTTCCTCATCCGTCAGTTCCTAGATCTTATTCATTTGGGCTGGTTGCTGGATGGTAGCGACTCTGCACCCTAACTTAAGCTTTACAATAGCCAATCTGGTATGATGAGGTCCTATTTTTATCAGTCTTGAACTGACTGTTGCCACCGAAATATGGATATCTCCCCAACACGTTTGATAGGTCTGGTTTTCCTTTCCACAATGTGTACAATCTCTGTCTCACCTCCCAGTATCTATCACACTCTGTGGTATGCTGGTATGAGCCTGGCCAAAGTTTGTGTAGGTTGTCTTTCCCACACCTCCCAACTTCTTTTTAGGCAGTTTTGGCTCATCCTCTCGTTGTTGTTGCCATGGTGGGGCTCCACCTCCCTTGACATAAGGTTTGTTTGTCCTTTGTCCTTTTGGTTTAGAATCCCATCGGTCTTCTCTTTTGACCTCGGAGACTAATTTTGGCTTAGGCAGTTTTCCTCTTCCAAGCTTTTCCTTTGCGAGAAGTGCCTCTTCTGATCGACCACCTAGCCTCAGTGCTTTATCCCATTCTTGATCTGTCCCGTATTGCAGGGCCGACAATTTGCAGACAATTTGTTTTCTAAGTTTGTTTTCGACTTCCTCTCTCCAAGATTCTCCGATCATGCGTGCCCGAATGTTATGGTTATGCATGACTGTAAGGTAACGCTCAATACTGCCCTTGTACTTGACCAGCTTCATAGCTTACAGCGCTAGTCTTTCAGCCTCTACTGGGGCAAATTATTTGATCATATTGTATTCAAAACGAGTCCACATAGCCAACTCTGGCTGCTGGGTTTCTCCTTGAAGCCCGTCCATAGCCTTCCTATACCAAATAGTGTAATAAAGTACTATGTTTCCATTTATACAGTTGAGCACGTATATAACTCATTCCTGCGCATTATCTCAGATCCTTGGGTTTCTTTCGAAATAGTTAGTACATTTTATAATCCAAACATATATGTCTTGTATAGATTTGTCCTCAAAGAATGGTGGTGGTTCTGATAGTTACTTCACATTAAGCACCATCGTATTGGCAAGTGTCTCTACTATACTAGACTGTTCTGGTGTTTGTCTTCGCCTGCCATGACTTGGATATCTTCCCCTTCTACCCCTCTCTTCATCATTGTCATCATCATCACTAGGATCCCCTGGATCACCTTTTTGGGCACCTGAGGGGGATACATCAGCGGCTTCCTTGCCTTTCCCCTTTTCTTTTCTTATAAGTGGAGTGTAGTATTCTTTGTTATCCACCTCCTCAACTGTGGGTAAAGGTACTGATCTGGCAGCTTCTTGACTTGGAATGGCAGCTAGTATCTTATTTACTGCCACCGTTAATCCCTTTACGGCATTATATCTCTCTTCGTTTTACTGCCATTGTTGTGTTTGGAGATTTTGCATCTCTCTCTGGTAGGTTGTCTAGTCGAACCGCCATTGCTCCAGGGTACGGTTGATATCCCTTTCTCGATTGGTGCTTTGAGAACAGAATTCTCAGAATTCCATTCTCAGACTGTTAACCATTTGTTCCAGTGTTTGATCTTGGGCTAATGCCCCCTAGCTTTGTTGTCTGAGAGTTCTATGTAATCTCGTGGTTACCTCTTCATGTTCCTGCTAATGCCTATCTTGGGCATCTATTTTCTTTACTACTTCCCATGGCATTTCCTCTTGGATACCCTTGACCTCCTGTTCCACACTTGCTAGCTGCAGCACCAAAAGTACAATATCATTGTCATGAATGTCTTGTCCCTCTGTGATTTGCTGTTGAACCTTAAGTAGTTTTAAGGTATTGTCTTGGGTCGCTCCCTTCAAATATTTGAAGGCAATATTGGCCTGCTCGAGTAAGGTGTCCATGTCTTGCCTTATTTGACTCAAGTTTATTCCCGGGCGGCTAGCTAACTTGGCTAAATTTGCAGTATAGTCACTTGGTTTTGGTGTAGAGGCCCTTGATATTCGATGTGTGCTTGCGATACTAGAGGATCAGTGAGAGGAAGCAGGTATGGCTCCTCTCTGGAATTGTGGTTCTTGAGGTGATAACGTGGAGGAGTTTCATATGGCCAAATCATCAGTTCCTGTTGTATCTGGTCTGGTGTCCATTAGTTCTCTCACTGTTGTCCTCTTTCTTGGATCTTGAGGTATCTCAGCCATTGTCACTTTCTCCAGATAGGCTAATTGTTCCAATAATCACGGCTGAGTAATTACTAGTACTTTGTGCTAGGGTTCTCGATATCCTTTAAATAGTTTAAGGAACGATACGTAAGGTATGCAATGTCTGAGATGTTCAAGGGGCATAGGTAAAAAAGGGTTTAGGCGATCTGTTTCTGGGTTCAAGACCTGGATTTCCCTTTTTTGAGGTTCAAGATGTACTTATAGTACATATATGGGTTTTAGGCCCAGGCCGAGGGGGTGAGTGACCCTTGGCTAACTGTGCCTGGTTTCTTATCTTTAGAGTACTGAGTACTCTAACAGACAAGGTCTTCTGACTTGGTTGAGCTCCACGTGAAATTTGAACCATGCCAGGTATGATATATGCGATTGAATTGATCTCTGGTTGGGATCCCAAAAGGTATTATGAACCAAGAAGATTCTGGAGTAAACTCTTTTTCGATTTCAAATAGGACAGTCTCGAAGGTTTCTTTGAATATAAGAATATGAATGGGACAGTGAGGTACTTCGAAAATGTAATCGAAGCGTGAGCTGAGGGTGGACTTTGAAGTGAACTTATAGTTCATATAGTAAGCCTTGGTAACAGGTGAACTATCAATATAGTGTTAGGCAGATGTCAAACTCCAGTATAATTAGGAGGGATGTAGGCCAAATCTTTGATCGGAGAATCTGTTGAGGAACGCTCGCCTCGATAAAAAGGTAAGGTAAAGATTTAAAGCGTGAAACAATTTTATGTTGATAAGATCTCTTCTCTATTGCTTGATAATATCTGTAAGGTTCGGAAGGCACTTTAATATTTATATCTCGTGTCTGAGTGTTCATGGACTACTTCTAACTAATATGCCTGCAAAGTACCACTCTGATTTTAATACACAAACGTCCAGAATCTTATAAGTGCAAGTACCGTTTGACCCTGAAACTTATCACACCCTTTCACGGTTACAGAATAGTATTCCTCCATTGAGATGACTGTACTATTTGTTATACCAAACAGTAGCCTCCAACCTGGTTGTCCGCAAAGACTATTATATTACTTTAGTCTTGTTGATTATTGTTCCAGTAGTCTATTCAGTTATGAAGTGATCAGGTTCATGCTGGGCCACCTAGTGCCAACTGCAAGTCCGAGCCTAACATGTCAACATTTTAAGGGTCTCTGACTTATCTATGTCTTCCTTTCTGAGCGTACTTCCCCTTAGTCTGCCGGCCTCCGTAGAGGGGTCCTATTACTAGGACCAACTAATATACAGCTGATCTCAAAAGGGTATTGGTCGATTTAGTATATCCTTAAAAGCTTCTGCTACTGGAACATCCTCTTGGAGTACTTCACTGAAAACGTCCTGTCACCTTCAGCCTATAATTTAGGAAACCTAACTTTGAAGCCTACTATCTCAATGCGCCCCCTACGGATCTCCTCTGTTCCACTTTCCAGATGTCGTCAGAGGTCCCCTATCCTATAATCTGCGAATGGCATGCAGTCGGATGGATAGCGGCGATGTATATGGTATTATGAAGTGGGCTTCATTGATGTAACATTTTAGTTATGGGACACAACTCTCATAATCTCGCTAATGACGTGCAGGCCCTATAAGGGGGCCGGAGGAGGATGTTGCCACTCCGCAAAATCGAGTGTCTGTATGCAGGTACCCTACCATGGGTCTGTACACATGTCTCCGATATCTATATGCCTAACAGGAAGGCAAGCAATTTTACCACATCTCTCATGTAGTCCTGTATTCTCTCAGAAATAGCGTCACTTAGTGGATAAGATACTACCGCTCATGCCAGGGGTAAAGAAGGGCGAGATCGACCTGTAGGTCTGTTAAAGAGTTCTTGCAGACTGCAAACTGTATTCCTAGCCGTCTGAAGTGTGGGAAGTAAAAGGTTATTGACCGTGAGGAGGGGCCTCACCGAGTGAGGTGAGAGGGAGGGAATGGACAGCAGAAAGGTAGTACTTGAATCCAGAAAGATGGAAGCCTCAACACATAAAGGAGCAAAGGAGAACAGCCTGAAGAAGACGAGTATGGCTATTACTTCTAGGCCGAACCTATCATCGGAAGAAATGAGGGGTGAATAATTGTGAGAATCCTGCGTTGAGGGTTGATTTCCCATATGAGGAAAATACCAGAGACCGAGGACGGCTTATCTCCTTGGTCTTTCTTTTATTTTTATTTTTATTTTTTTATCTTCATGTATTTGTTATTATTTAGGGTATAAGAACTTACATGCAGTGCTAGCTATAGCATAAACAATCCCCATTCCTCCTTCCACCCAGCTCGACCATATCCTCAAGATACTATAGTATCGTCCTTACTGTATATCTCTAATCCAAAAGCACCCACATATCTATACGAAAATAGAAGAAAAGACCTCTGAGCAAAGTAGGAGAATAGAAGAAGATAACCACTTGAAACATCACTAAAATAACAAAGTAAATAATGCACCAAAATCCTACAACAACCAGGCCAGAATATATGTACTAGTAGACTAAATGTAGATGCATTCCCAGAACTCGACGCAAACTGAGACAGGTACTGACTGTGGGGAACGGCAGAAGAAAGGGGTAGTAGTAGAGTACCGCCAGAGAAAGGATATAGCAGTAGGGTGCAAGCCGATCTAACTGTCGGGTCAGGAAGGAAACTGAATGCGACTGTGTCAACTCTCGGTAACAGTATTCATGTCTTAGTAGGTTGTCCCTAGTAGAAGAGGGCAAGCGATTTTACCGCGTCTCTCAAGTAGTTCTTTATTCTCACAGAGATAGCATCACCTAGTAGATAGGATACCACCACTTAAGTCGATCATAGGGAGGGGTGAGATCAACCCGTGGGCCTATTGAGGAGTTACCGTGTACTGCAAACTGTATTCCCAGCTGTCTGAATTGTGGGAAGTGAAGGGTTACCAACTGTGAGGAGGGGCCTCACCAAGAAATGTGAGGGGAAGGGAACGGGTAGTAGAGCTTATCTCTTTGGTCCTATAGTCCTTCTTTAATAGTTGATCTTCATGCCATATTTCTTACAACTAAAACTAGTCACATGACCTGAGTGGTCACAAGCGCAAAACTGATGACCTCTAAGTGAGATCATGTGTGAAACCTAACATACCTATGACTCATAACTATGAGTCATGTGAAAGCATCATCTAATTAAGTAATATGACCTAAATGGTCATATGCACAAAACCTATGACCTCTAAGTGAGATCATGTGTAAAACCTAACATACCTATGACTCATAACTATGAGTCATGCAAAAGCATCATCTGATCAAGTCATATGACCTAAACAATCACATGTGCGAAATCCATCACCTCTAAGTGAGGTCATGTGGGAAACATAATATACCTATAACTGATAATTATCAGTCATATATAAACCTTTCCTCACTAAGCCATATTCATGACAGCATCTTATAACTAAAATGTCACGTCAATGAAGTCCACTTCATAACACCATATACATTGCCACCGTTTGTCCAACTGCATGCTGTTCACAGGGTATATGATAGGGGACCTTTGACAACATCTGGAAAGTAGAATAGAGGAAATCTGTTAAAGGTGCATTGAGTTAGTAGGTTTCAAAGTTAGGCTTCCTAACTTAGGCTGAAAGAAACAGGATAGTTTTGGTGAAGTACTCTAAGTGGTTGTTGAAGTGGTATAAGCAACTAAGAACATATCAAATCCATCCATACTTTTCTGATATTATCGGTAAGTTGGTTGGTCCTCATAATAGGATCCGTCTATGAAGGCAGATAGACCATGAAGAAGTATGCTCAAAAAGGAAGACCTAGGTAATCCCAAGGCTCATGAGACATTGACATATTAGACTTGGACTTGATATTGGCATAGGTAGTCTGGTATGAAACTGATCACTTCATGACTGAAGAAACTACTGGAATGATTGTCAATATGACTATAGTAATATAATAGTCTATGTAGTCAACTAAGTTGAGGATGTCTGTTTGAAAAAAAAAAAAAAATAATATAGTCATTTCAGTAGAGGAATACTATTTTGAGACTGATAAAAGGTATGATAGTAGTAAGAAGTAGTCTGCAAACACTCAGATGTGGGATATAAATATTAAAGTGCCTCGCAAGCTTTACAGACATTATCAAACAATGGAGAAGAGAGTTTATCAATATAAAAATTGTTTACACTATAATCTTTATCTTACTTATTTTATCAAGTTGAGCCTTTCTCAACAAATTCTCTGATCAATGATTTGTCCTAAGTCTCTCGACACATACTAGAGTTGGCTTCTGCCTAAAAACTATCTACTAATGAAACTATATATGTGGAACTCCATTATTTTAATAGTCCATTATTTTAATAATTCTTTGTTTAGGTCTTAAGTTTGAAGGAAATAGACTTATCTGACTATTATAATGATCAATATAGTAAGAATAAAGATTTGTATTAAAGTTGATATAACAGATCTTAGAAATCATAATAGGTGAATGATTGAATAGTTGATCTATTATTATTCAAAAAAAGTTATATTTTAGTATGTGACTATGAATATTATATATATACATTTCACACTCATATTTATGATAATAGATATAGGACCTGATCTTAGCCTCTTATCTCTTGGATCTGTAATGACATAGTAGACATCAGCAAGAAATATAGCTGTATCAAATGTACAGGTGCAACATCAGGACAACCAGTAGGTATCAATTGCGTCCAGTACATCTTGTAAATCAGGAGGTGCCATGGACCTTCCTGGTACCTCCTGTAAATCTGGAGGCAACATGGATATTACCAGTACATCTGGTACGTCCAGTGGTAACAAGAGATGTTAGGGGTGTCTGGTGGTAATAGGAGTTATCTGGGGTATTGTAACCACCTCTCGGAAGATGCGGTAATCGTAGGGTTAACGGACTTTGTTCTGTACTGTGGTGGTAACTAGTGAATCAAAGTCCGGAGGCTTTAGCCAAGGTTGGTGAATAGACTTCTTACTGTATCACAACTACTGAAGTCTTCGAGCTGTTTGGTAGGTCTCAAACTAAAGATTCTTGAAGCGAACTGAAGAGAGTAACTGTTCAACCAAGTATATTGAAAACTCTGTCTGCCGAAGTCTGCTCCTTCTAACGAGAAGAATAGCAGTTCTTAAATACACTTCCTAGGCTACCGAGAGCCTTGTTCTCATAACATAATAGACTCCAAAACGGTAGCCTTGAAACCAAACATAAAACATATAGAGTATCAAACCCTATACTATCAGGCTAGAGGCACACCTCGTTTCCTGAAACATATTCAAAACTCAAACAATATCAACTGATATATGAAAATCCTAAACCAGTAACCAGTACCGGTTACACCCCGAAAACAAAATAAAACCCTTATTTCAAAACATAACAAAAAAATCCTCAATCTTCGCTATCATAATCAGAATTCAAATAAGGATCCCAAAAACCTTTATCAACCGGGGGTACATTTTGATAGCTCTCAAAGCCATCCTTAGTAGGAGAATAACACATAGGAATAAATCCAGAAAATACCGTAGGAAACTCATCTCCTGGCATGTTATCTGTCCACCATGCCTGAACTAATTCCATCGCGTGTTCTAATCCTTCCACTGGCTCCCAACTATTCTCGCTCGCTGGGTATCCCTTCCAGCTAACTAAAAACTGTCCCTTTCCATATCGTTCCCTGTAATCGATGACTGATTGAACTTCCCATTCTTGTTCTTCGTTGATGAGGATGGGTGCTGGCTTTGCAAATGTTCGTCCTGGAAATCGGAAATCGTCGTTAGGGTGATAAGGTTTGACTACTGAGCAATGGAAAACTCCTTTCTTTCTTCGGTACATTCTAGCATCCATGCTAACCGTATAGTTCTGGGTGTGTTCGTCAAATTCGAGTACTGTAAAAGGGCCTCGCCAGCGTGGCTGCAATTTCCGAGATCTGCCGGATTCTGTTGCAAACTGGTCTCCAAAAACCATAATTCTTTCCCCAATCTCGACAGGTTTGTGTGAGTTCCTCCTCTTAATTGCCACTCTGTTTGCTCTTGCTCTAGCCAACCGTAACGCTTGGTATGCCGCATTTCTGATTTCCTGGTGTCGATTGTAGTAATCATCGGATGCGGGTACTGTGGTAGCATTGACTTTATAGGTATCGAGTAGTTGGTATTCTCGTCCATACACAGCTTTGTATGGTGACATTCCAATAGTATCGGAGTGACCTGCATTGGAGTAAGCTGTTACTTCAGGGAGGGAGGTGAGCCAGTTGGTCTGGCGGGCATTTACAACATTCCTTAATGCTGTTTTCAGTTCTCGAATCTTCCTTTCTGCTTGTCCATTGGTCTGGTGGTGGCCAGGCGTAGCCATAATGTGTTCGATTCCTATTGTCCTTAGGGTTTGTTTCCAAAACCGGGAGGTGAATCGAGGATCAGCATCGCTAACAATCGACGTAGGTATTCCATGAGGGGTGAAAATATGGTGACGGAGTAACTCCATAGTCGCCATCGCAGTAGCGTTTACTGATGTTGGTATCAACCAGCTGAATCCAACCGCTCTATCCACCACCACCAATACTGAATCATATCCTTTCAGTTTCGTAAATGGACCCATGAAGTCGATAGCATAGCTTGAAAATATCTCAGAGGGAAAAGGAAGCGACATGGTGTTGCCAGTGGGTAATGTAGTCCTTTCCCGATTCAGTTGACATATGTCACATTGCTGGACATAGTCTTTGAAATCCTTCCTCATCTCCGGCCAGTAGATGTATTCTGTTGCGTACCGGAGGTTTCGATCAGCGCTATGGTGTCCCTTATTATGTATTTCTCCTATCATCAGTTCCCTTAGTGTTTCTCCATTCACTCCATGACCTTTTGGAACGTAAAGGCAATCTTCTCCTCCTCTTGTAGTAGCGTAGAGTAGACCATTACGTATTCGGTAATGTTGCATCGTTCCGTTTCGTGAAGTGAGGTTGGAATCCTTTGCTAACTGATAGATAGGGTCGTTTCTATATCCTTTAACCATCTGTTCCCTCCAAATATTCTTCATATCATCCACTGCTTGGATAATATCCCTTTCGTCCACCACTTTTTCTAATACCGTTACCTCCTCCTCCTCTTCAGGTGTTTCATACACTTTGTAGAGTTCGCGCTTCTCGTGAGGTAGGGAGGGTGGTTCTACTATCGGAACCTCATTCAGGTATGCGAGGGGTCCTCCATAGAGGGGCTCATTGTGGTGGTGTTCAGGGTACTCGGAGGTCTGACATTCGGTAGGGGGAGTGCCACAGCCTAGGGCTTTCTTGACACGTTCTTTGATGGCTCGGATATCGAGGCGTGGGCGTGGTGAATGGGTATTCCTATCATCGTGATCATCATCGGTGTTAGGCGGAGTTTCGATAACTGGTGGGCTGCTGCAGGGGGAGCCGGCATAGATCTTAGTCTTAGGTTTCAATTCCTCGTGGTCAGGACAGAAAGGTATGTTGCAGAATGCCCAATGCATTGATGCATGTTCAAGTTCCTCCTCACTCCTGCCACTGGTATAACTTCGGTGGTCTCCCCAATCGTTTAGGGGTTCGCTATTTCGGTAATCGTTTGCGTCTAGCTGTGCTTGCTCCAGGCTGCAGTTGCTTCCGCATTCTGAATGAGCACCGATGTGCTCAACTGTGAGGGCTTCGAAACGAGACATTTCGTGTTCAATAGTAGGTTCTTCGCAGGAAAGGAAGGATGAAATAGGTGAGGAACTAGGTAATTCGTCTTCTGATGTAGGATCGTTTGCAGTATGTGGGTAATCATCGTTCTCATCATAAAGGCGGGATAAGGCATCTGCTAAATAGTTCCATTTTCCTGGTCTGTACACTATTTCAGTATCGTACTTTCCAATAAACCCTCGCCATCGTAACTGTTTTTTGGTGGGTGTTCTGCTTGTCTTGAGGTACGTCAGAGGTAGGTGATCAGTGACGATGGTAAACTTGCTTCCTGCAAGTATGTGATGAAATGCCGTCAGTGCATCAACTATCGCTAGAGCTTCCTTGTCGGTTGTGCCATAATTCATTTGGGCATTAGAGAATTTCCTGCTGTGAAGCGAAGCAGGTCTGGCGTTTTCTGGTGTTTCTCCTTGTCCTACCCATGCTCCCACACCTGTGTTGGATGCATCGGTTATCAACCATATTGGAAGTGACGAATCATATTGTAGTGGTTTCATAACCTCGTATTTTGACACAAGTCGCTTAACATTATCCATGGCTTGGTCTTGGGTGGCGGTCCACACAAATTCTGCAACTCCCGTGAGTTCCGTTAGGGGTGATGTAATGGTTGCAATATGTGGCAAAAACTGGCTGATGTAGTTGACCGTTCCTAGAAATTCCTGTAACTGTTTCTTAGTCTGTGGCGTAGTCCATTCTTCGATCTTCGCTATCTTTTCTGGTGCTGGTGAGAGTCCTTCATCATTGATGACATGGCCCAACACTTCTATACTTGTGGCGAAGAATTCCGATTTCTTCCTGCTTGCGTAGAATCGTGCCTCCTTGAGCTTGTCGCAAATCAGAGATATGTGTTTCAAATGTTCAGACTCTGTATTGGAAAAAATGAGTATATCATCAATATATACCCACATGAATCGTCCTAGGTAGTCGGCGAATAGATCAGACATTATGCGCATGAATGTTCCTGGAGCATTCATATCTCCCTGTAGCATTACTTTGCTAACAAAACATCCAAATGGTGTTTTAAAAGCGTTTTTGCTCACATCCTCTGGTTCCACTCTTGTTTGAAAGTAGGCATCGCTAAGATCGATTTTACTGCGGTACCTTGCCCTTGCTAGGGCATTCAGGATCATCTTTTGGTCTGGAATGGTTTCAACGTCCTTGATTGTGATCTCATTCCTTGCTGTGAGATCTACTAATGGCCTCATTCGTTTCTTGTCCTTTTTCTCTTGCGCAAACATGGGTGCTGCCGATGAAACTGCTTGTCTCTTGATAATTCCGGCTTTTTCCTTTTCTCTTAGCCATATGCTCATATCGGTTGCCCATCGTTCCGGTATCGAGTAAGTGGGTAATGAGCGCTGCTCTTTCCCTGGTTGCAGATCTATCTTATGATTGATCTTTCTTAGGGGTGGCAAGTCTTCCGGTATTTCATCGGGAAATACTTCCGGGTGTTGGCCCATGACATCTTCCGTGCTGATCACTGCTGCTCGGATCATACCACTAGTAGGTGTGCAAATAATTCGAACATTCTGTTTGGGAAACAGGATAGCTAATTTGCCACATTCAATTTGAGCTTGGTGTTGTTCTAGGAAAGGCATTCCTATTAGTGCATCGTATTTTGCCAGGTTTCCGACTAACATCCTAGTTCCTGGTGCGCTCAGCTTTCCTGCTGATATGTTGACTGAACATTCTTTATGACCTTCGGATCGTGATCCTTTCATAGCTAGGTGTATTCTGATTGGTGTTTTCAATTCTTGACAAGGAATTCCGTGTGTTGTTACGAAGGTAGCGCTAATTAGGTTTGCTCCTATTGATCCGGTATCAAACAGGACTCTAGCTTCTTTGCCATTGATGTGCATCGTTCCTTCGAGAGCATCATGAGGTTTGATGTTTGTTGGTCTAGCGGCCATCGTGATAATGTCTTCCTCTTCTTCCTCTATTTCCATACCATTGATAAACACCTCTTCCGCTAGTTGTTCTTGTTCCATTCTGTTGGAGGTAACTTCTTTTTTCACCTTAGCCTTGCCCTTGCCTTTGCCCTTGTCATCTTTGCTAGGACAGTCTCTTGCTAGATGTCCTTTACCTCCGCAGGTATAGCAAAGACCCTTTTCTTTTCGTTCCTTAGGCTTAGAGTGGGGCTTGTTGCTGGCTTTTCGATTTTCCTTTCGTCCTTCTTGTCTGGAACTGAATTCTTTTGCTGGTTTTTCGAACCTTTCCTTCCCATAAGCACCAGTGCTTTTTAGAGTAGCATCTATGCTTTCCGCATTTTGTATAGCTTCCATAACAGTATCGGTTTCAGCATGCTGTAATTCCGCTTCTTGCCGTAGTCTAGGGTGCATGCTCTTGAAGAACTGTTGGATGAAAGCATAGTCGCTTATGGTATTTGCAGGTAGGCGTGATCGGAACATCAGCATGTCGGTTGCTATGGTTGATATTCGCTGTATCTTGCCATTATGCACTTGCGAAATTTCATGGAACTTGCGATAGGTATCATCTTTCTGTTTTGAAGACTGGAATCTTTCTCGTAGGAATCCAACAAGGTCTTCTCTGGTCATGTCTTCACCGAAATATTCTGCTGCTTGGAAGGCTGCTTCTTGAGCTCGTCCTTCAGTATAGAGAATCCAGTAATTTCCTCCTCCAGCCTCGCTAGTCCGTAGTCCATTAATCCGTAGATATAACTGTACTGAATTATACCATCTATCGAACGCTTCTGGTTTGAGGTCATCTCCTTCACCAGTAAACTTGCTGGGTGAAGGTACTTTGATGCTGAGTTTAGCTGTAACAGCTGGGTTAGGCCTGGGTGTCGGTGGTCTTGGGACTTCTGGTGCTGGGGCTCCGGACCCTGAGGGTCCTGCTTCTGAAGCCATATCGTCTGATCCTTTATCGCTTTCTGAGCTATCTGGATCGTTACTCGGTGGTGCTTGGGGTACTTGTGTACCTGTAGGCTTTCGTGGGGATTCTGGGTACCCTCCGGGGGTAGTGGTTGGCGGTTCCAGTGGTTGTTGTGATGATCCTTCTGCTGATTGTTCAGCAGCGTCTCTGGCTAACTGCCTTGCAGCTGCTTCGCTTGCTGCCTGCTCCAATGCTGGAGTCTTTGTGAACCGTCCTTTCGAATCCCTGGTGCGCTGTTGAGAGCCTTTCTCAGGGGCCTTGCCCTTGCTTGGTCCTGAAACGCCTTCTATCTTGATAACTTGCTGAAGTTAAAAAAATGTAACCGCCTCTCGGGAGATGCGGTAATCGTAGGGTTAACGGGCTTTGTTCTGTACCAAGGTGGTAACTAGCGAATCAAAGTCCGGAGGCTTTAGCCAAGGTTGTTGAATAGACTTCTTACTGTATCGCAACTACTGAAGTCTCCGAGATGTTTGGTAGGTCTCAAACTAAAGATTCTTGAAGCGAACTGAAGAGAGTAACTGTTCAACCAAGTATATTGAAAACTCTGTCTGCCGAAGTCTGCTCCTTCTAATGAGAAGAATAGCAGTTCTTAAATACACTTCATAGGCTACCGGGAGCCTTGTTCCCATAACATATAAGACTCCAAAACGGTAGCCTTGAAACCAAACATAAAACATATAGAGTATCAAACCGATACTTGAAACCAAACATAAAATATATAGAGTATCAAACCGATACTCGAAACCAAACATAAAATATATAGAGTATCAAACCGATACTCGAAACCAAATATAAAACATATAGAGTATCAAACCGATACTCGAAACCAAACATAAAACATATAGAGTATCAAACCCTATACTATCAGGCTAGAGGCACACCTCGTTTTCTGAAACAAATTCAAAACTCAAACAATATCAACTGATACATAAAAATCCTAAACCAGTAACCAGTACCGGTTACAGGTGTCTGGAAGACAACCTTGGAGAAGACTTAGTAAGTCCCATTTCTGGATCTGGTTACAGCCACCAGGAGGTCATACTAGTACAGCTAGAAGAATAAAGATCTGATACTATGCTAGCCTTTATGTAGCAGGAAAAATAGGAGACATGGTACTAGTAGGGAATCAATTTTAGGTGCTAGACAGATGGTAGAGCAAAAATGCTCCCAGTTCTCACTGTAAAAGCAAGTGATAGTTCAGTTCTGCTGGTGCTAACTTGACCCAGGCTGGGTGTGGTTCCTTTCCTGGCACATTCTTTAGCTCTTACAACCACACAATATCATCCCTTACCCTCATGATTAGCTAAGTACTAACTTTGACACTAGATTCCTACAGAGTCCTTTTGGTACAGTATGCGATACTTTGGTACCTAGATGTACTCGACGCTGGCCTTCTAATAGTGCAAGAAATGTCTACTCAGTGCTAATATCCATGGAGTTACAGGTTGGTGAGTCTTCCCACTGGTGAGGTTTTGACTAAGTGCTGACTTTGACACCAGATATCTACAGGGTCCCTAGGCCTCAGCTTCCGATACTTTGGTACCTAGATGTACTTGATGCCAGCTTTCCAATGGTATAAAGAATGTCTACTCAACATAAATATCCATGGTCTTATAGCCTGGCAAGTCTTGAGTAAGATTTTGACTAAGTGCTGGCTTTGATACTAGATTTCTACAGAAACCCTAGGTACCAGCTTCCAATACTCTGGTCCCCAGACCTACCTAATGCCAGCTTTCTAATGGTCTAAAGACCATCTACCCGACATGAGTATTTATAGAGTTACAGCCTAGCAGGTCTTGGGTAAACCTTTGACTTCATGCTGACTTTGATGCCAGATTCCTACAGAGTTCTGAGGATGCAGCATGTGGCACTTTAGCACCTAGATGTACTTGACACCAGCTTTCCAATAGTTTAAAGACTGTCTACCTGACATGAATATCCATGGAGTTACAGTCTGGCTAGTCTTGAGTGAGGTTTTGACTAAGTGCTGGCTTTGACGCCAGATTCCTACAGAGTCCTGGGGATGCAGCATGTGGTGCTTTGGCGCCTAAACACACTTGATGCAAGCTTTCCGATGGTGCAGAGGATGTCTACTTGACACCAATATCTACACAGTTACAGGCTGTTATGGAAGTAGTATTCTCTGATGAGGTTTTGACTAGTAAGTGCTGACTTTGACACCAGATTCCTACAGAGTCCTTGAGATGCAGCATGTGGCACTTTGGAACCTAGACGTACTCAGCGCGAGCTTTCCAGCGGTGTAAAGGAGGTCTACTCGACACCAATATCCACAGGGTTACAGGCTATCATGGAGGTAGTATTCTCTAGTAAGATTTTAACTGAGTGCTGATTTTGACACCAGGTTCCTACAGAGTTCTTGAGTCGCAGCATGCGGCACATTGGCACCTAGATGTACTCAATGCCAGCTTTCCAACAGTGAAAAGGACGTCTACTCAACACCAATATCCACAGTGTTACAGGCTGTTACGGAGCTGGTATTCTATAGTGAGATTTTGACTAAGTACTGACTTTGACACCAGATTCCTACAGCATCCTTGAGGCACAGCATGCGGCACTTTGGCACCTAGATGTACTCGATACCAGCTTCCCAATGGTGTAAAGTATGTCTACTCGGCACTAATATCCAATGAGTTACAAGCTGCTATAGAGGTGGTATTCTCTGGCGAGGTTTTGACTGAGTGCTGACTTTGACACCAGATCCCTACAGAGTCCTTATGACCAAGCATGTGGCACTTTGGAACCTACATATACTCGATGCCAGCATTCCAACGGTATAAAGAACATCTACCTGACATGAATATTCAAGAGGTTACAGCCTGGCGAGTATTGGGTAAGACTTTGACTAAGTGCTGACTTTGATGCCAGATTCCTATGGAGTCCTGCGGATGCAGTATGCGGCACTTTGGTATCTAGATGTACTCGGCACCAGATTCCCAATGGTGTAAAGGATGTCTACTCGATGCCAATATCCACAGAGGTACAGGCTGTTATGGTGGTGTTATTCTTTAGTGAGGTTTTAACAAAGTACTGACTTTGACACGAGATACCTACAGAGTTCTTGAGACGCAGTATGTGGCACTTTGGCAACTAGACGTACTTGACGCCAGCTTTCCAATGGTGCAAAGGACATCTACTCAATGCCAATAATCACAGAGGTACAGGCTATTATGGAAGTGGTATTCTCTGGTGATACTCTAACTAAGTGCTGACCTTGACATCAGATTCCTAAAGGGCCCTTGGGATGCAGCATGCATCACTTTGGCTTCTAGATGCACTCGACGCCAGCTTTCCAATGGTGCAAAGGACGTTTACTTGACACCAAAACCCATGGAGCTACAGGCTCTTATGGAGGTGGTATTCTCTGGTGAGGTTTTGACTCAGTGCTGACTTTGACACAGGATTCCTACAGAGTCCTTGGGACGCAGCATGCGACACTTTGGCTCCTAGACATACTCAATGCCAGCTTTCCAATGGTGCAAAGGATGGCTACCAGGTGCTAATATCCATGGTGTTATAGGCTGGTGGGACTTTGGTGAAGTTGTGACAAAGTGTTGACTTTGATGCCAGATTACGACAGAGCTCTTTGGACTCAGCTTCTGATACTTTGGCACCTAAACATACCTGACGCCGGCTTTCCAATGGTGCAAATAATGTCTACCTGCCACCAATACCCACAGAGTTACTAGCTATTATGTCTTTTACTTATCTTGTTGTCGCTGTTTCTTTATATTAGCTTCCGTACTCTCTATTTCTGTGTATTAGATTTTATAAGATACTAGTACTATAATAAAGACAATTTTCTGGACCAATATTATAAATGGCCAAGTGTGACCTAGGTCAGGGGTGTGAGTTATAATCTTATATCCTGTGAATTCGGTAATTTGGCAGATGCCAGTATGACATCAGAATACATTCCTGACATTTGGTTACTATGTCTGGTTGTGTCCGGTGTTTCCTGTAGACTTAGTTGCAATGCCTGGTTGCATACTGTGCATCCTGAACTTGGATGGTTGCGTCCTGGGCATGGTTGCTACGTCACCTCATGTCCAGAATTGCGATTCATGTTTTGGCATTCTTTGCATCAGCCTGACAGAACACACAGGATGTAAGAGTTTATTTTTATTGATGGATCACCTTTGTGCCCAACTCAGCCAACAAAACAGGCAGTTATGATACCAGCCTTCTCTGGGGGGGCCAGTAGTGAGCCATTACATCATTACTTCGGAGCTCTTTTGTTTATTTTTACTTTCATCAGCAGAGCCAGGAATTCATTGTATAAATTTAATTTTACATTAAGTAGTTTTATTCATGCCCTAAATATATGCAAATATTCCTGAGTCTGGCCACATTGCTCAGGGTTAAAGAAGGGGGCTGTGTTATTAGGGACTTTAGTTTTTGTTAAAGAATTAATTATGGTAGTTGTCATATTCGGTTAATTATGCTAATGAACAATAGATAAGAATCGATAAGAGCTGGTACACGGCTCCCACAATGCGTGATTCGCTCCAAGGGGTTGCTCAGCGAAGCTGGTATCATATCATACCCGAGTAGGACAAACCCTAGATACCCAAGTTTGGGCAATCATATCCCTTCATTCCGACCAATCAGGGGTACGAGAAGTCTTCACCTCCCCCTTAATCCCCTCGACCCCGTTCCCGGGCATTCTCGCGTTAGTTGAGTTTTTAGGGCCTCAAACTACGGTACATTTCTACCGCATGCCATCTTTTGATAGATGTATGATAACATTACGGCGCTCGCCTTCTCGAAACTTATGCTTGCTCCTGGGATACCGGTATCTATCAGTGTCGAAATCCACCATTGCTCTAGAAAAATTCATGAGCTCGTATCCTCTCCTTCCCGCATCCCTCATATGACACAGTGAGAGTACTAGTACAGTTTGAACACACAGCCAGCGCGCTCGCCATCCCCTATGCAAGCCTTTAACAAGGTTTCCCAGTATTCAGGTTTCCCCCTTGGATATGCGTTACAATACTGTACTGCGGTTTTAGGGCTGGAGATGTCTCAGTCCTTTCAACAACGCAGTTGGGTAAGCAAGCCACAACGCGCACAGGAGTCCACCGATGGCCCAGTCGCGTGCTGGAGTACCGGTATGCAATCAAGCCCCTATCGATGGGGGAATATAGTACTTTAACTATATGAGGGAAACCGCCCAACTTCAAACTGCTAAGGTTCCTCGACAACCTTTATTTTGGCTTTCGGTAGATAGTGAACTGGATATTCAGGGGATAGAAAAGTTTTCTGAGGGTATCAGCTTTTGGGCGATCGATAGGAGTTTATAGTTCGGTGTAACCCAATATCGCACTTAGTTATTAGCCGCTAAAATTTGCCAAGAGGCAAGTTAGCCGCAGTCGGGACCAATTACTGGTAATTATGATAGCATGTACAGTCGTGTCCTGAAAGTCGTACCCTCACATGGCAACCGCACTACCACAACCCCCAACCATAAAAAATTCAAAAAAATGAAAAGAATTCAATTAAAGAAAACATGATAGTATTGACAGTAGACAATAAAAAACATTATTACCATTTTGTATGGCCTCCATCTGCATCCAGTACAGCTTGCATTCTCTCAGGCATCCTATCTATTCACCCATCCAACTTCTCTTGGGGAATTAAATCCCACTCCTTCTTTGCTGCCTCAAACAATTCAGCTGCACTGTGAGGCTTTCTTTCCAGTCTGGGGAATCGCTTAGTGAGGGCTCTTTTGAGTAGTGCCCATGTGTTCTCAATAGGATTGAGATCTGATGAGTTGGGTGGCCAAGGAAGTTTTTAATAACCACAGTCTGCCTTCAATTTTCGATTTTCCTCACCACCATGCTAGGAAGCATTGTCTGCAGCAAGGTAGATATTGTCAGGGGGTCTGTCCAAACCCTCCATAAAAGGGATAAGGTAGGGCTGGTGGATCTCAGTTGCATATTAGTGGGAGTTTAGGCCAAGTCTGTCTCTTTTGCTGGTCCTTTTCTCCTCTCTCCTATTCCTCACAAGAATTAACTCTGTCTTGCCCCCCCCTTCACCATTGCAGCATATACCCCAATGCTAGTCCTTCCAGGCTTAAAGCTAGGCTTCAAGTTTTTTTCTTCCAGCTCTTCACCAGGTCTAACCCTGACCTTTCTACCTGTTGGATTTGGATCATAAACAATAGTGGTTTTATCCACAAAAACAACTCAGTTCCATACCCCTTTCCAGTTTCTCCTTCTCCTACCAAACTCCTTTCACTTCTCCTTTAGCCTTTTCTCCAAAAGGACTTTTTCCTAGGTATCAGAAGCTTAAAACCAGCTTTTGATATAATCTTATTGTCACGAATGTGGCTTAGCAAGGAAAGGTTTTCACATGACTCATAGTTATGAGTCATAGGTATGTTATGTTTCGCACATGACCTCATTAGAGGTCATGGGATTTCGCACATATGACCACTGCGGTCATATGATTAGTTTATGATGTTTTGGATATGACTCACAGTTGTGAGTCATAGGTGGCGTGTGACTTGAAGGATGAGTCACAAGGGCGTGAAGGGCAACTATATAAGGAGGACATTAGGTCCGAGTAGATAGGCCATCCTCCGTCTCCTCTACACACCCGGCGATTGAAATCAACCCTCAACGCTAGGTA
>JACCEG010000145.1:91509-109049 GCA_014065205.1 Tuber brumale
TAATGATGAGGTATTGCAGGGTTGCACTCCTGGGGTACGAGGACTTTTTTTTTTTTTTTTTTTTTGAAATACGTTTCGATTTTATACTGACTATCTAGGTTTTCTTGGCAATAATAGCTCGTCTACACTAGCATCGTACCAGTCCACCAGCCGACAGCGAACCCAACTTCCGGCACTCCTAAGACACCGGTACTTTAAATCCGAACCCGCGGCCTCATACCCCCGGGGTACGAGGACTTTCCGGACACGACTGTACTGTACTAAAATGAATGATGTTGCCAGTAGTGCTCAGGTTTAGGGTTTCCCCACCATATCGCTAGTCTCCTCTGGATATTTCCCGATGTGTGATGCGGCATTCTGCACTAGCCTACCGGTGAGACCTTTCCTACGGGGGCTTTGCTCAAAAAAGTTACTGGCTGGTTTGGGGTGTTGGTTTTTAGTAGGAGCCCCTTGACTCTGGTCGCTCCTGAAGATGGTTGGGTAATGTTGGGTTGTTTTCGGTAAGACGACGGTACGGGAACTCGGCTCTAATCTGTTCTGTGATCCTCAAGGTTTTGGTGTGGTCTCTTGGTAGGTGGTGGCTTTGGTGGTCCGGTACTCATCTTTGGCGTGGAATCGGCTGCAGATGCCTCGCATTCTGGAGGTTCAAAACTTATCTGACCAGCGAGTGATTTAGGGTGATCGGATATTGAATTCCTACACCTTTCAGAATCAATATTCGTCATTCGCGAGGCACCATCTACCGGTACATTGCACAGGTTCGATTAGTGAATGCGGGAGGTCAGCAACATTATTACCCCCGCAACACTCACCTCAACACACCACCCAACCAATCGATCCCCGCACCGGCTGTTATGGCTATTAACTCAGCGCTAGCACCAAAAAAAACCCTCCCCTTTATACGGTACTCTATCAGCACTAATAGTGGTTCTCCCGTAGCGGAAATTAAACGGCTAGGATAACACCCTGATTGGCACCCACGTCAACGGAAAAAACCTAGCCAACGGAACCAACGAATGTGTGAGGAACACTGTTCAAAGTTCCAGTAAGCGCGCTATTGGTTTCGTCACTAAGGTCGCTGCTCTTGAGCACTGTGTGTCCGGCATCGGTCGAGATGGTACACTTTGTGGTACCGCTAAATATGCTATTCTCTACAAGAATTCGAGCACCGAGGCGAGTGTTGGTTGCGTCCTCCATGTTTTGTACCACCCGTTTGTGTCGTGACCTGTGCTGAAACAAAGGAAAGTGCCACGGGAGTCCGCGCTTTTGAGGTAGGATTGGTAGTAAGTTACTATTAGGTGGCCTACTAGTAGGGGGATTGCGGGCAGAGTTGGAGAGAGATAGGGTGGCACTTATTAGTATTCCCAACCTAGTTATTGTCGCTGTTATCATACCATTGAGTGTGCCCTTCCACTGATCATGGAAGTATGTGTTTAAAATGGTGATGTAGTCTGCAGCATGCGTGATATCGGTCAACCCGTCATAATAATCCTAGGAGATCTCCGCTAACGCCACTCCTTACCAAGTCAAAGATAGGATGGAGTAGCCTTGATCTGATCTCAATCACCTGTCGGGTCACAATGATCCACCCAAGCGTTTGTAAAGGGTTGGGTTCCGATGTTATCAATCGGCGCGGAACACTTTGCGATGATCAAGCTCCAGATAATGACATTCGACTTTCCAAGCACCTTCAATCTGACACCAGGAAAAGCTACCATCCGCCAATACCAATAAACTTTTAGATTTGGAGAAGTGGAATGACTTACTGGTACCCTTGAGTCCGATAAATGACTTATTTCTCCTAACTGAGCAGCAACGCTTGGAGTAATTATTCTGGAAACAGCCATGCATGACACTTGTGACCCAGTATGTGACACCTGTTTGGAGAGCAGCCAGGGGGGACGCGGTAGTAGGGGCGCTGCTAGATCCTTCTTTAGCTCTGTACTCCTAAACTTCGGCCTTCATGAATCTCTCGGGAAAGTTGTGCGTTATTCAACACCGAAGCTATCGGGAACCGGACCTGTGGGGTTTCCATACAGTTATCCAGTTCCGAGACATGGGTTGAGCCAGTATTTGGATGCATGCTCCCCCTAGTGACGGAGATAGGGGATTATTATTAGCGTTAGTAGGTTTTGCGAGTCGTACAAAAGCTTGCCGGCGGTGCTCAGATCCTCATTAAGCTGCTAGTGGGTGATCTTTGTTTGAGGAAGTAGTAAGGTTGCGGACCGGGGCTCTATTCCACGGAATTTTTGTGATATTGTATCATACAACTTATCAAAAGGGGCGATCTGACCATCTGGTAACCCATCTAATCAAGTCTTTTCTTCCTTCTCTCCAAACTACAACGATAAGGAATAAGGGGTCACCCCTAGAAAGTAGGGCGGATTTGAAGGAAGGGGGAGAGGGAGGACATGAGGGCCGAGGGCGGGTCCACGAGAGTCTCTGACTTTGTTGGAGGGGAAGAAGGAGGAGCTGGGTGTTGTTCAATTGAACGTCTCCGGCTCGCTGCGGAAGGAGCAAATTGTTTCCAGCTCGCTCGAGGCGTCGAGGAGCCCATGCTTGTCATACAGCACAGCAATCCTCAATCACTTGGAAAGGTGTCGGAGGATTGGGATTGGTGGTATAAGATATTGGCGTAATCCTGGAGCATAATTCGTAATGGCGGTGCTCTTCATGCCCGGAGATTTTGTGAACAGAAAGCTTGTCTTGATCCTACAACGCTCTTCTTTAGTTTATTCGTGTTTCCTGCGTCCACCCAATTAAGAGCTCTCTTGTCCAGGTTGCCAAGAGCTGGTGGAAGCTCATTCATGGCACCAGAAGGTCACGAGCACCCAGAGTTGGCGATCGAGAGAGGGCTGAAGCTAACAAGTAGAAGACCAAGGCAAAAAAGAATCTAACGAGTCTATGTGGGAGAGCTGTAATCAGTACTCATTAATGAGATCGTTAAGTCGCTATTTGGCACATTGACGGTCGAAGGGAAAGCTAGTGAAAAATGCGGTTTGGGCCCCAAGCTTTGGAGCTTTAGGTACTATATCCTTTTTTAGTCCTGGGTGGCGGTTTCGATACTGTGGTTCCTTCCGTGGGGCTACCTGCGCGGCCACAAAATGTGTCTTAATAACAGCGGTTTTATAATATTAGATTCGAGCCAGCTCAGGGTTACTATTTTCATTTATGCCTTGGACAAGGTGAGGGATCTAGGTTTGTGAAGGTCAAGCATAAAATGGCATACTGGTTCGAGTTCGTGAGAGGGAGTGGGTGCCTTGGATGGGCCAAGGAAGGGCGGGCATCACAAGTTACTCAATACATCTAAACCGAGCGTAAAATTCAGATTAAACGAGTTCAGGAATTGCTTTTTGGGGTAACGGGGACACCAAGAATAGCATATCGATAGAAGAAGCATAAGTGACCAAGTGGGAAGGATCCGACGGGATATTGTATAGTGTAGATATGATAAATACCATGCAATTTCCGTCCCCCTTCCATACCCCAGTAGGGGGGTGGAATATGGCTCGTTGATTGAGGAAAGGGGAAATATAACGAAAAAAAATTAAATTTTTTTCAATAGCTCTAAGGGAGGGCACGGAAGTTTTATATATACAGCTCCGAAAGCCCACCGAGATATCCCAGGTTTGGTGGTAACCGTCATTTTGAGCCCGAGATTATACTGGCATAGGAAACAGGTGGCAATGAGTAGAACATGGAATAAGATGAGGGGAAAAAAAGAAAAAGAAAAGACATGATAAGTAAAAACGCCTCCGCTATTTAGATAGCTTCCATTACCATCCACCGCCGCCCCCTCCACCTTGCTCACCCCTCCTGCGTCTCTTGGACTCATCTTTCCTCCCATTGTCATTCTCGCGGCCGTGTTTTCGCTCCCTATCCCTTCCATCGCGCCTTTCGCGTTCCTTATCGCGGTCTCTATCTCTATCTCTATCCCTACCACTGCTACCTCCGCCGATTGCGGCAGCCACACCACTTCCCCTGCGCGATTCTCTGTCCCGGTCGCGCTCACGCTCGCGCTCGGTAAGATGGCGATCACGTTCCCTTGGATCTCGGGTTTCACGATCGCGGTCTCTCTCTTGCTGCCCACGGTCACGATCTAGCCCTCTATCGCGGTCCATTCCGACTCGCTCACGGTCACGGTCCCGTTCGTTCTGACGTTCACGCTCTCGCTCACGTTCCCGGTCTCCGTCGCGTAGAACCCGATCTCTCTCGCGCTCTCTATCCCTATCTCTATCCCCTCTGTCTCGTTCACGCTCCCTGTCTCCCCTATCCCGTCCATGGCGGCCACTGCGACTTCCATGATCTGAGGCCGGTCTGTCCCTATCACGTTCCCGATCTCGATCTTCCGCGGATCCTCCTGAAACTGAGGTTGGTCTACCTGGTTCAGGCCCAGCGAGACTGCCTCTACGAGCAGAATCTCCCTGAGAACCATTGCCGTTACCACCTCGTCGAGTAGTGTCACTAGTGGTTATCGGCAAAGCGTTTCTGCCATTATCCCGTCCAGGGGTGCCGCTTGTACCCCCAGCACGCCTTGATGCTCTACCTTTGATGGAGCTGCCCTGCGTAGCATCACCCCCCACGGACGCCTGACCAATGATATTCTGCATAGTTATCATGCGGCGCCGCTGGTGATGGGCATCATCGCCTCTATCACCCCTAGAAGGCCCTGTAGGCGGCGAGCCTTGCTTGACTGGCGGTGGTGGGTTTGACGTGGTGGGCGATGGGGCAGCCGGAGGGACAACGCCAGGAATGGGGTTTGCGCGGGGCCCTGAAGGTGGGCCAGGAGCCGCAGCAGAAGTTGACGAGGTCGATGCCCCTTGGATGGTTGGTCGGCGGCTTGGGTGAATGGATGGAGATTGTTGCGGAGGTTGGGGTTGAGTAACTGGGGGTTGCGGCTGCGGTTGCGGTTGCGGTTGCAGAGGAGGAGGTGGTGGTGGTTGGGGGTTTTGGACAACATTTCTTAATCTATCTGGGTGCATTCCAGCAGTATCACTTCCATTAGTTGAAGTTACTGTGTTGTCCGTAGGCTTTTGGGTTTCAATTTTGTTTTCTGCCGGAACCACAAGGGGTGGCGGCTTATTTTCCAGACCTGGAGATGGCAACGGAGTTGGTACACCAGGCCCGTTATTTGGCGGAATTCGCTGTGTCCCTGTAGTGGTGGTGGTGAGAGCCGGCGAGGACGCAACCCTATTCATATTGCCTCTGGGCCCCATTGGTGCGCCACGCTCTCGTGGACCCTTGGGTATAATATCAGGTGGGTTAAGCCTCCCATGATTGGGGTCCTGGTGGGTAACTGGTGGAACGTGTCGGGTTTCACGGAAATCGCTAAGCGATGGGCCTGACGGCCCTCTTGGTGGAGCTCCGGTCAACAGGTCACGTTCTTTCGGGGTTGACGGGCCCTCTTGGCGGTTTCTTCTTTCCCTCTCACGTTCAACATCTGCACGTGGAGCAGCAGGCGGCCGTTGAGAGTGGGCATCCTCCTGGGGTGCTTGCTGCCTAGGGAGGTTTTGATCGGAAGTCCTCCGATCCAATACCCTGCGATCGGGATCGGGACGATCGATCTCCATCTGGTGAGCCTGTAAATCAGAGCGGTCGTGTCGACGGGATCGATCGTCAGTCCTATCTGGTCTTCTCCTGTCGACATCTGATGATTGGCTTCTGGAGTCTGTTCTAACAGGATTCGGTTGAGGCTGCTGAGCGGACCTGTTGGGCAACGGTTCCATCCGGATATCTAAATCCTTCCTCTCTCCAGTCCTGGGAACTCGATCGTCATTTCTAAGAGGCAGTGTTGGTCTTTGAAAGTTGTCTTCTCTCGCCCTTCCTCTATCGCCATCGCGCCGGTGCTGGTCCCTACCCTCTCTTCTGGGAGAGGGAGGGCGCCTGTCCCCCAATCGATCTGATGGTCTGTCTGGCAACCTCTCGGCGATTGGCCTACCAGCCGTACCCCGAACTTCTGCAGAACGCGGAGAATCTCTCATATCCCTGACCCTATCATGAGGCTGCTGAACCGGAGGTCTGTCCGGTAGTTGGTGTTGGGGCAATGGCCTATTAGGCTGGGGTGGGGGTCCCCTATTGATCTGGTTTAGATTTCGCGACATATCCTGGTTAGGCCGAGGATTCAGTGGCTCGTCCCTTCTTGGTGTTCCCGCTCTTGAAGGCTCATTAGATTGTTGGCTTTGTTGGAGCCTGGGTGGATCCCTGGAGGGTTGGCGTCGTAGCGGAGGTGGGGGTACAGCAGGTCGCTGAGGAAGGTTCGGAAGGCGTTTAATCTCCTTGCTTCCTTTGCTATCATCGATTTCCCCATCTTCCTTCTCCACGTCAAGTTTGGATGGTAGAGTATTATTGGTAGCGAGTGCAGGAGGGCCACTGGGGAAAAAAAGAAGAAAAAATTAGCTTTAGTTGCCTTTAGAGGGCGGTTCGATTGACATACTTAGTAACGGTGGTCAAAGAGGCGGTGTTGAGTTGCGCTGAAGCATTATTGGCATCTGTGGGCGGTTGTTGGGTGGGCGTCGGAGTGGAAGTGGGCGCTGGGCTGGGTTGCTTGCTTCCTGAAACCACTGGTGTCAGTGCTTCGGTCAAGGATCCCTATCAATTCATTATCACGTAGTTAGAACCTGATCTATAATTTCAGGGAAACGAAAGCTAACAATTACCTTTTGAAATGCCGCGACGAGCACCCAATCCTTCTCTCTGTGCTTAAGAAGCCCTAAAAGTGTCGCGGACGCAATTTTTAGATCCTCCCTCTTCTCATGCTTTCCGAGCTCCTCTACCTTTTCAAGCACTGTGCGACCGATCCAATCCACAGAAGGAAAAAAATTATAGATATGCTTTAGGACAATGACAGTATTCCGGATATGCATATACTCCTTAGAACACAGACAATTCTTGATAGCACTATGAATGGTTTTATGCCACTTATAAAGAAGCTTTCGGAAATCCTCCCAATCCATTGGAGCTCCTCGAAAAGCGAAACCATTCAGATTCTTCCCGTTATTATGGGCCTCTCGTTCGTAGTGTGCCTTATCCGCGTGCCACGCATGAAGATCCGATAGCACCTCCTTCAGAAACTTGCCTAGATTTTCGGCCTCTTGTTGGGTGCAGGTAAATATGGTCTTCCCCATATGTTTACCGAATATGGCATCAAAGATTCCAACTGTGTGAAATTTCGGGGGCACCAGTTTGTGTAACTCTTTGATAAGCTTTGAACAAAAGATGGCATCGTTGGGGCTTAAAACAATCCGGGGCATTAGGCAATACTGAACTATGGCGTTGGTAACCTCCCGTGGATCAGGGAACTCGTTAAACCAGTGATCCTTTTCAAGTTGAAGCCGTTTCTTGACCAAACCATTATGGCATATGTGTGTTTTAACTTCCTCACTCAACTTGGTAGTGGACCCCAAAAGCTCGTAGCTGCGCGGCGATCTCTTGTCCGGTAAAGCCGCAATTTCGTCCTGAATACTAGCGCTAGCATTCTTATAAGTAGCCATAGGGACATAGACATCATAGAGTGACAGGTGCCAGAATGTAACATAGAAGGCCAAGGAGCCAGGCCACTCAGACGCGGGTAAGACCGGTCGGAGTTCATCCATAATGTTTTTCAATACGGGGTTCCACGGTGTCTTTTCCAGGGCGATAGCGGTATCTCCGTCCTGAGTTCCTCCCATATTCATATCCTCACGACCATCCGTTGACTGAATTCGCTGCATCTTTGTATTCACAGCGCTTCTTGCAATCCACCACGCAATATCCGGCTTCAACCCAAAGTCCCGACAAAGCCGCCCCACACTAGGGACCATCCCTTCGTACTTTTCTGCCGGCAAGGCGGTCTGCAATAGCTCGGAGTATTGCCCAAACACCACATGAACCTGATCAAACAAGTTACCAAGAACCTTCAATGGCGCCGCTTCAGGGTTTTGGTAGAGACAATTCTGCCTTGCTTGGGCTATGAGAATTAGAAGTTGTATGGCGAGTCCAGATCTCATTAACGTATCAGCAAGAGCCTTCACTGTGTGCGGAGAATCCTCGGCCTTGGAGTCACGAAACTGTCCGAGGATAAGGCTACGGATATAGGGTCCACCAGCAAGGCCCCGATGTTGGCTGTCGGTCAAATTTATGTCTGGGTCGATTCCGGTCATTGATTGAATTATCTCTTGTAGGACTCCTAACCCTGACCATGTATTCTGCTTTAGTTGTCGCGCAATATATTCGAGTACTGGTGCCGGGTCCATCTGTTTGTAATAGCGGGTATAGATCTGGCCGCAAAATTGCCCAAGTGCTTCAAGATGATCAGCTCACGATGTAAAGGGTTTCCCTCAGGAGAATAAGGAAGCATACATTTGAGCCATCGGCTAGTCAGCATCCCATCTGCTTGTACACTCTGTTTCCCAGCCGTACTCATGCTTTGAAAGTGTTAGGACCTCTCCGAAGAAGAATGGAATAGTTCCTTACCTGAAAAGTACACAAAACCCTATCGCATCAAATGCCAACGGCGTGAAGTACTTTGCTCCACCTACAACACACTCAATCAAGTTGTCGTAGGTTTCAACCTGGCTCAGAAGAACCTGCATGACTGTGACTGGCGAGCTAACTGCCACCTTGGCAAGACTGAGAGAAATCGGCTTGATGGTAATTAGGGATAAC
Organism: Tuber brumale; assembly: GCA_014065205.1. Taxonomy (NCBI): domain Eukaryota; kingdom Fungi; phylum Ascomycota; class Pezizomycetes; order Pezizales; family Tuberaceae; genus Tuber; species Tuber brumale. The sequence goes on from JACCEG010000145.1 coordinate 100,153, forward strand.
CTCTTCAAAAGATCTTTAGTTTCCTTTTCCGTTTTAGAGGTTTTTAACTTGAGGTCCGGGATCCTCATTTTTTCTCTAGAAATCCATTCACCGTAGATCGAATATCTAGTCTCCGTTGGGAAATAATTGATCATTCCCCATACCTCGTTCACTATACCTTGGTTTCCTTCCGTGAAACTGACGGCGGGTACGATGATAGACCTAGAAAGGTTAATCCACCTGTTCCTATCCTCCAATGTGCAATTTGGGTTTTCCAGTACACTCCGCCCAATCCTACAAACCATAGACATTAACATGGGATCTCTCCCGATCCTGAGGCCAAAAAGCTTTCCTAGAGTTTCTATTAGAATCACCACATCTGTAGCATCTCTACAGGTTGGTACCCCATCTTTCCAGTCCTCCCAGAAGAACCGATAATCAATGTCAATGCCCCGCAAGTTGAGATTGCTAACAGTGAATGTAACCATTTGCTTCCGCTTCAATGGGGTCTTCATCTCAACCACTCCCCCAGGTAAAGGTGTTGCAACCTTCGCAATTCCCATATCTGCATCCCGAGGTTTCAAAGGTGCGTATACGGCCTCGATAGACCGGATCAGGACCCTTGAAAGAGCATCTGCAATGTCCTTCTCGAGCCCGGTAAGGAAAGGGTATTTTCCGAGGATAAACATGGCCTCGGGGAGCGCGCCAAGAGCCAAGAGATGCTTGAGAAGGGAGACTTTCTGGTTCCAGTTTTCCCGTTTTTCTGGCTCCCTTGGTTTTGGCTCCTCTGGCTTCTTTTCCTCTACCGGTGCGGGTGCAGGAAGTTTTGTTCGAGGTGGATTCGGCAATGTGTCATCATGGAGACTGCCCGCCAGAGCTAGCGCATTGGGTTTCACCACCTTCAGCTCATCCGTCATCTTTTTCAACCAAGTCGTCCGCAACTCCATCATCTCTTCGTCTCCCCTTGGAGACAAATGCGGGTAGAGGTCAGCCAAATCAACAAAGCCGATCTTGATGAGTAGAGCGCTGAGCACAACCAAATTCTCTGGCAAGTTATCTAAGGCATCATCGCTCTGGTAGTACCGGAATTTGAACCCAAGCAACTGCGCAGCAACCTTGTTTCCACCTGCTCCTCGGGACCCTTCCCTATACTCGAAGAATTTGACTATCCCCTCCTTCTTCAGTGCTTCAAAGAATTTACCATCCATAATCAACTTTTTCCGCTCTTTTTCAGCTTTGAGTTCTTCCCGACCCTTGCCAGTATTACTGAATTCATCTTCAGAAGAAGAGGAAAGGTTCTTTGGCCACCATGCACTCTCTCTCAGCAACCTGACGAAGAAACGCGCGTTCGATACAACGGTGCTGGCGGCGGTGTCGAGGAGCACATCTAAAACCCTTGCAGGGTCTAATTCGAAAGCGCCCACCAACCCCTTTACTCTCTCGCCAGTCCGGCCAACTACCTCCAAAGGAAATTGCGAGTATGAGGCTGTAAAAAATTCGGTGATGAGCTTCGAGTAGCCTTCGCTCTCTTCTCGGAGAAGGTTATGTTTGCGCTGCTTGTAAATGAGACTGGTCGTAACCTTAATGGCCTTTTTGGGAAATTGTGACGTAACTAGACCCAGCGCCGATAAAGTGGAGGGCTCTAAATGCAAAGCGAATAACTCCGTGGGAAACGGATAGGGAGAAAGGGCCTCCAAAAGCTTCGGTAGATTTTCTGGGATTGGAGCATTGGAATCCTCGAAACTTGCAACGGTCGAAAGGAACAAATCTTGGAGGTCGATTCCCGAGTCAGCATCCTTAGGGAAGATGTTGATCATGCCGGTGATAAACCTGGAAGAATCCTGAACAGAAATTCTCCCATCAAGAGTCGCTTTGACAAGTTCCTGTAATATTATACAAATCTCATCGACATCTTCACTAACAATTGACCTGCCCAAAGCATCTTGAACCCGTGCAGCACCTTCGGATTGCCAAACGCGGAGATTTGCATCGGACAAAAACTCCCAGTAATAAAAGTTTCCAGGGGTACCAGGATCAGTAGGTGTGCTAGTCATTACGCTTTCGTCGGTCGCTACAGCCGTGTCCTCGGGGCGGCGACGGTTATAAGGCGGTGGCTGTAATATCAGCTGTTGTGGTTGTTGTTGCGGTTGTTGTTGCGGGTGTTGAGATTGTTGCGATGTCGAACTCTGACGGCCGCGTCTACCGGGACGGTTTCCACCAGCTCCACCTCCAGAATTTCGCGGGGAATAATTATCGGCAGGGCGATTAGGAGTGTATGGAGAAGTGCGCGGCAGAGTGTTGCTTGGTGAAGAGGGATGTTTTCGCTTGCGATCACGGCCGCCAAGACGATTCTCGGGCATGATTAAATAGTGGGATGATCAAGGGCTCAACAGAGCCAGAGTGAGGGGGAAAGATACTAAAAGGGGAATTTTGAAGAAAAGAGAAGGAGGGAATAGGGAGGAGAGTCCCGGAGGGAAGTGAAATGTCGTTAAATCGTAGGCCGATGTGACAAACGTTGGTTGACTGGGAAACGTCCAATTTCCGATGAATGGGAAAGCGGTGGGGAAATTGGTGTTGAGAGGACAAGGGAGGAAAATGAAAACCGAGACTTGTAAGGCCAGGTTAACTATCCCGAGGAAAGAAGCCGGTCAGACGCGTGTGGGTTCAAAGAAAGTTGGGATATAGACTAGCTGTCTGTGGCAGTGATGGTGGTAGTGGTGGTGAAGGTGATGAAGGGCTTGTCTTCTGGACGCAGCAACCAAAGTACAGTCTCGTGTTTGTTCGCTCGCGGGGAGTAATAAAGAGGGTTTGGGGGAACAGAAAAGAAGTGGGGGGCGTCTTCCCCGATGAAGAGAAGAAGGCCAGGGCGAATTAAGGGCGAGGACAGAAAGAGCCTCCTTTCCTTTGACCTTCTCTCGTTTCGTTTCAAGATCGAATTGTTTTTTCTCCTAGGAAAGGAATCAGCAAACGATGGTAGGACAGATGAAACACTGCCTTGAAAATTCTGCTTATGTCATCCATGCCCGCCAAGCAATCGTGTTAAAAGATCCAGGAATACTATGCCAGTAAGTGATGATACCGTGCTTGCATACTCCGTAGTGCACAGGAACGTCAATCCCTGTTTTCAGAGTATCAAAATACTATAGTAGGGGTTTTCAAAGTTAAAAAGGTAAAAAAAACTTAGTTTACTTTATTGTTTCATGTAAGCTTGGCGCACTCAGAAACTGTTAATTTGCCATCACTTTACCTTACCATATGATACTTTTTTTTCTGGTAGAGACCAAGGTCTGGAGGTCAGTAACGGCTACAGGACTTGCTTTAACCGAACCTTACCAAAACTTAGGAGTGATACATGAAGTACAAATAAAATTGAAAAAAATTAGCTGAAAATCCCAAAGCATTGTCAGTAACTTTAGGAGTGATTATCCATATTCTGGGGTAAAAATCTCTCAACTTTGATTTTTATTGATGAAACAAGGCCTATGCAATGTCTGTATGTACTACCTCAATCTCAATACTTTTTTCCTTTATTTACCTTGGTGCATTCAAATATGCTACTCCAAACATGAGGACATGATTGGCCAACATTATGAAGTAACCTAATGCAACCTCCCGCTTTACTCATTACTGAGAAATCATCCTTTTAACTTTGAAAACCCCTAGTAGGGGTATTCAAAGTTGAAAAAGTGGAAAAAACTTAGCTTACTTTGCTGTTTCATGTAATCTTGGCACACAAAAACAGTTAACTTACCCTCACTTTACCTTACCATATTATACTTTTTTTTGGGGTAGATACGGAGGTCAGGAGGTCTGTATCTACCCCAAAACTCAGTTTAACTGAACTCTACTAGAACTTAGAAATGATACATGATCTGAAAAGAAAAATTAAAAAAATTAGAGGAAAATCTTAAAATCTTATTGTGTACCTTGAAAATAGTTATCTGCCTTCTCTTGCAAAAATCCCTTCACTTGGGCTTTTTGTTAAGAAATACAGAAAATTTTCAGTATCAGTAAAATCTGTGAAAACTTCTATCCTTTACCCTCGGTTACCTTGGTGCATTCAAATATGCTACTTGAAACATGTGAATGTGATTGGCTAACACCATAAAGTAACCTAATGCACCTTCTGGTAACTACTCATTACTGAAAAATCTTCTTTTTAACTTTGAATACCCCTACTACTCGACCACATCACCCTAGATACCGTACTGGAGTAGCTCGAATGCATAAATTTATGTCAGCCCACTGGGCTCTAACATCCATTGAATCTGGATGGAAAAATATCTGCAACTTGATTCCCGGCCAAACATGGGACACCGGCCGACACCAAAGGACGTGCCTGGGTGTGCAGTGCTCGAGTACTGTACATATTATACCAAGGCAATAAAACAACAGGATCAGCAACTACGGACCTCTTCCAGTTGTGCCAAATAAAAGAGTGAGTTATGTAATTGATCGAGTCCATGGTGCGTTCGACTGTCTTGGGAGCGACGGTGCTTGATCATCGAATTTCTTCTAAATTTCACCCCCAGAGGTAAAATCTCAAGCCCCGGGTTTTGGTCTTTTTTATGATATGGGTTTCAGACTTCTCAACAACTATGATTTGGTGGGATGCCGAACATCTCCACGACTTCCAAAACCCCAAGATCAGTCTACCCCCTATGAACATGAGGTACATCACAGAAAGTCGGGCAGTATAGATCTCAATTCCCCCCACGACGCACTGGTTCCCACGAGCAAAGAAACCAATTTCCAACAAACTTGCTACAAGAAGAGGTGTACCATTGATGTGACATCGCACAGGGGAGTGAGCAAACCCAGTCCATGCTTTTGTACACAAAGTCTGCATCAAGGTGGATTGATGTATGCGTCTCAAGAAAGCACGCCCTCGGAAGCACGCCTAATGCCTTCGTTATCACAAAGGTTAGGGTTTGAGGGTAAACTTAATCTCCCCAGCTCCCGAAAACACAATATTATTATCGTACGAACGAGGCGGCCAGCTGAAAATAGAGCCGCCGTTTAGCAGGTAAGATTCCCCTGTGTCCCACCTTTGTAAATTATCCCCTTTCCAGATACCACAATTGACACTTAAGTAGCAAACAAGGCAAAATCCCATGTCTTTAGGGAAATACAAACACCTAGGTATCATGCAGTAGTAAAGGCTTCCACACATTTTACCCCATGCCTCTATAGACACATTTCCTCTATTCATCCCTTTGGGGCCGAATTTCGTTATTGGGAATTCGACTTCCCGGATTCACCCACATATCATCTCACCTCTCGCATCGAGACTCATTCCATCATTCGTAACTATACAGTTGTGTCCGATAAGTCCTCGTACGGTCCATAGCAACCGTACAACTGCCATACACCCCCCTTGATTTTGAGTTTCCCACCCCAGAACTCAATAAAAGAAAATAATAGCTTGGTTCTAGATTAACTTATAACTTTTAAAGAATATGTATATGGAGTCCTTAAACTAAAAATTAATATGTATATCCCTAATCGGAACTGGTAATATACAGGTAGGCTCTTAGATCAACTTGAGAGTAAAAATATTGAATAATCCTTTAGTTCTAACAATATTAGTTTTGATTACTAGTACCTATATATTGTATATATGTTAGGTGACATATAGGAGTATTTATTTAACTATAAACTGAGTGTAAAGAATATTGAATTATAGTATAAAGTACTATATAATACAAGATATATAAATAAAAATATAATACCTATTGTTGAGCATAAACCATATTAATGTATAATTTGAATTGCATCTATAGGTAGAATATCTTGTAGTGAATCCAATCAGGTGTACAAATATATAGCTTCTGATTTTCTTAAACATTTATAGTCTAATAAGTCTATCAGGGATTTTGCATCTAAAATATGACTAAGGCCCTGTTTGGCCAGTTGCAATATAAATATATCACAATAAAAGTTGAAAATGGCATATATTCTAAAATAAATTTATGGCTTATTTCAGAAATATAGGTGTTTGTTTGAATAACAATAAAATAAAACATATAAGCCAAGACAGCTCTTACCCTATCATATTTGCCATCAGGGTAGTATTCTTAAAACCTGTTCATGATATCTCCCAATAATTGTTAGGTATCGTACCTATCCTCCAATGTCAGTATGTATCCTGCGACAGGCAACAGCTCTCTGTTAGTCTCCTTGTAATAGTGCGATACTTCTCTTCCTTAATATGTCGTTGCTTCGTTATCTCTTCTTACCAAGACTTTGATTATTATTCTTAGACCGTTGTCTACATTCCTCTATTGAACGCTAATAATCAAATCCTATCGTGGTAGAACTTCTCGACGTGGTAGAATAGAATCTATTCTTGATAGTATAGGTAAGAAAGTATAATAGGTGGTTGCGTGAAAAACTATCTACCAGGCTCTACCGGCCTCCTTTTATAGTCCTTCACTCAACCCGCTTATAAATCAAAACAACTATGAGTCATAATTGTGACTCATGAAAAACATCATATGACCGCATCTTTGGTCATATGCTTAGACCACCTGACCTCTTAATAGGTCATGTGTGTGAAAGTAACTTAAACTGCGCAGCCCCCTTGGCCTCGTGCGCTGCCTCCATGACCTCTTAATAGGTCATGTGCGTGAAAGTAACTTTAACTGCGCAGCCCCCTTGGCCTTGTGCACTGCCCCCATAACTTCTTAATAAGTCATGTGCGTAAAAGTAAATCAAATAAAACCTCATGACGAATATCTTCGTCATGGTGAGACATCTCCTTCCACAAACATCTCCTTCCACTACCTGCCACAAACGTCTCCTTCCACTATCTGTCACGCAACCGTAACAATAATAGTGAATTTAACAACAGTTATTAGCATATATTAATTGCAATTAACCTAGGATAATTACTGATATATTTTTCTATTAAGTGGATGCCAAACTCTAGTATAACTGAGAGACATAGGCCAAAATCTTTGATCAGAGATTCTGTCAAGGAATGCTCATCTTGATGAATAGGTAAGGTAAAGTTTATAAAGTGTAAAACAATATTATATTGATAAGATCTCTTCTCTATTGCTTGATGATGTCTGTAAAGCTCAGGAGCATTAGGCGGATGTCAAACTCTAGTATAACTGAGAGACATAAGTCAAATCTTTGATCAGAGAATCTATTGAGGAAGGCTCATTTCAATAAATAGGTAAGGTAAAGATTTAAAGTGTAAAACAATTTTATATTAATAAGATCTCTTCTCTGTTGCTTGATAATATCTGTAAAGCTCAGGAGGCACTTCAATATTTATATTCCGCATCTGAGTATTTGTGGACTACTTCTAACTACTATGCCTCCAATATACCACTCCGATTTTAATATGCAAATGTTTAGAATCTTATAAGTACGAATACCATTTGACCCTGAAACTTCTCACACTCTTTCACAGTTACAGAATAGTATTTTTCTGCTGAGATGACTGTACTATTTGATTTACCAAACAGACTATTAGGCAGATGCCAAACTCTAGTATAACTGAGAGATGTAGGCTAAAATCTTTGATCAGAGAATCTGTCGAGAAAGACTATTCTCGATAAATAAGTAAGGTAAAGATTTATAGCGTAAAACAATTCTATATTGAAAAGATCTCATCTCAATTGCTTGATAATGTCAGTAAAGCTCGAGAGGCTCTTCAATATTTATACCCCATGTCCAAGTATTCGCAGACTACTTTTAACTACTATGCCTCCATAGTACCACTCTGGTTTTAATATGCAAATATCCAGAATCTTATAAGTGCGAACACAGTTTGACCCTGAAACTTCTCACACCCTCTCACAGTTACGGAATAGTATTCCTCCATTGAGATGACTACACTATTTGTTTTACAAAACAGATGTCCTTAACTTAGTCAACTGCATAGATTATTATATCACATTCAGTCTCGTTGACTATCATTTCAGTAGCCTCTTTAGTTACAAAGTGATCAGTTTCATACCGGGCTACCTAGTGCCAATCACAAGTACAAGCCTATTAGACAGATACAAAACTCTAGTATACCTGAGAGATGTAGGCCAAATATCTTTGTTCGGAGAATCTGTCAAAGAAGACTCATCTCAATAAAATAGGTAAAGTAAAGATTCCAAGTGTGAAACAATATTATATTGATAAGATCTCTTCTTCATTGCTTGATAATGTCTGTAAAGCTCAGTAGGCACTTCGATATTTATATCCAGTATCTGAGTATTCGCGGACTACTTCTAACTACTATGTCTCTGAAGTACCACTCTGGTTTTAATATACAAATGTCCAGAATCTTATAAGTGCGAACACTGGTTGACTCGGAAACTTCATGCACCCTTTCACAGTTATGGAATTGTATTCCTCTGTTGAGATGACTGCACTATTTGTTATACCAAACAGTGGTCTTCAACTTAGTTATCCACATTGACTATTATATTACTATTAGTCTTGTTGACTATCATTCCAGTAGTTGCTTCGGTCATGAAGTGATCAGTTTCATGCTGGGCCACTTGGTGCCAATTGCAAGTCTAAGCCCAACGTGTCAATGTCTTAAGGGTCTTCAGCTTATCTAGGTCTTCCTGTCTGCTTTCCCTTAGTCCGACGGCCTCTATAGAGGGGTCCTATTACTAGGACCAACCAACCAACACTTGATCTGTTAGGCGGACGCCAAACTCAAGTATATAACTGAGGGACGTAGGCCAAAATCTTTGTTCGGAGAATCTGTCGAGGAAGGCTCGTCTCGATAAAATAAAGGTAAGGTAAAGATTTATGAGGTAAACAATTTTATATTGATAAGATCTCTTCTCCGTTGCTTGATGATGTCTGTAAAGCTCGGGAGGCACTTCGATATTTATATCCCGCGTCTGAGTGTTCGCGGACTACTTCTAACTACTATGCCTCCAAGGTACCACTCTGGTTTT
>JACCEG010000145.1:135694-145714 GCA_014065205.1 Tuber brumale
AGCCGGACTGGGATCTGGGGCGGGGGGATCTTCTGAGAGGGCGTCTCCCAGTGCATTAGCTCGGTTTTTGGGATCGAGAAGGACACACCCAGTCTGCCAGCCTTTCGCTGGAGCACACTGGTGATCCCCTGCAGCCTTTGGACGTTTCTCCGGTATGAGCCCGAAGCAACCGTGACCGCGAAGTCGTCCACGTAAGACAGGATAAGTCCCCTAGGGATCGAGAAATGGAGGGTCGAGACGTAGGTCTATCTACTCGGACCTATCGTCCTCCTTATATAGTTGACCTTCACGCCCTCGTGACTCATCCTTCAAGTCACACGCCACATATGACTCACAACTGTGAGTCATACCAAAACATCATAAACTAGTCATATGACCAAAATGGTCATATGCGCAAAACCCATGACCTCTAAATGAGGTCATGTGCGAAACATAACATATCATCATAACTAGATCATATGACCTAAATGGTCATATGTGCGAAACCCATGACCTCAAATGAGGTCATGTGCGAAACATAACATACGTATGACTCATAACTATGAGTCATGTGAAAACCTTTCCCTGCTAAGCCACATTCGTGACAGGAAGGGACTATGAATGGCGGAATCATCCGTCTTATCCGTGGTGTCGGGTTGGGTATCTATAGGTTCACCCGCCGTTATTCTTTTCCTCGGGTCCTGAGGTATTTCTGCCATTGTGATACTTTCCAGATAGGCTAGCTGCTCTAGTAGCCCAGGATGAGTGATTACTGGTACTTCGTACCAGAGTTCTCAATATCGTTTAAAAGGTTTAAGGAATCGTATGTAAGGTATTCAACGCTTGAGATACTCTAAAGGTGTAGGTATAAAAGAGTTTGGTTGGTCCCACTCTGGACTCAAAACCTGAATCTCCTTTTTCTCGAGGTTTAGGATATACTTAGAGTACATATAAAAATGTGTTAGGCCCAGGCCGAGGGGATGTCTGGCCCCCGGATGACTGTTCCTTCCTTTTCCTTTTCGGCCGTGATCAGGGAGCACTGGGTGCTCCAGTCGACAAAGTTTTCTGACTCGGTTGAATCCCACTCAAAGTCCGAACCGTGCCAGGTGCGATATATGTGATTGAATTGATCCCTCGTTGGGATCCCGAAAGGTACTGTGAACCACGAGGGTTCTTGCGTATATTCTTCTTCGATTTCGAATAGCTCGGTTTCAAATATTTCTTCGTAGGAATGAATATAGATAGGACAGTGGGGTGCTTCAAAAATGTAATCGAAGTCTGAGGTGAGGGTGGAGTTTTCCGTGAACTCGTAGTTCATGTAGTGAGCCTTGGTAACAGGAGAACTATCAATATACTGTTAGGCGGACGCCAAACTCAAGTATATAACTGAGGGACGTAGGCCAAAATCTTTGTTCGGAGAATCTGTCCAGGAAGGCACGTCTCGATAAAATAAAGGTAAGGTAAAGATTCATGAGGTAAACAATTTAATATTGATAAGATCTCTTCTCCGTTGCTTGATGATGTCTGTAAAGCTCGGGAGGCACTTCGATATTTATATCCCGCGTCTGAGTGTTNGTTGCTTGATGATGTCTGTAAAGCTCGGGAGGCACTTCGATATTTATATCCCGCGTCTGAGTGTTCGCGGACTACTTCTAACTAGTATGCCTCCGAAGTACCACCCTGGTTTTAATACGCAAACGTCCAGAATCTTATAAGTGCGAACACCGTTTGACCCTGAAACTTATCACACCCTTTCGCGGACTCAGAATAGTATTCCTCCGTTGAGATGACTGCGCTATTTGTTATACCAAACAGCCGCCTCCAACTTAGATGTCCGCATAGACTTTTATATGACTTTAGTTTGGTTGACTATCGTCCAGTCATCTCTTCGGTCATGAAGTGATCAGGTTCATGCCGGACCACCTAGTGCCAATCGCAAGTCCGAGCCCAACGTGTCAACATCTTAAGGGGCTCCGACGTATCTAGCTCTTCCACTCTGAGTGTGCTTCCCCTTGGTCCGCAGGCCTCCGTAGAGGGGTCCTATTGCTAGGACCAACCAACCTACAGCTGATCTCAGAAGGGTATGGGTGGATTCGGTATACCTCTAATAGCTTCCACCACTGGGATATCCTCTTGGAGTATTTCGCCGAAAACGTCCCGTCACCTTCGGCCCATAGTTAGGAAGCCTAACTTTGAAGCCTACTATCACAATGCACCTACGACGGATTTCCTCCATTCCACTTTCCAGATGTCGCCGCAGGTCCCCTCTCATATATCCTGCGAACAGCATGCGGTTGGATGGACGGCGGCGACGTATATGGTGTTATGAAGTGAGCTTCATTGATGTGACATTTTAGTTATGGGACGCAACTCTCGAAATCTCGCTAATGACGTGCGGGCCCCATAAGGGGGCCAGAGGGGGGGTGTTGGCACTCCAGCAAATTGAGGGTCTGTGCGCAGTTACCCTACCGTGAGTCTGTGCACATGTCTCAGATTTCCATATGCCTAACATAATCTCAGAAGGGTATGAGTATATTCAGTATGTCCTCAATAGCCTCCACTAATAGAATAACTCCTTGGAGTATTTCACAGACCACATCCCATCACTTTTAGCCCATAATTTCGGAAGCCTAACATTGAAGCCTATTATCTCAATGAGCCTCTGACGGAATTCTTCCGTTCCACTTCTCAAATGTCATTAAAGGTCCCCTCTCATATATTCTGTGAACAGTATGTGGTTGGATGGATGGCGGTGACGTATGTGGTGTTATGATATGGGCTTCATTGCTGTGGCATTTTTGGTTATGGGACGCAACTCTCGAAATCTCGCAAATGACGTACAGGCCCCATAAGGGGGCTAGAGGGAGGTGTTGGCTTCGGTAAATCGATAGTCTGTATGCAGTTACCCTACCATAAGGTCTGTGCACTTATTATCTCAGATTTCCATATGCTTAACAAAGCCCAACCTGTCAATATCTTAAGAGTCTTTGACTAATCTAGGTCTTCCTGTCTGAATGTACTTCCTATTGGTCCACCTACCTCCATGGAAGAGTCATATTACTAAGACCAACAAACCTACAGCTGATCTGGGAAGGGTATGGGTGGATTCGGTATGTCCTCAATAGCTTCTGCGACTGTGGCATCTTCTTGGAGTATTTCATCAAAAACGTCTCATCACATTTGGCCCATAATTAGGAAGCTTAACTTTGGTGCCTACTATCTCAATGTGCCTCTGACAAATATCTTCTGTCCCACTTTTCAGATATTGTCAAAGGTCCTTTCTCCTAAATCCTGTGAACGGCATGTGGCCGGCCGGACAGTGGCAATGTATATAGTATTATGAATTGAGCTTCATTGATGTGATATTTTAGTTATAGGACGCAACTCTTGAAATCTCCCTAATAATGTACGAGCACCACAAGGGAGCCGGAGGGAAGTGTTAGCTCTCAGCAAAATCGAGGGTCTGTGTGCAGTTACCCTACTGTGAGGTCTGTGCACTTTTTGTCTCAGATTTCTATTTGCCTAATATTTTCCTATGAAGTAATATTGAAGGTTTTAGCTCCTACTCCTTGACCTATCCCCTAAACTGCTGAAACATTCATGCTCATTTAAAATGTAGAACACTTGCCTTGTAGGAAAATGATTAACATCACATGATATCAAATTCAAACTTAATCTAATAAGCAACTGTAAAAACTCAGCTCGCTGAACTCATCTGGACTGATCGTGGAGCAGTTTTCATTGCTTTGAATAACCCAAGAGTGTGTGCAAAGAGTTTTACTTATATTAATTGGCCCTGTTTACGGGCACTCCATCTATCAGATGGTCTGATTTTGCTGCATGACCAGTCTAGATGAGTTCATTATGACCGAGTTTTTATGGTATGCAGATGTAAAAAGAAAAAAAAAAAAAAAAAGTCTGTGTACAGATATTGTGAAAGAGAAAAAATCATTCACGATATAAGGTATGATTACACTCACAGCAGCCAGAGTTGACTGACTTAACCTTTGTAGTGCGAGATAAATCCTGAGAGCGCAGCCAATGACAAAAAAGACAAAGTGAGCAGGTAGGATGTTGTTTAAAAGTATGGGTCCTAGGGTCGGAGAAGGGGACCGGAGTGGGTTTGTGGTGCTTTGGAGTACTAGGAGAGCGAGGAATGTAGGTAACTTTGAGCTCTTGTGGGGTCGACATAAGGGTAGTATCTGAAGGAACAGCCTGGGGAGTCTCATTGAGCTGGAGACCCTCTTGTATTAATTGGTCTGCCACCTCTGCGTGAAAGCGAAAGTGTGAACTATGTATTTTCCGATTGGCAGGGGAGCTGATGGTCTATTGAATTCTGTAGGCATTGACAATAGAGGTATCAAGTAACCAATAGAATAGAGGTGTTACGATCCCTAACCGGTATCAGTTCTCAGCGATGGGTAGACGATACTTCTCTCTTTCTCTCTCTCGATGATAGTTCTTAGGCCTGTGCCTACGATAAGGTGGGAGAGACTCTTGTGTCTCTGATCCTTATCACCTATCGTACTCTTTCTTCAACTCTACTCGCATAGTAGAGATCTCGTCTCGTAGGTAGGTATTTGTAAAGAGCGTAAAGGTTTTATATTCGTAAAAGCATAAAGTAATAAATAAGGAAATAACTTAGAACGTAGTGTGAAGAGCCTATCTACTCGGACTTTTTCTTTTTTTTTTTTATCTTCATGTATTCATTGATTTATAGTACAAGAACTTGCATGCAGCGCTAGCTATGGCATAAACAAAACCTTAATCTCAAAAAACCCGCAATTAACAAAAGAACTCTCGCACCAAACTATAAAAGCCTCCTAAGCGTGTCCAATAGCCGACACCAAATCCCTAAGGAAATAAAACAATAAAGTGCATGATCATGACAAAAATTAATCTCCTAGCAAACCAAGGAAAGACAAAAGGCGGGGGCCTGACCCCTAGTCAGGGAGCGAAGCTGTGGATCGGAAGAGCAGATGCGTCCGCGTCCGGGGGGCGCTGGGGGTCCCGTGCTGCTGGGGGCATACCCGGTGGGAAACCTGTCGCCGTGACGTTTATGTATCTGGCGAGGGAGATGAGAGCGGATGGGTTCGACCAGAGGGGGCTGTCCCTATCTAACGAAGTGAGTCCTTGGAGGTGGCGCTCACGGGGTTCCCTGCGGGACTCGCAGGACAGGATGGCATGGGTGAAATCTTCTTCATCCTCCTCGCAAAGCGGGCAGAGGGGAGAGGGGTCTTCAGTGAACCATGATGGGTGGGCAGCGAGGTAGCTTTTGCCTGATCGCATTTGGTGGATCCTTCCTGCCATGAACCGGCCAAGCCCCATGAAGGGGTGGGGCACAAGGGACACGGGGTAGGGATAGGTCGGGGGCGGTGGGATCTGGTCGTTCCAATCTTTGACGAGTGCCGATCTGATCCTTAGTTTGACCGACTTGTAGGAGGGGGTGTCTTCTCCTATGGGGAGACAGGCTGGCGGGAGGAGGTCGGGGGAAGCCACCGGTAGAGGGCCGGAAGCGGGGATGAAGGGGAGGGTACGATGAGCAATAGCATCAATTGGACGGTGTTTTCTTATAGGAGGGGAGGGGACAAGGGATCTCCATGAGAGAGGAGCATAGACCGACGTCAGGCCTCGCGTGTGGTGTCGGTAGTCGTCGATGGCCCTAAAGGGGGACGAAGTCGGAAACGTGGGGTGGAGCCTGGCCGTTGCTGGGTTGGCCTCTGGCGGGAGGCAGACCAGCCTGATGGCTGCGAGCCTTTGGCGGTGACATATCAGGAGGGGCATGGGGGGCAGGGCAGACTCGCAAGCAAGGGTGCCGACAGGAGTGGAGGAGAAGCAGTTTGTGACCCACCTCTGAACAGACCTCCAGAACACCGACATGCGGTCGAGGAGGGTAAGACTTGGGGAGAAAAGGTCCGCGCCGTAAAGGTGGATCGGGGAGATCAACGATGCCGCCAGACGGTGGCAAAGGAAGGGAGGAAGGCCCTTACTGGGTCTAGATAGTCTTCTAATGGTGGCGAAGGCGCCCTGGGCCAGCCCGAGTCTTCTAACGAAGTGGGACGTGGTGCCTCTTGCGCCTGAGGTGGAGGAGGGCTCAAACCAGTAGCCGAGCCAACGTATTAACTTAGAGGGGCGGAAGACGAGATCGTCTAGCAGGACCGGTATCGGGGGAGGGGGGATCTTTTGAGAGGGGGTCTCCCAGTGCATGAGTTCCATTTTGGGGATCGAAAAGGACACGTCTAGCCTACCTACCTTCCGTTGTAGGGTTTTGGTGATGCCTTGCAGTCTCTGGACATTCCTTCGGTAAGAGCCCGAGGCTACCGTGACTGCGAAGTCGTCCACGTAGGATAGGATGAGGCCCCTAGGGACCAAGAAGTGGAGGGTAGAGACGTAGATAACAAACAGCAGGGGGGAGATCGGGGACCCCTGAGGGGTACCAACCGAGACTGGTGAGAAGATTTGTGGTGCACCCTGGAAAACCAGGCGGCAGGTGCGGCCGTGGAGGAAAGACCTTATCTACGAGACCATGTAGGGATTGACCACCTTCGTGGCAAGTCTGTCGCAGAGTATCGGGGCTGAGACATTGTCGAAGCCCCCCTTTATGTCCAGGAAGAGGGTCGAGACCTTGAGCTTGGGACGCATGAACAGTTGAACCTCATGGGAGAGGGTAGCCGCCGCGTCGAAGGTACTTAGGCCAGGTAGGGACCCAGTCTGGTTGGGGGAAAGGAGGCCCAGGAAACGAGCTAGGGCCGAAAGCCGGTATGTCATCACTCTCTCCAGGATCTTGGAAACAGTTTCCAGGAGGACGATGATGCGGAAAGATGCGGGGGTGTCATAGGAGGATTTACCAGGCTTGTCCAGCACTCTGCCATTGGCCTTTTTTAGGGAGGGAGGGTGGTGTCCATACCTAACCAGGGGACCCAGTAGGGATGTGAGGATGCTCGGGTTGATCAGATGGACCTTCTTCCAGACTGAGTAGGGTATTTGGTCCGGCCCGGGCGCAGAGGACGAGGAGGACTTCCGAAGAGCCGCGGACACTTCTTCCGCCGACAGCTCTGGAACGTCTCTAAACTCGCACAGGATGCGAGGGGGGGAAGAGGACCCCTTCTCGGGGAAGAAGTACTCAAGGAGGGCTTTGTTGATATCATTGGGGCTTTCTGCCCCCGGGATTTGAGGGAATCTGTCAGGCGGTTTGCCGAAGGCAAACCTTTTCGCCGTCCAGAGGGTCTGGGGGTTTGCCGTTTGCAGGAAGTTCTTCCAGTATTCGTTCTTGGCCTTCTTGATAGCCTTGAAGTACAGGAGGCGTGCTTCCCTGCACGATCCCTTGGACAAGGGGAGGGGGTCCTTGCGGGCCGCACGGACTGTGGAGTGGAATGCTGATCTCTGTGCCATCAGGTTGGGGGTCCACCATGGGTTTCGACCAGCATGATGGTCTCTTGTCGGGAGTGTGACCTTTGAGCTGGGACCTTAATCTATCCAAGGCCGTGTCGAACCAGATTGACAACGTCCTTGGCGTAGGAAGGGGGGGAGGGGGGCGGAACTTCATCTTTTTCAGACCTTCCTCGAGGGCAGGCCAGTCTGTCTTTGTCCATGACGGAGAGGGGGATGGGGGGCGGGCCAAAGGCTCCCACAGTCTGATGAGGATTGGGACGTGGTCTGAACCCGTTGGGGGAAGAGGCGTGCTCCAGGATCGCAAGTTGGGTAAGAGGGGGGCATTGGCAAAAGCCAGGTCCATCACTGAGGGGCGGAGGTTTGAATCGAAAGGGAAGTAGGTGAGGGTACCGGGTGTGTTTAGAAGGCAGAAGCCTTCTTCAGCAGCTTTCTCAAAGAACGGGGAGGATGCCCCAAGGTCTTGAACCGAGAAAAGGCGACCTGGGTCAGTGGAGAAGTGGTGGATGTTGAAGTCTCCGACGACCAGCGTGGGGAAGGGCATGGGGGGGAATGCGACACCAGGCGAGATGGTCCTTTTGAAGGGGGAGCCGTCCCAAGTGCTGTACAGGTTTACCACGTGGAACTTGGTTACAAAGGAATCAAAAAATCCAACAGAAGAGAAAAAATCCACCGCCATCCAGTCTCTTGCTTCAGAAAAAACAGGAAGAACTGAGAACTGTTGTGTGGAGGGGAGGTTGAGGTAGCACGCCACTTTAGGCTTGCCACCATTAGGGCATGGGGGCAAAAAAGGCTTGAAATTCGAAAACGCAGGGGGCTTGCCCCTGTACAGTGAAAGAATTAAACAAGGAGAGAAACACGTCCGGGCTTCCCAAGCAGTTGTGTTGTAGAATGGATATGGGGTTATTTGAGCCCATCGCCAGCACAGAACTCANAAACAAGGAAAGGAACACATCCCAGCTTCCCAAGCAGTTGTGTTGTAGAATGGATATGGAGTTGTTAGAGCCCGTCGCCAGCACGGAACTCACAAGGGAGGTGTGACCAACCATTACATGCCTTCCGGCGTCTCAGGCTGGGGGATAGGAGTGGGAGTTGCCTGCCATGAGGGGTTGGGCAGGGCGCCTCCTTGGGGTTTCTGAACGTTTGTGGGGGGACGTGTCGGGGGGGCAGCACCCCTCCTAGGACGGGGTGTCTCAAAATCGATAAGGGGTAGGAGGGGTCGTGCACCAGTTGAAGGACCCTCGCCGTGGTCGTTCGACGTGTCCATTCTTTCCTCATCCTGCGATAGAGGGGGCTCCCAATGGAGAGCAGGGAGGGCGGGTCTCGATGGGCAGTCGCGAGCGAAGGCCGGGTGGGGGCCTCCGCATACTGCGCAGAGCGGGGGAGAGGTCAGGCAGCAGTTGGTGACTGCTCTGAGATTCCCGCCCTTCGGGCAGGTAGGGTTCTGGCACCTATGTGCCTGTTTTCTGTGGGAGAGGGTGCAGATGGGACAGACTGGATGGTCAATCTTGCATCTAGCTGAATGGTGTCCGTATTCACAACAGTTACGGCATTGAGTGAGGCCATTAGCCGAGTATGCCCGCTCGATCTTGCATCGAGAGGAGAAAAGGTAAGAGTTGCCCAGCATTGCGGCCTCATCCTCCGGGGCCACGGTTACTACTATCGAGGTTGCCTTTTTTAGGACTCGGGTATCGCGGTCGGGATTGAGGTTGCGGGCAGAGAGGATCTGGACGTTCTTGATGTTGAGTATAGTATTCGACAGTGATTGGAAGAGGTCCCCGTCTTTCTCAGGGAGGTATGCAATAGGGAGGGAGTGGACAGCTAGTTGCACCTCGTTTGGTGCCGGGCAGAAGGGGAGCCAGGGGGAGCCTCCGACGGGGAAGGACTGATTGAGCCTTGCAGTAAGCGCTTCGTAGTAGGGGGCGTAGGAGGTAGAGGGAACAAAAGGTGAGAGAGCAAGGAGGATCACTGCTCCTCTGTCGTTTACTCGGGCGGAGAATGATAAGAGGAGATTGCAGCTGGCCTCCCTTAAGACTGAGGCGGCGAGGTCAGGGAAGGAGGCAGCTATGAGGTCGGCTTGGGGGTGAGTGAGGGGGGACGAGCGAGGGGCGAAGAAGCGTCTCTCGGCTGCCAGAAGACTCTTTGGCCCCTTAGACAGGGCGGACTCAGCCGTACCAGACGCAACCTGGGCAGCAGTCGCGGCGTTCTTGTTCTTGCTCGTCTTGCCCTTCTTCTTCTGTCCAGACGAAGCGGCTTGAGCGTAGGAGGAGGGGCCGGGTTGGGCCAACGATTTTGGGGCTGGGTGGAATTCGGAGGCAGGGGGGTACTTACCCTCCCTGAAGGTCTGAGCCTCCCAAGAGCGTGGGAATTTGGCCACGTAGGCAGCAGGGTTGCCGTACCACTTCTGATCCTTGGTACTGTAGCAGGGGATGTCAGCATCGCCCCCACCCTCGTAGAGTGGAGTGAGCTTGTCAGCAAGGGAGGGGTCCGAGTCGGCTGGTGCCCTTTCCTTGCCCTTTCTGGATGGGGCCACCCGAGCCGCCCCTGTCGTGGCTTGCATGGGTGCGTTTTGTTGGGGTGGGGGCTGTTGGTGGCGTGTTTGTTGGGGGAGGGGGGTGGTCAGACGAGACGCGAGGTCTCTGACCGAGAGCT
>JACCEG010000145.1:148378-230606 GCA_014065205.1 Tuber brumale
TTGATTTCAATCGCCGGGTGTGTAGAGGAGACGGAGGATGGCCTATCTACTCGGACCTAATGTCCTCCTTATATAGTTGCCCTTCATGCCCTTGTAACTCACTCCTCAAGCCACGCGTCACATATGACTCACAACTCGTGAGTCATATCAAAACATCATAACTTAGTCATATGACCAAAATGGTCACATGCGCAAAACCCATGACCTCTAAATGAGGTCATGTGCGAAACATAACATATCATTATAATCATATCATGTGACCAAAGTGGTCACATGCGTGAAACCCATGACCTCTAATGAGGTCATGTGCGAAACATAACATACCTATGACTCATAACTATGAGTCATGTGAAACCCTTTTTCCTCGCTAAGCCACATTCGTGACAAGAGGAAACCAATTCCCACGGCTTCGTTGCTGAGTACTGTAGTAGGATCTCAGCTGGTCCGCAATATCTACACTACCCATATGGTAGTTGTAATCATCGATAAACTCGAAAATGGAAAGGACTTCGTGTGCTTCATCCTTGAAGACACTACAGACAACAGAGGCATTGGTGCTTGTTTTCTTAGGCCAGCATCGAAGTCGTTCTACCTTTTTACTAATATTATGATAGCTAGTCATGAAGAGTACTAAGCTGTTGTCTTGCCAAACGAGACAGCAAACATTTCCAACTACCTCTCCACTCACATGCCCCCATGGAAGGACCTTTTTTGCTTTCTCTTTTTCTATCTTTAAAGACATAGGAAAGCCAGTACTATTAACTCTAGTAGTGCCAGCTGCACCAATACCTAATTCTAGTAACTTTTCAAATAATAGAATATTTGTAAAGTAGTTATCCAGAAGAAGGTTCCACTGGTAGCGGGAAGGAAGAAGTTGGGCTAATTGTAGAACTCCCTTTGAGATGGAACTTATATTGGAGGCCATAGAGGTAAGCTCAGCAATACCCTCTGTTGATGAATACCAAAGAAAGCCATAGGTATAGCCATGATTGCTGAGGGCAAAGATTTTATAGCCTTCTTTTATTGGCTTGTTGCGTATCTTTAGGGTATGTCTACTCCGGCCACAGAATCGTACAACCATTTCATCAATTGCCACTTTTGTGGCAGGAAGGTAATATTGACGAAAGTGCTGGCGAAGAACTGATGCCAAGGGCTCCAGCTTCTCGTACCAATTCCCCGAATCTAACTTTATTCTGGGATCAGATACATGAAAATATCGCTTTAGTTGCTCGAAACGATTCAAAGACATGCAACTTCGTGGCACCTGGTATGGATATTTCATTCCTTGTATACGGTATCGCTGCAGCGGCCACTTCGATATCTTCCTCCATCCATTCCTTCCTCTCTTCGTCCAATATAGGTGCAGTACCGGCTCTTTATGCAACCCCATTTTGATCATTAGACCCATAAAGAGCTTCAGTTCTGAGGAAGTTATCTTCTTCCATCGATGTAATGCCTTTGGCTGTGGTATTTTATGTTGTCCTTTCTTGCTCTCTGCATATAAATTTGTATTTACTGCTAACCGCTCGAATACCTCATCATCCCAGAAAAGCGAAAACAAATCAAATAGATCGTGCGGTATACCATATGGCAATAGGACCTAATTTACTTACATCGTTAGCTAAATCCCACTGCCTTCTTTACTTTTTACTCTTCTAGTCTTAACTTATTTCATGGCCTCCCTCTACCGAAAAATCTCAGGTATAACGAACTCGCCTGTACTGGTTGTGCAGCTAAATCAGACCTCCTCATTGGTAGAGAGCTTGCAAGCAGGACCAGATACCAGAAACCTGCCTCTTTAGATGACTGACTCAAGCGAGTTTGTTATACCTGAGTTTTCATAGTACTGGATTAAATTCTGGTTAACTTACTTGTGCTTTATGAGGTTTGAATGGTACCTCTAGTGGCTGATAGCTGGGTATCCCAGGCAAATCTATTTCAGTAATCCGCTGCCTCTTTCTTTCTTTTGTCTCCTTGGGTGGGAGTGATGGAAGCGCGAGCTTGGAGGATCGGGAATTTGTGGCTCGGGGGGTTGACTTAGCTATAGAGGGACTGGTGTTGCCTTCTGCCACATGGCTGCTTGGTCCAGATCTAAGAAATGTCCTCGCTTCTGAAATCTTCGGTCGCTTTGAGACTCTCAGGTATCAATTTGGCTGTATGTTACCAAGCAGTTTTCGCTTCAAAGGCATTTTGAGAAGTTAAAGTGTTCAAAATTAGGCAGATGGTAATACTCCATAGCTAGTTTACATCAATCTGAGCAATGCATTGAGGTTGACAGGTATGCTGATCAATTTCTCTATAAAGCTAGTATTCTACATTTTAAATGGGCCTGAATGTTTCAGCAGTTTAGGGGATATACTTTGTTTTCAGATTTATGCTATAAAAATATCTTGTGAAAATAAAAATATATTGCAATATTTTTGTACACACCAAACACACCCCTATATAAAAAGTTTTACTTTCCATCATTTATACTATAAAAGTCACTTATATGCTATAAAAATAGCACACCAAATAGGGCCTAAGTGAACAAAGAGTTCAAGGTTAAAGAAAAATCCTAGAAATAATAAATCATGGCAGAATAGGAAATAATAATACCTTAAAACATGCCATGAGAGTAAACCATTTTTACAATCTTTCTAATAAATATTAAGTTAAATACAGTGGAATTGATTAATTACTTATAATTTTCCGGTAATTTGAAGTAGAAAAAATGTTTATGTTTTATAATATTATATAGTTTTCTAAAATATTGTGACTATAATGGCAACTTACTTTTAAAATTGTATTTGAACTCAGGTGCTGTTATAGTTCAGAATAAAATATTTCTATAGGATAAATTCTGAGCTAAATTTACTTCTTTAGAAATATTAATATAAAAAAATCAGAAAATAGAGCTACCAGAATACAGACTTTAGAATATACTTTACTACCTCTTTAAGCATTTTAAATAGTATACTAAATATGATTTGCATAATTGATCAAAATCAAAAAAAAATATTGCATTTAATGTCTAAATTTGATATATTTATTTTATGTTAACTCTTTCTGATTTTCTCCTAACTTCCCTATTTTACAAAAATTTCACCGAATTGGATAATAGGGAAACTTCAGAATTTTCAACCACCTTCTTTGTTATGAAATTATTATCTATAAATTTGTGTTGTCAATTACTTTGAATTGTAGAGTGGTATGGTTGCCAGCTACTGTACAAGGACTTATTAGACACGACTGTACCAACAAGTCACAGCCATATCTCTCGAGTAATTTTGAGAGCAAGATCAAGAAAAAAGTTTAGTTATTCCCCCATAATATATTATCCCCAATAACTATTGTGATGTCTTGCTGAAGGTAAGACACAAATTCGACCATCGCCCCGAAACTTACCAGCCCCGCAGTCAGTGGAAGCTCGGATAATCCCGTCCACCACAGTGTTAAAACATTACACGCTCCAGAATCTCACCTATAGCGAACCTTAGAATTAGCACGATGCCCGTAGCTCCACTCAGTATCAGTTTAGTCTGCTATTGTTCAGCAGCGGGGGGCTCAAGGCCAATCACCGAAAATGTCAAGTCGTGCCTTCACCAATACTCGTATCAGATCGAGGAGGAACGCTCCTAGGGGTTAGAAAGACTGGCGATTATTATGCCATTTGTTCCGTGAAACCTGGTAATCTATATAAAGGCCGTAAGTTAATGAGTAGTTATCACATACAAGTCTCAATTTACGTGTCGACGTGCTGGGGCAAATGGGACTAACAGAGCTGAGACTAAATCGAGAAGACCCAGCATCTTATCCTTACGATAATCCTCAAAGGCGACTTTTTGCTATTCTCAAGGATCACTAGTCCAACACCCCCCGTGAAGGGAAACCTCGCGGTTACACCCCGGCTCCTCCGGAGCCCCTTGTGCCAGAGACCAAATTCAGCTCCCCATGTCAGAATGGGGGAACCAAGAGCTTACCCAATCACCCGGCGATCAGAATCACCACGGCAGCTCCCTCTGTGATTTAAGTTCGACCCAAACAGCATTCCCGAGCCACTAGCCACAATGATCCGAGTGAGAAATTATGAACACCCACAAACCCAGGACCTAACAAACAAAGTTCGCGCCACAAGAACTTCAAAAACCCAAAGTGGAAAATAAAGTAATCATGGCTCTCAAGTTTAAAACAAAAAAACTTTGAGAAACTCGAAAACGTTTCTTTGTTCCGAACACTTAAATACCAGACAAACCCAGCGTACTTAATTTCTCATCCATGGTGCTCTATTACTACTGCTCGACCACGCCGAAAACATGTCAAAGAAAGGTAAAGAATGGACCTGGTATCACCGTGGTGGAAACAAGAACGTCCGATACTTTGAAGTCTGGTGCAACTATTGCCTCCTACACGCAAAAGCTGCGATAATGAGGGAGAACCCTGGGCTTGCCGTGGTACCTGGGGATGACCATGGGGAAAAGGAATTACTCGAACTGGGTACGTGTTTTCTCCTCTCTCTGCTCTCTCTCCCTCTCTCCCTCACAACCAAATCTTAACATATGAGAAAATTATATATAGCCAAAAAACGAGTAACTTCCTTCGCCGGCCGCAAAGAAACAATGCTAAACCACCTCATCGATCTACAGAAATGCCCACACGCGCCACCTGAGATCCGCCATCAGGCACACCTCGAAAAGTTCGAGTGGAAACAGCGACTTCGTGCTGGTAGCTCCCGAGATCATTCTATGTCGCCGTCGAGGTTACAGACGCAGTCTCCCTATGCTGATTATTCTCCCCCTCCCCCCCATCCTCTGCCACCTCCCCCACTGCCGCCACAGCCACAGCCACAGCATCATATGCATCCACCACTCCCGCTAGGGTTAGGTATGGACGAAGAGCTCGACGCACCATTTACTAGGGATGACGAGGAGATTTTCCATCTGCAGGTTGCGAGAGCGACAGCTTCGGCGGGGTTGCCAGATCGGTGGATCGAGGACCCCGAGGTTGTTGGGTTGTTTAGGCTATTAAGGGGGGATGTATCGATTCCGAGCGCTGGGCATATTAGGAGGCTGAGGGACTTGCTTGGGTGGGTTTGATGATGTATTGGGAGTCTATGGTTTTCTCAGGTTTTTTCCCTTTGGCCCTCCTCCTTTCCCTTTTCTTTTCCACCTCTCAGTACTTTATAGACATACCAGCGCTTAGTTATGACAGTTAGCCTTAAATAATCGACTTCTTTTCCCTGACTTCATTTCCCCTAAGTGTGCGGCCCCTCAATATGGGTTTCTTAGCTAGGTTGACGTGCATAGGGCAATAAAAGCGGCAATCCATGGCCGCCTCATATTTAAAACAAGCGGCTTTTGGACCAAAATGGTATAAAAACTATGTGAAGATAGAAATATCAAGATCAGCAAGCAAGCTGGCTTTTCGTGTCGATACCAAAAAGATATTCAATTGGAAGCTGTGTTACCTTTTCAGCCACGAACCATATCGGGTGAGGTCCCTCATCCATACTCACGCATTCTAAATACCAATATTGAGCTTGATAGATATAGCATATAGCGGTAAAATGGATTGGGACCTCTCACAAAAAGACTCCCGAATATGAAATGCGAGTGATATCATGTGAATAAGCCATATCCCAGAAGGGAATCAATTGATCGGCCCTCTTAAAGCTTACTCTACCCCCTCCACAGAAAAGTGCTACTGTAACTATCACAGATTATGTCGTGAGGGATATACAGGCTCAGAAGATGAAGGCAATATTGACAAAATATCATTGTCCAAAAAATAATAATAGAAACCAATAATCAAGAAAGGGAAAAGAAACAACTCACAATTTCAAAGAAAGCATGCAGTGATCGCAAACCCGCATACAAGCAAGAATACGGATAGGATATTATATAAGAATGCATACGTGCTAGTAGTCAACAGCCTATGCACTCCTACTACGGGCAACGGGAACGGCGCCATCGGTGGAAAGACCCTGATTGGGCAACACACGGTAGAACCTCAAATTCTGACAGTTCCAATTCTACTTTCTCACAATTACTCTCTCTAGATATGAAACCCTAGAGTGCCAGGCATTTCTAAAAGTCGAAGCTTGAGAACTCAAGACATTTACGCCCCAGCAAAATTTATTGCGTTTGGCGGCCAGTATATTCTCGGCGTGCGACAACTTAATATCAGAGTTTTAAGGATCAACTCGTAAGGCCCGGAATTTGTACAGGCCCTGAGAAGAGGAATAGACACTTGAGCAGAAATATTATACCTTAATTGCACCTGCAGCGCAGAACTAATTCCTAAAAAATGTTCAAGAGATAAGTGGTCCCAGGGTCTCTGTACTGTGGTTTAGTCTTCAAAATCCCAGTTCCTCAAACCCTGCACGCTATTTGGGAAAGAGAGAGAGAGGTTGATGACTCGCTGTTATAAAGTTCAGCTATAGAGGAGTTATAGCTCCAGCGAGTGCATTATTGGGTGAGGCAAATGAGTTAGTAGAGTTCTGCAGACAGATAGTATACTTAGCAAAAAAATTGAGCAAATTCCATCAGGCGTTGTGGTTCTCAAAGTGGAGGAAGGGGATGGTTCCCCTTGGTGTAAAAGGACATAGTATTGTGAGAGACCGAAAAGTCATGATCTAATAATTTACGTAGCCAGAGAGGGCCCTCAAGGCTGTTCCCCCTATCCTTTTTGCCCGAATTTCTCAACAATGACGAAGATACTGACTCTCTAGCTAACCCCCACTACAATTTTTCTGCTAATCGCTCATTTTCTTTTCTCTACACCAGACACTGATATAATTCGATCCTACTCCATCGGACCACAGAACTTCGTCTAGCCCATAACACTCATTCTGTTTCAAAATAAAAAAACACTGAAACATTAACATTAACTCACTAAAAGCTCTGACCATCTTTCCCACCTAACCTAGCTGAAGGCAGTGCAAAAGCATGACGTGTGTGCGAAGGAGTTTATCTGTTTTAGGAGGGTCTCATAGCTGTACCGGTGTTTAACGACAGCAAAAATAGTCCTCTTCAAAAACATCAAGGTTTCTGAGAAGAAATTTACGCAGGTAACCTTTCCCGAGCCCAGAGGGGTTGTTTCGAATATATGGTAACTAATTATGGGCTCTAGTATGCGAACTCCGCTATAAAGTCTACCGGATAGGATTTATATCGTACTGTATAGTACATACATTCCACTCTTGATAACGAAAAAATCCTCCAATCTTTGTGGACACGATTCAGCCCAGTCTGCACCAGTCGCACACAGTCCAGAATTAATTACTGCCCCGGACTAAGGCACTTACACACACTTATCCATACCAAACTAGATTATCACGAGCTCACTCACCCATGACGTTCATCAAACAAGCTCACATGGAGCTTCCCAGAGGAAGGATACAGATACATCTCGCCTCACCTCACAGGTACCAAGGTTTGACCACACCTCGAATCCCGCAACTTCCACACGGGGAAATAGTGCAATATGGAAGGTTCCAAACTCTTCAGAAAGGCAGAACCCGCACCCTCGAATCCTAGGCGTCAGCCCACAAACCCCTACCCCAATTCGCATAGAACCCGGCACTGAGACACATAATTATCGAGTGATATCTGGTGAGGATGATTATCAAAACTTTCTCGGTTGGGAGTCCTATTGGAAGGGCCAGCGGGCGCCGGCCATGGTACCCTTTTCGGTTTACATAGGGTTGCTGTGGTGAACCTGAGGAGATAGAGGCCGGGGTATACGGTAATTATAACGGTATTCGAGATTGGGCGGAACAATACGCTTACTGCTGGGTCTGTGCATCATTGAGTAGCATGGGGGGATTCTATCCATCGGCTTGTGAGAGCATTGATTTGATAGATACCCGCAGAAAGTTCTTGGGCTCCCTTCGCCTAAGTTGCATGTGAAAAGTGCAAAATATAGCACGCATTAAATGCATAAACTATCCCATGGCTTATCTTGATACTCAACTCACTCGAAACCTCTCTTCTGTTTATGGGTTATGCGGCCTGCCATAAGAACTGCGCTGGCAGGGACACTCTTGTAATACCCCTCGAGGCCGGAAGTGGGGGGTTCCCCCCCTCGAAGATGCCAGAGGCTCACGACTATTGAGTCTCCAGTTTAGGTCGCCAACGTCACCCTTATTACACCAGACAATTCTGTTCGTGTTCGAGCATCATGGTTAAAGAGACTAGAAACGAATCTGGAGAAGCCAAGAGCTGAGATGCTTTGGTGCGAGACAAAATATATTCATGGTAATATCGCACTGTACGATCTTGGCGTCAAAAGAAACGTGCCCCTCGGTTTTCTGTACGGGGCGCAATTTTCAATACGCGCCTACCTAGCAACAACAAATTAAAAGATCCCGTAAAATCCTCTTTTGACGGGGAGTTTAACCCAAAGATCCACATAGTAGCCAAATGCGAGACTACAGGAATTGTTCCACAAAATCTAGGGCCTGGATTCCTGAAGGGAATGTCAAAATCCATGCCAAGACAGCAAATTTGCATGGGATTTTGCATAGCAACAAAGTAAGCCAACTTCAGGCCCCTGGTGTCAGTGTTTAGGACTGTCAATAAACATCGGAAAAAATTCATAATGCTAAACTCCCTATGGATGCTCCCCCCACTATCGCAGTTTGGAGGACAGGATTCAATGCAGTTGTTCCCGGTGGCTAACTGAAAGTCTGGAATTTCGCAGGGAAAACCAGTGGGGGCCGTGCGTCCTGTCACCAAGATCGTACAATATAACACCATGCAATAACGCCCACGTGGTGCATGAGAAAGTCGGGTTGCGGCTCGCGGGCGAAGTTGGATGAGTATTGAAGTGTACTTCACGCTCGTACTCTAGTACATAGCGGATGCGGCGAGACCATACTTGTAGCCCTGGAAAAATATCTGTGTTTAAATTCGATACCCACAAGTACCGTAGCTCAACCTATGGCCAGAAACAGTGGGGGATTGATGGCTATCAAGTCGGTATCAAGTAGAGTACGGTGCTCGAGGACTGCCCCCGCGCAAGTAGATACACTAGCCAATTTGACCACTAGTCCGCAGCAGTTTCTACCACTTTTTAATGCCTGATCCTTGTGCTTGTTCTACTCCAGTACCGTAAAAACTTTTACAAGTATCCAGCAAGAATTACCTGAACACAGGGATTAAAAATTTGTATGGTAGATTGTCAGACAGTGCGCCAGAATTTTCTATGGGCCCTCAGACCCAGACAGACAATCTACCATACAAATTTTTAGTCCCTGTGTTCAGGTACTTGCCTGTAACCTGTACTCGAGTACGATTCGCCATCTGAGGATTCCTGTAAAACCGAGTCATTAGCCCAAGATAGGTTTAGTTTGGCAAGTTGAGAAGATCAAACAAGGCCAAAGCACTTAGGCTATACCATGTCAGGAAAGTACTAACCCTTCTCAGGGAACTTTGGCTGTGCATCCCGAGATTTGCCACCTAACCGAGACGGCGAATCGTACAAGTAAAAGTTTTTACGGCACGAGTACAGTACGAGTAGTAGGCTGTGAGGCGTCTCCTCGAATAGTCTAGCGCGTGCTAGTAGCGTTTCAACATAAAATACCTTATGTAATCAAGGTAATTATTATGACACCCAATGGCAAATATTGGCTTTAGAGGACTGAAGCTGAAGTCTCCTTGCTGGTTAGCTTTTTTTTTTTCAAACCCTTTTCATTCTCCTACCGTACTTCGATATCTCGAGGGTAATAGTAAAGCCGCGTACCGTAATACAACAAAAATAAAATAAAAAGTTTGCCTCCACTGCCTACCCATGATATCCCGTTGTCTCCCTTTCCCTTACCCCCAAGGAATCAGACACGACTTGAACTTCGGGCCTCCAGAACCAATACTCGTAACCGAATGACTTTTGCGAAGTTACAATGTGAACACAACTGCTATTGCATACCACCAAAGTTCAGCCTTTTTTCCTTGGATCTCGGTGTCATGCAATAGTAATCATGTTCACAAACGTCGTTCAATTGCGAGTAACTCCATCGCCGGACAGTACTCGAGTATCTGGGGAGAACGGATGCAGTCTTAACGGTACCCAAGACGAAACTGGGCGAGAGAAAAAACAGGGATCAGTAACAAGTAATTTTTTGTTACCCTACTTTGACCATTTCCCTCCCGCCCACCAGGTTACCGGCACCACGTTGGTATCCCAGCTTGATCGTGGGGACCGTTATGACTATAGGCGCTGGTATCATACTTGTGCGCAAAGTTCAGACCCCCATCCTCGTCTTGTCTCAAAATCGCAATAAAGTGCCGTATATCCTAACCCTATGCCATACCGGTACTCGAGTACCAATGCCCGGGGAGATGCTTTACACGTGCAAGTACAAGACAAGGATAGTTAACCAGCAAAATACCGGTAAGCCCTGCCTTGTATCTTGTACTGTACGAAAATATCCTTAGTATCTTGTACTGTACATGCACTCGTACTCGTACTTATGGCCAGGACAAAACCTTTCAGGGTTCTCTCTCACTTGACGCAATTGCAAGTTCCACCTCAGCCGCTTTTTATTTCAACGTAAAAGTGTCTGCGGGCTCCAGAAATATAGTGTGATACCAGCATTTCCTTCCCTGACTACACGAAGCACTGAATTTTGAAACATTAATGGTGCATGCTATATATTCGAGTCGCATGACCTATTTTTGCTCCTATCATACAGGCCGCCATCACTTGAGGTTCCCATATAGTCTGCGGTCAAAAAAAAAAAAAGAAGAATTAGGAAAGTGTGGCAAGGGATTCTAAAGTTCTGCTTGGCACGTTTGTTGGCTCGAGCCAACTGGTTTCCACGTTTCCAACTCCTGTTTTCCGATTTCTTTTCTACTGTCGCCTGTGCCAAATGGCAACCATAGACCCACAGTCTCCCGTCCCACGCCCCCCGGGAATCAAAATCATAGACGGATCCAAGGAGTATTTTTTCTTCTTTTTTTCTCTTTGTAAAATCGTCGGTTGATTGTTCAGATAATCGGTGCAGCGGGGACCCGGCTACGTTTATATGACCCCAAAATTAGGAAAGACTCCCGCATTGGCAGTTAGTGATCATTCAACTTGAAACTACAAGTAGACTACCATATCCCCTACCAGGTCCATCGCAACCAGAGCTTTAACATGATCAGCATAACAGTTAGTAATCCAACCGTTCCTAAACGACCACCCAAGTTGCCGGAGACAGGGCATTCCGGTTCGGGGTTCTCGGATACCATCACTTACTCATCTGTTGGCTTCTTAGGGGGTAATTGCTTTTGCATAACTTACCCGCTCACTCGCAACATAGGGGTGCTCTTTCCGCCACAGCGGGAGATGTGGGACATCTTGCTGCCTTGGGTGGCGGGGCGAAAAAAATTATGATATTCGCAAGAGCCCCTTGAGGCCATGCGCTCAGATCATAACCCCACCTTTATATCCAAGCATATTTCGGCGAGATCCGACTCCAAATCCTGTTATGATACAGTACCGTGGAGTGACAGGGGGTGTCGCGAGGGTGGCATTTGCTTGTATCAAATTGACTTGCATTTTCACGCCGAATCTTGCTGGGGTGGATTGGGATAGGCCACAAACTGAGATGCCGGGCCGTTCGATGGCTTGGGCTTTGTGATAGAAATCCACACTCTTCGGCGTCGTGGGCGGGCTTCCTCCGTTCGTCGCCGCTGCTGCGCGAATACTCGTCCCAGGCAAGAAGTACGGTATCCAGAAACGGGGATTCTTAAAACGTATGGCAAAAAATCCGTGCGTAATACAAAATCACGACTCGTATTTTCGGATACTTCTTGCCTGGGACGAGTATCGGCACCATAAAAATTCTCGGAATTCGCCATCTCGGTCAGAACTCTACACTATTCCCAAGGACAAAACCCCCCGAGTAGGATTAGCGCTTTACGGATATAGTAAAGGATCAACCCACGAGATGTGTTGGATCTTGTTAACTGGTTTTCGCAATTCCGTTGACCCCCAAACTAAACCTACCGTGGGATGACGACCTGGCGGCTATTGTGGATTCCGGGAGTTTTTGCAGTAGCCAATTTAGTGGGCACCAATCGCTTTCTTTAGCCAAAGGAGGAAGAAAAAAGCCTCTTGAAACTCGAATTCTGTCATAATCACTTGGGAGCTCCCGATGTTGCTAGTGTCGACTTCTCAGTTGTGCCGTAGATAAGAGTCCAACCGCGAGATTTCGAGGGAGAAGCGCACCATGCGCTTGGACAAGAACTCCTATTTGATAGAGAAAATCCTGCAGAACATCACCATGTTTTGTCCAATGATGTGGTGTCACAGGATACCGTAGGCCCTTTCCAAAGGGGTAATCCCGGGTACAGTACTGAAAGAAAGTCACAAGGTCCAGGAAAGAAAAGGGTTATTCGGAGTGATCCCCAACTGCACCAAGATGCCCAGGATCCAACGCGCTCCGTAGATATTATAGCTTCAATCATCTTTGAAAATTACCTGTCTAGCCTTTGGGGTTTCTCGTTAGATAGGTCCACCTACAGCTGCGAGAATCGGGATTTCCCACAACAGCGCCCCCTTAACTGCGATTTTTTGGCGTGGAAACCAGAGGATTTTTGAGCCACAATTTTACTTGAAGCAACTGGTAGAGCAGAAAAAGATAACTTACCTATGTTCCCAAAACACGGAGGGAGGCCAGAGAGAGAAGCAATAAGGACCCCAATTCCCAAACTCCTGGCTGATATCAATGTCCGAAAACTCCCTATCCCAGTGTACTAGTACTAGTACTAGTACTAGTACAACCGGAATTCCCCTCACTCGTGTGGGGAGTTAGATATGATAAAAGTGTGGGTTCTGCTTTGACCCTTGCCCTCTCTCCTCTCCCCCTTCCATCCCCCCACTTCGGCACTTGTCGTGCTCGATTGCAAGTACCTGGGGAGATGTTTTAGTATCATACAAAACAAAACAATTTATTTTGCTAGTTATCTATCCCTGTCTTGTACGAAAGCCTCTCCCAGGGCACTCGAGCACTTGTAACTCACTAGTGTTTTGGGAAGCTACTATTTAGGCGATTGGGTAAGGCGAAATGCGCTACTGGTCCTTAGTATCTGATTACATGATAGAAAGGGAAACATCACTAATTAATTTTTGTTATAATAAGTCCGTATTTTTTTTTAAATACAGGGAAAACCCATGGCAAACACTCTAGGGCATGGCCTAAAAAACCCCCCGGAAGAGAAACATCACAAGAAGAGCGTTGTTTTATATCGATCACGAACGACCTACAAATATCCGTAGCGAATGAACAACGGTAAAAATAGGCGAATCAAAATTTTACGCAATCGAGATGGAATCTCTTTAAGTTGTTGGCGCCATACTGTTACTGTGCCTTTTATCATCTCCCCTCCCCTGCATTGGCAGATACCGGTATCATTGCTATGTGCGTCGGTGGGAGTGGTAACTTTAGCCTCATCCTGGGCCAGTTGGCTTACTCGCACTCGGGAAAAGCCGGCCCTGGCCGGGAAAATCCTCGTTTTGTGTCGGTACCGGTACGGTACTCGTACAAGGGCAGAGCATGAATTCATAGTACAGTACCGCACAGAGCAAGGGTGGCCATCCTCCTTGGTTATGGAGGCCATTTTAGAACACTAGAAAAGTATGCATTCCAACCCAGGGCCATGAATTTTAGATGAGAAAGGTGAAAGGAAAAAAAAAAATAAAGTCAGAAACTGTTAGCTATGATTGGGATATATTTGGTTCTCTAGTTCTAGCCTTTTCAAGTTCAATAGCTCCGATTTAGACAGGTTTTTGGTACCCTTCTTGCAAGCACTGTACCGGTACCACTGCTACCGGTATAGAACCTCTAATCCCTGCTCTGCACCATAAACCCATGATCTACCCTTGCACTGTGCTCGAGCGCAATACTTGTAGCAGGAACGGTCTCGAGGGGGGGGTGCTTATCGCTGGTGTGCTCGAGATTCAAGTGCTATGTGTACCGTCGGGAGGGGAGGTTGCTTAAGCCCTACTAACTTAGTCAGTGGCACCTTAGCTGATCTTTGGCGCGGGCATGGCGGTGCGACCGCCATAGAGATGGTAGAAGCATGCCGCTGTTAAACTCTTAAATTCTCTATCAGCTACATGTTCGAAATCCCCAAGATTGATTCCGTTTTTTTTTTCCCGGGCCCATCCCACGTTAAACCTGTCTGTCTACCGTTCATATCGGCGGTTTCAGCTGGGGTGGGGGGGTGGCGCTTCTGCATCCTACTCGAATAACTCACATGTAAGGGGGGATCCAGCGCTCGTGCAGTACGTAGAGTTATCATAACTTGTGTCTTCCCAAAATCTTTCCAACTGCTCCACGAGCATCCCGAGCAGCCGTTCCTGGCGTACTCGAGTACTATCCAAACACCGTGCGGCAAGAGACGCTCACGATTACCGTAGTTACAGACCACGTGTGGGTGGGTGGGACGAAGAACCCCATTTTCTCGGCGTTGGACGGAAAGACGGCCACAATGCTTCTGCCTTTAGCCTTTAGTTTGATTAGAGCGCGCACTTTCGCACTTCAAATCCTCTATTCGAGTACCGTACGCTATATCTATCTACCGTGCTTGTACTTGTATGCACAGTAACTAAACCCACGGAGTCATTCCCATGTCAACAACATACAATTCCACCCTGAACATGTACCGCCCTAGCGGCGAACAGGTCCCCACTGCGACACCATACGCATGGCCACACGATGCAAGCATGTCACCAGAAACAACGGCACTGATAATAATCGACATGCAAAACGACTGTGCGTTCATCTTCAATCCCCCCCCCCTCATAATAGTATCAAAGCTTAAGCGACAAAAAAAAAAAAGTCTGTTCGCCAAACGGCTACCTCAGCCATCAAGGCTACTCCCTGGCCCCGACCCGAGCGCCGATCCCAGCGATCCGCACCCTCCTGACACTCTTCCGCAAGCACTCCTTCCCCATAATTTTTACCCGAGAGGGCCACAGGCCTGACCTCTCGACCCTCTCCTCCCGGGAACTCCATCGCTCCCGGAATAACCCTTCAGGCCTCGGCATCGGCGATCAGGGGCCCCTCGGCCGCCTGCTTATTCGGGGGGAACCCGGTCACGACATAATCCCGGAACTGGCTCCACTTCCCAACGAACCCGTGGTGGACAAACCGGGCCGCAGCGCCTTCGCTTACACGGACTTTGAGCTGCTGTTGAGGGTTAAGGGGGTCAAGAATTTGGTTATTACAGGGGTAACGACCGACGTTTGTGTTAGCTGCACCATGCGGGAGGGGAATGATAGGGGGTTTGATTGTCTGCTTGTTCGGGATGCGTGCGGGGCGAGTTTGCAGAGGTTACATGATGCTGCGGTGGAGATGGTTGGGACTGAAGGGGGGATATTCGGCGCGAGCGCTGGGGTTCAGGAGGTGGTTCGCGCCGTTGAGGCTTGGGCTGTGAGGGGCGTGAGGGGGTTGGGCAAGGAGGAGGAGGATGGAGAAAGCACGGGCAGCAGCGGGGATAGGAGTGATGAGTGAACGGTGATGGGTTTTTAGCAAGGGTTGGTTAGGGAACCAGAGGAATAACTTGGACGTTGGCTTTTCATACTTTTTTGGAGATTTATGTGCTGGTGTAAATTGTACCATGGGCCTTTTTGTGAATGTCTTTGGCAATGAATTGAATTGGGTTTCCTCGAGATAGGGATTCACTCCGATGCTACTTGAAAGATATTATTCGCTATTAAAAACATTTCCCTCGTGCTTGCCGAAGAGAGAAAATATAATAAGTGTCAATCGTTGCACATCCAAAAAATATAAAAAAAAAAAAAAATAGCAACTAAATTCGACCACGTTCAAGTGACTAAAAAGTTTATTGAAGCTCGCAGTTGTCGACGCTCCCTGAATCGGCCAGCTGCTTAGCCGCCTCCTTGTAGTACTTGGGCCCTTGGTAATTCCCGGTTCCGTGAACGAACCACCAGAAAGTAATGAGAACAACAAATCCAGATACAATCACGCTGGTATAATTCATATTCCCGGCCTCGACAGGCATGGCAAACGGGAAACAGAAGAACACGACTGTTACAGCAATATATAGCAGCGAGATAATGTTTATGGCAAACCCGGCCTTTCCTAGATGGAAAGGACCGGGAACAATAGTTTTGCGGCCGGTGAGAACGTGCGGGAGGATAGCACCGGCATAGGAGAGCGTCGATAGAACGATATATGACCCGATGAGCGCCTGAAAGGCGGTGGTGGAACCGACCTGGATAGCCCCCAGACAAGTAGTGACAACCGAGACAGCAATTGTAGCTCTGAGCGGCGAACCAAACGTCGGGGAAATCTTCGTGAAGAAGTCGCCAAATGGTGCGGCATTATCACGGGAGAGCGTCCAGAAAGTTCGCCCGCCGGTGATCAGCGTACCGATCAGGGTTGGGAATGTAGCCAAGAACAGCACTGCGGTTAGCCCGAGAGCCCCTGGGGTGCTACCGGTGGCCTGTCTGTAGATCTCCGACGTTGGAAATTGCGACTGAGAATCGAGAACGAGTTCGATATCATTGATGGAGTAAAAGAGTGCAATAAGATAAGCGAAAGCAGTGATGAAGCTGGTTCCGATCTGGATCATTATCCCCTTTGGAACGTTCTTCTCCGGCTCCGGAATTTCCTCGGCGACATGGGACTGGCAGTCCGGCGTGCCAACCGCGAAAGCGGCGTTGATGAGACCGAGGATGAAGCAGAGACCATCATTATTCCATCCGGAAAGGTCAGTGTATTCTTTCCAAACGAAATTATCGCTAGCGCGCCTGCCTCGCGACATGATAGCCAAGACCATTATGGTAACGAAGAGTCCGCCCATGCTGAGGTAGAATGCGATCTTGTTGATCAGCGGCAGGTGGCGGTTTGCGAAAATGACAATGCAGCAGCACATCCAGTTGACGATCTGGTATGCGATAAAGACCTGCCACGATTTCCACTCGACCTCTGGATAGCTGAGTTGATAGAGAGCTACCAGTTCGGTTCCAAGAGTGCTAGAGATGGAGGCTGCCGATAGCAGCCATCCACAGAGATTGAGGAATCCAGCGTACCATCCGACAACTCGGCCGTATCTGGGCCCCGCGGTGACGGATGCCCAATGGTACACTCCTCCGGAAGAAGGAATCGAAGAGACCAATTCCGCAAGAGAGGCGGAGATCAAAGTGTAAAAGATTGTCACAAGGATCCTAGTCCTTAATTAGCTATGCTACAACTCCAAAAGGATACTCCAGGCGGATGCGGGGAACGATCCGCCTGGGAAGAAAAACTCACAATCCATAGAGAACGGCCATAGGACCTCCATTGCTGATAGCTACCACAATAGTCCCGCCAGTAAGACTCCAGGCGCTATTTACACCGCCAATGTCTCCATCAGTCACCAATTCTTCTTCGATCTCTCACATAATACCGGAGAAAAGGGCCGCCATTTAGGGACAGGAGAAACACTCACTTCGCAATAATGATCCCCAAACTAGTCAGGCTGAATAGGCCAAATCCTCTACTCAGCACTTGTTTATGACCTAAAGCTGCCTCCAATTTTAGAGCATCTTTATCTTCAACGCTCAGTTCCATATCTTTCGCCTTAAGCACCAACTCCTTCGCATCTGGTTCCATTGTCGCCGCCGCAGTCGCTATTCCGGCCTCCAAAACTTAACGAAAATCGACCCTCCTCTCCTTGGGCCTGCGATTCAAAGCAAAAAAAAAAAGGGGGGGGAGGGGACGGATAAGGCAATGGGCAAAAGTGCAAGTAAAGAAGAGTTGAAAAACAGGGGGTATTAAATTCAAATGGGGTGGGGGGAGCTTTAAACAGCAAGCAAGACCACTTCCAGTGTCGTTTCCAAAACTCTTGGATATTCCTTTCTTTCTATGTTTTTGCACAAGATTGTACTCGCGTAGTGGAGAAGTGAAGCCTGGTGTAGGTAGGTAAGGGTTCTCTTCAGGCAAGTCGAGTTAAACCAAAAGCGATGGTGCGATGTTCCTTTTTCTTCTTTTCGATTCCCTCCTCATTTTATCTTATCCACTTGGTTTCGTATTGCATAATATGGTATTATACGATACGATAGGCCTGGGGGGTCCATTTTTCTTCTTTGCTACTTCCGCCCATCCCCCGTCGCCGTTTTGCAGGATTACAGAACGGGGGGCTTTTTTTTTCTTACACCATTGCCCAGCTATCCCGCTCGGGCCACAAGGAACAAGTGGGTCGTAGAGGGAGGGGGGAAGGGAAGGGGCATATAAAGCATGGACAAGGCGGACAAATCCGATTTGAAGAATTGAACAGTCCGAACAGACCAGGCTGGGGAGTGGGTTGGGGTGGGCGGGCATGCAGCAGCACTGCACTCTTACTGGCACTTTACATAACTGCGCCACAGATATTTGGGAAGCAGGGAGAAAGTTTCCCTTCAACTCTTGGCCGGGCGGTAAGTTTACGATGTGCAGTTTTGTTTTCTGATGCAGCGATGCCGGCATGGTGCTGGCACTTTAAAATCGACCCCCAGTGCCAGCTGAGTCCGTGCGCTCGTCCCGATACAGCAGGTGATCTTGCCTCTTTAGGCAATATATTGGCATATCACTCAACGAAAACTCTTTTTTCCTTACAAGTGCCGCCCCTAAGTCCATCCAAATTTTGCCCAAACTTTAAGTGCTATTACAGCAAGAGTCACCCTCTCCGAATGAAATCCGCTCTGTAAATGCGCTCTTCACACGAATTGGGATCATTGCACAGAATGAATAAGCAAAACAACAGCATGTGATGTTGCTGCTGTTCGTCCAAGGGTTGGGGAAGTTTGGTTGTCATGAAGATCAATTCTGAGCTGTCTTCACCTACCAGCATGTATCATACAAGGGTGCAGAACATTGTGGTGGTTGGCTGCGTGTCTCGGCTTGGGGGGGAGTGGATCTGTTGGATGGAAATGGATTCCTTGTTTAGGGGCCTTTTGGTTTTTTCCCTCCGGTGTGATTCTCAGTAGAGTTGCCGCAGTTGCAATTGCAAATTCAATTTTTTTCTTTTTAGTGCTCACAAATACTCGAGATACTGGGTCGGGCAAGTTAGTTTAGGTTAGCAAAACAGTTCCTGGGCAAAAGCATCTCCCTGGCACTTGTGCCCACGATCAGGATGGTGAGCGCTTATTTTAGGTTAGCCTGCAGAACAATCCCTGTCTTGTACTCTAGTACGAAAACTCCCCGGTACTCGAATACTACTGGTAGCTTGAAAACTCTGGGTTTGACTGCCCCCCAAGGTTGACATCCCAGATAATTTCTATCGACTTTCTCACCTCCGCACAAACCCAGGTCCGGGACTAAGTCGGGGGCAGCCAAAATCCCGGACACTAGTTGGGTTGAAAACCCAGCTAAAAGAAGAAGAAAAGGAAAACTCGAAAATTTGCGACTCAAGAATAATAACCACACTGCACTGCGAAAGGAGAGGCGTGCAATAGGACTCCGCTCGCCTGGGAAGATGGGATCAGGGCGCTTCCTAGCTTCCTACAGTAACTTCCCCTGGTCTACCGGTACTGTACTCGGGCAATACGATACGGTATTGTGCGTGTATCTCCTAAAACGAAACCTGAAGAAGCCCGGGGGAGGTATTTCCGACACCACCTCTTTCAGCCAGAAGTATCATAGACATGGATTACCGCAGAGAGATCGGTTCCCGCCTAACATCGGGCCCCCCACAAGGTTCTGGACGTTCGGAAATGGGGGGGGGGGTCTGAATCCCGGGATCAGATACAAGTAACTGCAGCGAGCAGAAATGGCAGGGACGAACCTAGGGTGCTGTGCGGAGTGTAATGCGGGAAGGATAGGTTACGCTCTTCCCAAGCTGTCCATCCCCCCCGCCCTCCTTTTCAGTACCTGTGGGTTCTCATAAAACAAGATGTAACTATAGATACGTAATTTGACAACGCCCCTCATTAATCACATCTAATTCGATGACGGATTTTCTTTCCGGGAACAGTCCCATATGAGACCTGAGGCGAGAACAAGAGGAAAAAAACGCAGGACAAGAAGGGGTAAATGTAGGGTGGTTCGTCCAGTATCCTGTATTCGGACAAGTACTGACCGCGTCGAGCCGCTGTCTAAGGAGCTACCGTAGACGAACGGACGAGAAGCGGGATAGATAAAAGACCCTTTTTTCTTTTTCTTTCGCCATTTTTGTAGCGATCCGAGCCTCAGTTAGGCGGTGGATTGGCTGATTGGTTAAGTCTTATCTAATTGCGCATTGTGGGTATCGAGTGATAATTATGGCGGAAAGTGTGGAATAGGAACCGCGAGCACAATGAAGCAAGAAAGAAGGGAGGAAGGGAATAGCAATAGAGATTGCAACATTATTGCTGCAGCTTCGCCTCATCATAATGATTGATAGTCAATCCACCTTCCCGGTACCGAGGGTGTACAGCACAGCACCATTGCGATAGCTCTTGTTTCTGGGGGTCGTCATTTCTTCCCAATTCTACAGTAGCAACACGAGGGAGTGCATATCGGTACTTGCACCTTGATGTGAGTTTTTTGGTACCGTATCATAGGAGAACACGGCAGTTCCCTTGGTTGCTGCGGGTACCATATACTACCATGTATCCAGAATTGTGACTTTCGCATAACTCCTCATTCGCCAGCGGTGAAACCGCCTTGGAAAAAAAGGAATTCTTATCGCATCACAAACATCGGTTCCTCCCCCAGGAGCCCTTCTCCGAGTCGAGGTTGTTGCATGACTATCAATCACTGAGACGTATCTCGGCATGGCATCTCGCTCAGTCTGGTGCAGTAGAGTACTCGAGCACATCGCAATGTGCATAGGGTGAGTGAACCGAGATTGCCGACTGGGCAACTATTCGAGTAACTATGGTGCCCAACTAGCCGAGCAATTGCAACACACATTCTACCGCTGGTCCAGCTGTTAGACATTGGATGTTAGGCATTGTATCATAGAGAACCAGAAATAGATATAGCACAACAGCTAGTTGCTTGAGCTTCCAGCAGTCAGTGGCACTTGCCTCCCCATGCAACCCAAACTAACAGTTAGTCCTGGGAGCAGCACCAACAACAGGACAAGGGCCCAACTCAGGAAATCTACTGGTACCGGCACTCGAGTACCGTATGGTACTCGTACAGTGGTCTTCCCAGTATGGCACCGTGCCCTGAACGGGTCACGTGCAAAATCGCGCGACACCTCCGATTAATGAAAGAACCAATCGGCTGTCAAGCATGATAATCGCGATAACCTACCAGGAAACTCAAACACTTCCGGTCTAGCTTTTCTGTATTTTCCCTACCATATGGTTTTGAATTTTCACCTTCCCAATCGCACTGTCAATGGGGTAGCGCACGGGGAGCGAGATACAGTAGTTAGGTGTGATGCGGTGCAAGTATGGTAAATTCCTGCCCAGCTCAAAGGGGGATGACGGCTCCCCAGACATGCCGAGGTGGAGCATCCAATAGAGATGCCTTTTTTTTCTCTTTCTTTCTCCTAAATCCATGCCTCCACATCGACATTCGCACCTCCCGTATCGTCCCTTTTTTCGATCCACCCTCCCTCTTCCACCTGCGGGAAGGGGGAAGGGGCACGGAGGAAGGATGGAATAGGTGTGGGGGTGAGGTACGGTATGATGGATGTGTGTGTACCGCATGGTGTGTGGGGTGGAGGTGTGTAGTGCAATATTTTTGATGTAGAGCCCAGGACTCGCTGCTGCCTGATTTTTCGGAGGATTTCCTTGTATTTTTTTCTTCTCAGCCTTCTCGGGTCTGCCGTCTCCGCTCACAGAGAGTAGCTACTTATATCTATATATCCACGCTAACTTTCCCCCCGCCGCCGCCCCAAAGACAAGTGCGAGTTGGGTCGAGGAAGGCAGAGAACCACGATAGAGATATAAACGAAGAAGAGTAGGAAGGAGCGACTTCATGGCTTTGACTTCACCGACGCCAGAGCAGCTGACTGTAGAGTCATGGAGTATGTACAGTGTTGGAGTATTATTGATCACAGGGAGAATGTGAGCCTTGTTCATTTCATTCCACTTGTTTTCCTTTGCTTCCCCAGAGAGTTTGCCAGATGGAGCTTGAAAGCGCTAACTTCTCGAAAAAAACGGGGGAAAACAGATACTCGCGCTGTCTAATTCTCAATGGTTTCCGTAATCTCCAAACAGAAGACTACCTCATGATCTTCAATGCCGTCAGTTCCAGTCTCGGTTACCAAAGCTGCACCCCCAACTAACCTGTCCCAGGTAATGTACACAATCCTCATGGCCGCAATCAACGTCTCTGGCCGTACCGCTACAAACTTGATGGAGCCGGGAACTTTAGAAACCCTTACCCCCGATGACATTCAAACTCGGATATACGGCAGCAAGATTGTGATACTGCTCGAGCAGGCCATGTTGATATTAATATGGGGTATCAAGGGATGCATGATACTGATGTACAACCGTCTAACGTATGTGCCTTTGATTCTGTGATGAATAATGAAAGAATGAAGAAGCTAAATGAATACTGACGCGGAATGGCTTTAGCACCCGTCTGCAACAGCAGATGTTAGTGAGGGCTGTTGGCATTTATATCGGCGTTGGATTCGTTGCGATTGAGTTGGCTTGGTTTTTGAGCTGTCGGCCGTTCAAGGGATACTGGGCGTTACCAGTTCCTATGGGTATGAAGGCTCTTTTGGGGGTTTATGTGCTACATGTGGCCTAACGGAGGTATCATTGTCATAGAGCAATGCGCGACCTACCAGCACTATTCGATTGTTCAGGCGAGCTTCAATATCTCATCGGACTTGATGATGTTAGGCATCGCTATCCCGTTGTTTCTGAGGGCCAGGGTGCCAACTAAGAAGTAAGTCACCAGTTATCACTCTACTCTCCCACAACAACCTTCGATATCAGATTAACTAATCCTCACCACCCAAATATAGAAAATTAATTCTAGTAGGCATTTTCGGCTGCGGTATCTTCGTCGTAAGTTCCTCCCTCCCCAAACCCCCTGTGGAAACCAAGACTAAAACAAAACGCCTAGATCCTCGCCGCAATCCTAAACAAATATTACAACTTCTCCAACCCTTTCACAACTATATACATGCTATGGTACATTCGCGAAGCCTCGACAGCGGTCTACGTCTCTAACCTGCCGATGCTATGGCCCCTCTTCAGACGAGTCTTCGACATCGGCACATTCCAGGAACGCTCCACTCCAAAAAACGACTCGCAACCGCTATCGGACATATCCAAGCAGAAGGGCACGCTGACATCTTTGGCCGGCAGCGAGGACCGGATCACACGCGAGCCGGCGCTCGAGATTGATCAGAGGGTCTCGTTTACAGTCGAGGAGTATAGGGGTGAAGGGAAGAGCGCGGATGTGGATGTTGAGATGGCGAGTAATGAGAGTCAGGAGAGTATTCGCCCGCACAGCGGGTATGGGAGGGGGGGAGTTTGTGTGCACAATTATAAGGCGGAGGTTTCGGCCGGTACTCCATGATTTTGGAATGTTTGTTTATTTGTTCTCTTTAGGTTGGCTTTTTGGGATATTTTTTTTTTTTACCTCGCTAGAAATGTATGGATTGTGTGGACACTTGGGATGATTGGATGGTTTGGTGCGCTTGATGACGGTCTTACGGAACTAAAACATATTGTATCTATTACTCACGCCCCAGCAGGAGCAAAAGGAGGAAAGGGAATGGGGGAGGAACTTTTTTCATTCGCATGGGTTGAATGTTCAATTCTCTGTACAATAGTGTATACATTTTAAACCATACCCGCAGGGCGCGGTAAATAACCAAGGGGGAGAAAACTCGTAACCAAGACGGGTCGACAGAAGTGGTCGGAGATATTCTCTAGCGTTGCTAAAAAAAAGTCCTCGGTTATTCCCGTCAGAGTTTCTTCCAAAGACTCAGAGGGAAACACAACCACTCACTCGCCGCCCCCGCCCCCGCCACCACCACCACCACCAACATCTCCATCGGCATATCCCGTCGAATAGCCGCGCAGATCTGAAGCCAACTCGCCTGTCTCATTCTTATCTCGACATCAAAAATCAGACATCTCATCCTCTCTCTCTCCCCCTTTGCCCTCCCGAAAGAATAGGTTCTTAAAATAATCTATCCCTTAACATAGATCCATCTCCTGTCTCGTGGCTTTTCCAATGCGCGCACTCCTCAAGACTTTATTCATTCTCCACCCCCTAAACAGAATTCTTCACGACAGTGGCAGCACGTTACCAAAATAAATGAAAGGAGTATTTTTTTTTTAACTCCTTGATCAACATCCCGTTGCCTTTCTTTCCTCCTCTATTTTTTTTCTTTTTTTCTTTTCCCCCTTTCACCAACTGCGGGAGGAGCCATGAGAAAGCCCGCGGCACCAATGCACGGAATACCAAGTCCGAGCGGGACGGGTCAAGACGTCTTATTCAGACCATCCATTTCTCTACCTCCCTCCTTCCCTTCCTTCCTTTCTGCAAACCGCTACCATCGTCCCATCATCATCATCACGAAGAGGAATAAACGAGAGGAAAGGAGAGAGAGGGAAGAGAGAAAGAGGGGAAAAGAACAAAGGGAAAAAAACAGCAACATGCCATGCCACCCCCCGCCTCAGAAACAATCGTTATATCCTTTCTCTGTGGGAGTATCGCCCTATCATTGCTACTGGCGGTAATAGTTTCTTTAATAAAAGCCTACCGGCGAACCTCATCACCTCCATCGCCAATGCCAGCACCGGCAACCGGGGCATCGGTGTCCGCACCGGCAGTGCCGGAGGCAATCCCCGAGGAGCAGGAGGAGGAGGAAGACGAAGGGGAAGCGAGCAGATCATTTTGGAGGAGGATATTTCGCAAGAAACGGAGGAGGGCACGTGAGGGGGATGTTGAAGAGGCATTAGGTTCGAGAAGGGGGGGGCTTTTTTCATTGGGGAGGAGGAGGTCCAGGATTGGTACGGGCTTCCCCCCGCTACTGCTTGTTTTGCCATTATGGCGGGATTGGATCGGAGCTAAGCTAATAGCGTGAACAGCGAGACCTCCACCGGCGGTCATGGCCTCAGCATTATAATCACGACGGAGCTACGAAGTTCACGAGTACACGAATCCCTT
Source organism: Tuber brumale (assembly GCA_014065205.1). NCBI lineage: Eukaryota > Fungi > Ascomycota > Pezizomycetes > Pezizales > Tuberaceae > Tuber > Tuber brumale. The sequence continues at coordinate 173,412 of JACCEG010000145.1, forward strand.
TTTTCCTTTTCTTTACTTTACTGGGATCGATAAACGGTCACTGGAGGCGTAATTCTGATACCATTGTTTTCAAGGAGGGAAGGGGGAAAAACTTGGGACTTTATTTTTATTTAATTTCGTTTATTGTTCCTAGGGGGGGGGGGGGTTGGGGAAGAAAAGAAGGGAAGGGATTGACAGGAACCGAAAACGAGCACGTATGGACATGGCTCAGCACCGTGCTGTACGGTACCTGCGTCGCGTTCCTGGTGGTTATGGTTGTACCGTGGCGTGCATGATACATGATTCGGGGGTGTGTGTGTGTGTGCGACAGGAGGGGTTGCCAAGGTTGACCAGGGAACGAAACAACTGTTGCTGATCGACAAGCGGTATAATTATTGGATTAAATGTAATGGGTCGATTCTTTATTTATTTTTTATCTGGATCTACGTTTGGGGGATTGTAATGGGAGAGATGTGGGGTTTAAGGAAAGGGAGGAGGGAGGGAAGGAAGGAAGGAAGGGAGAAAAGAAGAAAGAAAAGAAGGGCCGAGAGAACAATTGAGTTCTAGAAGCCGGGTTCCAAGGTATGTGGTAAAAAAAAAGGGGGTGGAGCGGGGGGGGGTAAATTGGTAGTGCTATCTATGGTGGGCTTCTCGAGGATTTCCTCAAGGTTGTGAAAAAAAACTGGCTGTTACTGTAAATAGGTTGCGAGTCCTTGTTTTCTTTCTTTCTTTCTTTTCTTCTTTCAGAGGCACTGTTTAATTAGCACTACGGCAAAGCACGTCCACTGCCCGCGCCGGGTAAAAAAGAAAGAAAAGAAAAGAAAGTTGTGCTATGACAGGATCTGTTTTACTCCGTAGACAAAGGGGGTTGCATGTTTTTCGGTTTTATGCTTAGTCATATAGAACCGTTTGCCTTTTTCAAGAGAAAGGGTCCCTTTTTCCCCACACACAAATTTTATTAGCATCAAGAATTTTGTAAGAAGAATTGATTTTGCTTTTTCGAATCCTCACATCTCAATCTAACGGACTTTTCAATTCTTGGATAACTTCCATGGAATTATTTTCCCTGCGTATCATAAGAAAATTTCTGAAATCCTCTACAGTATGGTTTTGTCTGTTACAGTACCCACTACCTTACCGGTACCGGTACGAGTAGTTCGAACACCAACAACTCAACATAAAAGTAACAAAAGCCTAATTTAACTAGTCTCGTGGTTCCTAAGCAAAGGTTTCCCTCCATCCCCCCCCCCCCCCCCCCCCCTCCACCCAAAAGGAGAAAAATAATAGAGAAAGCTTTTTTGTTTTAATACCTACTGTTTAGAAACATGATTCCTGCCCAGTAGTAGTAGTCTACTCGTACTACTAACTGGTTCATAAAGTATCCGGACACCTTGGCACTCTGGACGCCCGTCTTGGCGCCAAGTGTGTCCGGATAGTTGATGAATCGGCTAGTATGGTACGGTACAGTGCGATCTTGGCAACAAAAGGAAAGTGCCCCCCAGGTTTTTCCTACAATATTCCGATTTTTTTTTTTTTTTTTTTTTCAATCAGCTATCATACCAGAAACAACCACAATAAATCCCGATACTTATTACCGTGAGGGGAAATTCATAGGGGGGGGGAGGTTTACGTAACATTATGAATTTCTCAATTTTCATTGACACTCTTAAACACTGACATGGGGGGGGGGGGTAGGAGGTTGTCCTTTGCTATGATATGCAAAATCCCATAAGAATCGGCTGTCTTGGCACTGGATTTCAACCTTCCCTTCAGAGCTTGGGCTTTTAGATCCCTAGACTATGTGAATCCTTGAGCTAAACTCTTTGTCAAAAGAAAGAAAGAAAGAATTTTTTACTGAAAATTTCCCCCCATAACCTTGTAGCTAGACAAGTTAGGTGTGTAATTGGGAATTGGTGTTTTTGAATGGAAAAATCGTGTGGGGGGCACGTTTGCCATCACCTTCAGACATTACACGTGCCATGGCAAGCAAGAAAGCCTCTAATTCTGCAGAGACTTTTTTCGGCACGGCGCCCCGGTGAATTATATTGCGCAATCAAGTTTTCTGGAAAGGAAAAGGAAAATCTCCAAGAGATTTTGGGCCCCTTTCACGACCTTCATAAAATTTGCTGTATTACTCGAGTACTTGTGCTCCGGCTTGTGGGGGGGCATTGATGAGGCGGTGGACAGGGGGTAAACCCCACGCGAGATTTGGGTCTCGCATTGGAGGATGTGGGGGAGGGGTTTTGTGGTGGAAGTACATACCGTAATGTAGAAGGGGGTCTTGTCGGCTTAAGTGGACTTCCTACTGCTGGTGGAGCTACTGTACTTGGGTACCGTAGCAGGCAAGAAGTGTTCGAGCACAGGGGTCAAACAAGTGCATAGCTGGTGGTATGCATGTATCTGAGCACCCATACTGAATCCGGGATGCGGTGTTGGTGTGTTTCTTGCCTGTTTTCCTCCGGCCCTCCCCTTTGTGGTCCATCATATTCCGCGGATTGGTGCTGTAGGATCACTCACAATAACTCCCTCCCTGTTGTTGTCGAGACCCCGTCTGCCAATTTGCCATGCCATAACTTCCAGGAGTGGCTCTGGTTTTCAAAACCATCACTGGGCTTGGGCGTCACTGTCTATCAGATTGTGGTTTTATAGTCCTGGATTTGAAGGTATCTGATATATATATATTTTGTTGAATTATATTTTGTGAATCTGTTTTTGCCTGTGATAGATACCATGATCTGGCTATATAGGAGGGAATCAAGAATAAGGCTGCGTGGCGGGTATGTGGAGTATCATGAGACTGTCTGTTGTCACTCGGTGATGAAGAACTGGGAACCTATGAACTCGTGGTTCTCCTAAAGCCTTCGACTGGTTACGCCGGGTCAGATGTCCACGGGTTCTAACTCATGGGCGGACTATAGCAGAAGAATAATTGGCACACAGTATGATAAGTGGGTACTAGCACCTGCACCCACAACCAAACTATACTTATACCGCTCAAAATCTGCTAGTTGTGGCCAAAATTTTACTATGTTATCTATGCCGGCCAAAGAAACTGTTCAAGGATGTATGAGAAGGAGATTTCCTGATCGGGCGTAACTAGTGCGTGGCCTATCGAATAGGAATCTGGACGAGGGCGGTAGTGTTAATGCTTGAAACGAGAACCGCCTATGGAATTTGCGCCTAGTTAGGTGAAAAAAATGTAGCTAAAACAGAAAAAGTAACTACATCTCAGTAGTAGCAACTTCCCCTCCCGCCCTGCTCCCCCAAACACCAATCCGCGTCCGTTCCGCTATAACTACTCCCCACCCTGTAGCACCAGGGACTTCATCCATCCGCTCCCCCAGAACCCTCTCTATAGCATTCAAGGTTTCCCATTTTTTCACCGATATTTTGAAAGCTGAGCTCTCAGGGTCACCACCACCGGCAGCGCATCTTGAGTCAGGAGTTATCAAGTATGTCATCACCCCGGGAGACTCCAGAACTTCACGTAGACCCCAAACACCATTCTGACTTAGCCTTTCAATAAGATCTAGACTCGCTAGTGCTTCATTGCGGAGGGCGGGTGTCGAAGCGTATTTCAGCAGGGTTTTCCAGAGCTCAGGATGGGAATCAGAATATGCGAAGTAGATCTCTCTAGTAGCGAACAGGCTCGAAAGCGTGCTAATATATGCAGCCTGAGGGGGAGATAGGGGTATCTTAGAAATAACAGAAGTAGGGTAGGAGGAAACCAGGAGGCTGGGTGGAAGAGATGTGAGAATTCTTAGCGATGGGGAGTGTGGGTGTTGCGCAGACTCCTCTATACGAAATTGGATTCTCTCGAGGAGAGCCTGGGTTAGTGGTATAGGCTCGGCACGTGACGGTGTATCCGGTGTACGCCTTCTTTTGGGTTGCCTGCTATCAGGGATTTCTGGCGCAGGTTCGGCGAGAAGCTCCTTCGGATGTAACGAGGCGAACGTAGCTATGTATTCGGCCGCCTTGGACTCGAGGAAACCTTGAACGAGAAAATCGTCTGAGTACGCCTCTGGTGCCAAGTATCTTCCGATAGTTGAATTGTGGAGTCCGGATTTATGGAGGTAATCCAGAGGCCTCTCAGCAGATGATGAGGTAGAACCAGCAGAGCTCAATAGTGCGGCATAAAAATCTAACAAAAGCATATGCATCATCACATCGTCATCCACCCGAACCGCGTGCCTTGCAGCAAAGTCTAGTAACCCCTGACACAGATCCTCTGCGCTAATGCTGAATTTCTCCTCGATCTCTGGAAATCGAGAAGCTACGATAGCATCAAAATCCAGCTCGGCTAGTTTCGCGACAAATTCCAATAATCTTCCCTGCCCTTCTGTTTTTGCACGCTTCCCCCCGGGGAGGGCATCTCCATCCCAGGAACACAGTTTGAAGAATAGTTCATAAACCCCTCTATCTTCCAATATCCTGCGCCAAACCAGGCCGGTTCCATTGGCTTTAGGCGAATCAACCTTAAGCAAGCTTAGCAAAAGATCCAGTGATTTAGAGGATATTCCCGTATCCTCGGAAGCTAACATAAGCTCGAGAAGCTTCTTGATGACGTCCGTCCATGAGGCAATAATCCCAGCGTCTGAGACCGCATATGTCGCCTTCTGGAGTAGTGCAATCCCCAAATGTTGAATTGGTTGTACTGGTGCAGACAGCGTTTGTAGTGTAATCTCTGGCGTCGCTAGTGGGAGAATCTCGGTGAAGGATGTTGTAGACAATAAATTCCGTAGTAGCGTTGTCAGGGGTGAGGGATCCTCATGGAGAACAAACAGCGTAGATGAGATAAGTGGGACCAACGAAGGGACAAGGGGTTTTAACTGGTCTTCTGTTAAACTAAGTTGTTAGCTAGCCAGCTTGAGTAGTTGCTACGGTATATCGACAAACCCGTTAGCTGTGCGGTGAAGGTCTCTACGAGACCTGTGTCGAGTGGCGTGTTAGAGGGGTTCGAGAGGATGGCGTTGAGGTGATCGGTCAATGGCTGGAGGGCGTTTGGAAGATTGGTTGTGGATGACATCTTGTTCTGAGTGGCTGGGAATGGAGATGTAGGATGAGTCTTGGAGCCGAAGCTTATGAAGGAGCGACTGATGATGTGTGTGGCTGGGGTTAGGGTTTGTTACCCCTCCACCCCCACCCCAACCTGATGAGGCTCCATTTGTGGGTCTAGTGAATGTTAGTCCGAGTGAGTAACAATGAGGATAAGGGCTCCTGGAGCCATTGATAAAATTCGATTTCAATTACGATTAATGGACAAATGGGAGGGCCTGTGGAACTCATATGATAGAAAGTAAAAGCCATTTAATCTGGAAAATGGGTTCACCAGAGTCTAGAACGTTTGATTTGATTACAATGCTTGGGATTGCACAGCGCAATCGAAAATCAGTAATGTGGTAGCGGAACCTACCGGAGAAAGTAGTGGGTGTTTCTCACTCTTCACGGTTGTACCCTAGTGATGGGTGCTGATATCACTCTTTCATTGGAGCGAATTGTACTCTTGTTCTGAGTAGATTCACTCAAGCAGTTGGTGGCGTAGAAGGTTCGTGGGAGTCAGTGAACAGCCAGTCTCACCGGTTATACTGTTGTGTTTTAATCCACCGGCGATAGTAACTCTGGCTTGCTCCTTCTGGTCAAAGTCGCGTGGTGGGGTAGGGCTGGTTCCAATATCATGTAATGCCTTATTAATTGTACGAAGTACAAGCCTTTTGGGTACATACAGTTTCCTCTTATTATCGGTATAGGTCGGCACGAATTCTTCTACAGATCAATCTTGTTGGTAGGGCTGTGTGCCTAAGCGCTTTTTGTCTTCGGTCTCTTAGCTCTACTCTTGCATCTCTAGAGGAAGTGTGTATATTGCTGATCGTTGGTGGATCGGAAGTGACTTATGTAGCATTACAACCATTCGAATTGTACAGTACAATTCAGTCTCATAAATACCAACAACAATAGCAATCAGTTATCCAAAAGCTTCAAAGCATTTTTGTAGCTTGATTGCAGCTGACGTCATCATCCGAGTGCTGTCTCTGGGTTCAGCAAACAGTATAGTAAGTAAGGCTCTCCCATTACCAGTCGAACCATCCATAATAAGTCTTATAAAAGTGAGGTGCCACCTCACTTTCTTTCCATCGGGAGGTAATGGGATATCTGCACTATTCCGCCGTTGCTACTATCTTCTTTTGATAGGTTCCTTACAATCACCGATAATACCTTTTATCTGCTATCATGGCCAAGCAGGTTAGCTCGACTTCTTATTCTACTTTTCCGCGTTGCCAAATTCTTTCATTACCAAGTATCTCTGGGCGCTTCTGTCCCGGAAGTGATTGACTAACCGAATCGAACCAAGGAAATCCTCGAATTTCAGGGCTCCGACGGATCTTCTGGAGAGGAGGACACAGCTATGCTTGACCCTGCTACTGGGGAACCGACAGGGGTGACTGGTAATCTCGTCCGGCTATTCGAGTCTAGATGCTAACAGAACTATAATACAGTCTGAGTCAGGTGTGGAAGAAGTTGTCGAGGTAACTACGGGGTTCCGCCCTTCTACAATTGGTGGGAGATATGACTTAAATATCCGTCAAGCAGAGGATTTCAGCTTCTACAAAGGCAATTAGCAAAGTAATTCAGAGTATGAGGAAGCCCCAAGCTAGTGTCCCGGTTTCAATGAAAGAAACACAGGGAAAATCAAGCTGCGATCTTGAGTCCAGGGGAGAAGTAACTGACATCTCAATAGATGATGCAGAGTCGGAGGATGAAGGTTCATCCTTGGACGACGAAGAGGAAGAAGATCGGGCAAAACCCTTCAAAGAGCCGCCTAATGGGCTTGATACCACCGAAGCTGTTGAGACTGCTGAAGCTGAGAACACCAAACGAAAGAGAGGAGGGGAGGATGAAGATAGTAACGGGTCCACGGATGATGAATCTGGTGAGGATGATGATCGAGCAGCACTGCTAGATGAGGCGGTACGTCCAAATTTCTGTATACCTTGGCCATGATCACCTTTCAATGTTTGGCTGACTTTTTATGCTTTACAGGAGTCGCCAAGCGCCGGCCCTTCTCTAAAGAAGAGAAAGTCGACAACTGAGAGATCCGTTACAGGCGTAACTCTATCGCAAGCCCCGAGGAAATCTGGAGCAAAAAAAGATGTTGAGGGTTGTGAGAGAAGAGAAGAAGCAGCCGATGTCGAAGATACTGGCACAAATGACGAGGGGGGGCTTTCCATGGGGAGACTTCAACCAAAGCCAAAACGTGGGGGAAGGAAAAAGGAAGCCCGCACGACTCCTGTGAAGGTATTTGCTCTACCATCTTTCCTTTTCCCCCCTTCATTCTCGGAGAACATAAGCTCTGGGCCATCTCTAACCTTATCTGTAGCAAGCGTCATTGCCATCCCCGGCGAAGCCCAGAGGACGCCCCAAAAAGACAGCCAAAAAGGATCCTAAGGTTCAAAACCAGGGAGATGAGCAGCCCCCCCAAGGACAGGGAAAATCAGTAGAAGGAGGGGGTATAACTGCAGGTGAGATTGGGGTAATTTTCGAGATATTGACTGCCGGTGCAGATTGGGCTGCTATTGTAGCGGAGACGAACGCTCTGATAGGGCTAAAGAGACTCGGGGGAAATGTTTCAAAGCATTGGAAAACCATTGCTAAAAAGAGGCTGCTGGATGCATACGGGGCTTGAGTGCTTCGGAAGTGGGTGAGGTGGGACGTATGGGAGAGTGTGTTGGGTTGATCAGTGGATATCTTTTGATCTAAAGCTAGCACAAGGTTATATATAAGATTATGCTATATAACTTTTTCTATAACCTTATATATTATTAGATAATGTTGAATTTTATGGACAGCGGTGATTCCCAAAGTATTGTACTAACTTATTCGAGGTTCGAGCATAACAGCCAGTTATAATAGATTTAAAGCCACCACCCGCGGTGTTCTGGGGCTCTCTGCACAATTACAGGTCAAGTTTGTAAACCCAATACCGAGCATTTCACGGTGCTTTCTGGGATCCCCATATCGCACAGTCCGTAGTGCTTCAATGAAATTCATGCATATCAGTCTCCAGCCGTGGTGGCAGAGCTCACACCAAGTGTGGCATCAAAACAAAAACCCACCCCAAAACCCCGCCAACCCCCTCAAGAACACAAACACGCTGGATACAGGGCACGCGTGTGGTATCATATCTAAAGAAACAGAAACAGGTGAAAGGAAGATAAATTTACAGTTTATTAGGACCAACATCTTGTCTGGTTGTCTCTGTTCGTGCCGGAGTGTGCTCCTCCTCCGGCTTTGCGTCTATAATTTCTGGCTCCTCCTCCTCCTCTTTGGCCACTGGAGGGCTCCCACCTGCAGTTTCCGGAGCATTCTCTGCCTGTCCTTGCTCCACTTGTTCCCCCCCTCCATCGGTTTCTTCTTCCCGTCAAGGACCCCCTGAATCTTTAACCTATTCTCGTCCCTCTTCTCTGTCTGGGAGAGGACGTCTTCCGGAAGTTCTAGAGGGATTGGGGTCATTGCACTGAAAAACTGCTCTGGGTCGTAATTCCTTTTCAGAGCGACAAGTTTATTGAGTCTTCCCATGTCGTACCCGTAGAGTACGCCGAGGGGCTCATCTCCACGAGCGTAGTTTGGCAAAGACGTGGGATACATCGTTGCCGGCGTTGTGCTGCAGGAGCTCTCTAATGTTATTTCCGAATTCCGTTGCTATGGAGTCGTTGATTTCTTCGTCGTAGCTAAGGAGGAGAATTCTATTATGTTACCCTTTTGTTAGTTGGACGAACCTTCCAAGCTCCAGAGAAGGGGGTAGAGTAGTAGGAACATACGCATGGTGCCTCAGATCCCTGTACGCATACGCACCACACATAGCGGTGTCATTCTTGTTCACCCTTGTGGACTCAAACTTCACAATGGAAGAATAATACACGTGGTGGCTCCTAACGAAGTTCGAGAACTCATCATATACTATTACTATGATAGCCGGGTCGAGAGTCTTCATGCTAATGGAGAACTGGTTCTTTCGGTACTCGTACCCCCAGCCGTCAGGGTTGCACTCGAGCAGGGGGATCAAGCTTCCCGTATCGGTGTTCAGTCTCTAGTACCTTGTTGGGAACTCCGTCATTTCTGTTCTGGGTATGTGGTCATAGATCCTTTCGAATGCCTCTTTTCCCGGGCCTGGCTTTCCGTGGTAGACGGAGACGAGGAGGATGTTGGGCTTCCCCCCCCGCCGGAATTTGTTAGTGGTGGGATTGATTATATTGGGAGGGGGAAGGAAGTATTACATCTCGTTCTGGGGGCTGCGCCTGTCGGGTAGGAAGTAGACTGTAGAACTGGATCCGGGGAATACATCTGGCTCATTCATCGTCTTGGAAAGCTGCTCCAGACTATCCGGAGAGTGACTGGCCTCAATGGTAAAGTGAAAAAGCATGGTCCTGAGGTATACACGGTAAGTGGCCTCCGTTATAAGACCAAAGTTGTTTCCGGCGTTTTTGATCCCCCAGAAGAGATCTGGGTTCTCGGTCGCATTGGAAAAGATCTTTTCACCCTTTGCCGTAATCATGTTCACCGAGAGCAGGTTATCACTCATGAGCCCGTACTCGCCATCGAATATGCCATGACCACCACCGGGTGTTGCTCCGATTGCACCCACGCAGGCACCTGTGGGGAATGCTATGATAGTAAGTCAGCCCAGATACGAGCAAATGGGTTTGTGGAAGATAAAGAAAAAGAAAAAAAAAAACTCACGAGAGCGAAACTTTTTATATGCTATCTCCTCTATCATCTCCTCGGCCCTCGCTCCGGTTGAACTGTCATTGTCCTGTCCCTCATATTGAGAGTGACCTTATTCATTTTCCTGAGATCAAGCTTGATGACATCTTGCAGATGGCTCATCTTTGCCAGTCCATTTCCGCCCCTTTTCGCCAGAAACGTCCTCTTACTTTCTTGGGCATATTTCATCTACGCTCCCAGATGCCTAGTCAGCTTTCTTTTTCTTGATCGGCTTAAAATGGGGATGAGAGTGGGCACATGGTAGTGAGAATGTCATCCTCGCTCTTAACGATTACCACCGCCGCGAGTGGTGGCTCCTGAAAGTGACTATACCTCTTGCTCTTGTGTCTCCAGCTGTCTCCGTCACTCGGGAGTGATATTTCCCCTGATTCTGATAGTAGTGGTGGCAGCTCGGTTCTTATGATTGACCTAGCCAGCGCTTTGTCGACAACTGCGATATTAGAAATAGCAGGAGTGCTGGAGGTATTAGAGGCGCTATGATCCTTCGAGGCACAAACTAGACTGACCAGCAAGGTGGCTAGGAGACATAAAGTGTTAGTTAACATCTTCATAGTAGCAATAACAACGTCGAGTTGTTCTGACATCTAGACTCTCTAGATTTCTGGGGACGGCATTGTTCTGAATACATATAGAAAGAGCGATGGTATGCCGGTAGGATGGCGACTTGAGAGAAGAACACATCTGGTTGTATCAAATCGATCCCGGTGTGTAAAACTGCTGGGATAAGGCTGTTTACCTGGGGGGTGCTACCGGTAGTATGTATTGGAACTTATGATACGTTATTCCTTTCCTGACCGAGGCAGCCGAGCCAATAGAAGGGCATGAAGACCGCCAACTTGCCACAGTTTAAACACGGAGAGCGGCAATTAGGCAGGTTCAAGGAAATCCTCACTAGAACCATTCCGACTTTCATGAGATTCTACTCTACGGTACTGGAAATGGCGCTGGAGAAGTCTGATAAGGTGTGGCTCAATAGACAAGTGGGCGCAAGGCAGGGGGGTGTTTCCCCGGAAAAGTCGGAAATCTTGGCACGCCTTCTGCCCAGAAAACGCCAAGATTTCCTGTTACTCTTGGAATGGCCAAGTACTTCACCTATAGAATAGAAGAATCCTTGGATCTCGGGGTAGTGGCCAGCTATCTCCCTGTTATTTTTTTTTTGCGTCTCAAACTCCTGAGCTCGATTTTGAGAGTTGAGGATATGACGGGGCTCTTCTCCCATTAACCCGAAGGGTAGATTACTGAATGGTGCAAAGGCCGGTTGAGGTAAACATTTGGGAGAGTTGGGGATTCGGAAAACCGAATTTTACGATATGATACCAAGACTCGGAGTACGGATGAACTAGTTCTATTAAAGATTGATCCTGTGGCCAATGTGGCTTTCTGAAGATAGTAAACCCCATATAGAGAATAGCGGCGGGTCGGGTCGGGTCTACCCAGAATTTACAGAACTCCTAATGTCGTGACGTTTGCGGAACTGGTTGCTGTTGCATACAGCCGGAAATTGTCCGGGGCCTTGGAATTTTCATGGCATGCGATAACAATCCGTTTTTACGAACCTCACGACATTATGGGTGCTAGGGTGAAGCGTTAGAGTGTCGATAATCTTGACTCCCCCCCCCCGACCTTGAAAGTTACCATGACTGGCCTCTTTTTTATCTGGCGGTGAGAAGTTGGTCCTTCCCTCAAACGCTAGCCAACAGACCATAGTTCAGGTCAGCCTCCTCCCTTGGAGTGCCCACTTTCTCCCTCCTTTGTTTTCTCAGATCGAATCACACCCTTCTTCTTTCCGTTTCTGGGACCTGCCACACCACTACACACGATAACATTATGGTGCCGGCAACATAAAATGAACCTCCACGACAAGCAAACTTTCCCAGCCTTTCGATAAACATCAACATCGCATGCCATTGTTTTACTTTCCTTCCGTATAGCGATCCTAAATCATGCAAGTAACACATTTACAGAGTAGATTTCACTCTAGAGGGGTAGTTCTTTCTATAATAGCTCTTAAAATTGAGGCAAAATTTGGGTAGAGCCGGGGAGGGGGGGTTGGCACCTGTATGGGGGGAAGATTTGGTTAAGGAATGGGCCAATATATCGCCAAAAGCAGTAACGCCATATACTACATTAGGACTAGTGCTCTGGCTCTGCATGCACTGATTGCCGATTCTAAGGTGCTCGCATCCATACCTTCCTTTATTTCATAGCTTTGGATTATGGTACGAATAAGGTATATAAAAGCAGTCATATAGGAGCAGATACGGTGCCTTGATCAACTGTGTCCTATGAGTGGGCGATGCGAGTTTTAGATGGCCCCATTAGAGGTTATCCCAAAACCTATGAGTGAGATCTCATGAAACCAGAATATAACCAAACGGAGCTGGAGCAACTATACAGCCTTCTCCCACTTGGCCAATAGCTTCCAGGGCACCCCCTCAACTCTGGTGCCCAGAAAGGTATTCACTGCAGCAACCACCACCGTCCGCACAAAAAAGTCCACCTGTATGCTTTCCGCTTTGATACGGACCTCCACACCAGTTCCAACTCTATCTCCATCCCCACACAAAGCTAACAAGCAATTCTCGTTACAATCGACCAGATCCCCAACAGGCGGTCATGTCTCACAATCCCCATGAAAGCACACCGGGAAGTTACGTGCCCACCACCGCCACCACCACCTCCTCTGGAAATGAGAGCACTTCCCCGCAGGACCCCGCTTCCTCTCCCAAGCTCTCCCAAGCTCTGCCCGACTCCTCCCCTGTCGATGCCGGGCCACTTGCACTCGCCTGTCCCGTCCTGGGCTGCCCCTTGCTTTTCAGGGGGGAAAAACCTCATGGATACCTCAAGAGGCACCTTAAGCGACCCGGTGTTTACAAGCGCACTGGTGACCAGAGAGTTACTTGGATACATCTCCACAATATCGAGCACGACCACCTTGTAGCTGCAGGAAGTATACCCCCCCCCCTCTTTTCCATAAACCCGCCTCTGAGGAGGTACTAACCAACGTAATATAGTCTCACCTGCTGAGCACGAGCCTGAGGCGGGCGGTGTGGGAACACAGAAGGTGGCGAGGCTTGATGAATTCGAATTACGCGCTAGGAACATGGGAATTACGGAGAAGGCATTGGTTACCCAGAAGATGACCATTTGGGAGGGGATGTATGCTGCCAAAGAGAGCGGTGACAGTATCGATGTTAGTATTCTTTTATTCCGCCCATTTTCAGAGGTTATAGTGGGATTTTTGCTGACTGAAGGGTAAACTGACTAAAAGCACGACGCTTGGGTTCTGTTAGATCTCTTTACATTCGTAGAGCCTTCTTCAAATCCCGTAAGTACTCACAGGTTCCGTGTGATGACTTCTATTAATACGTTCGGGCTAGTCTCTCCTAGCACGCCCACGCCCAAAGAACTTATTATACTAAGGGAGATACCGATTTTGGGGTTTGACGTTCCTATCCTGATGGTTGTGGGGTTGGCCGTTGTTCTAAACTTTATATTTCCTATTCTACTCAGGGTTGAAAAAATGTATCAGGGTGCGCATACTAGAATTTTGAAAATCTCGACCGCGGAGGGAGGTTGCAACACATACAAAACTTTGCAAAATACTTGTTAGGCAACCCGGGATATTCTTCTTCTCACCCTAAGTAAAATCCTTTCGTTATTTACATAGTTTTGGTGTTTTCTCTTGTCCGGGTTATGTCTATCTTACCTCCTCATACTTGGTGATTTCCCCCGGGAATAAAGTTACAGCAATTCCCGTGCTAGATGGTGATAGATTGTAGAGGTGTCTCCGGGCCTTATCTCTCGGTCTATTTGACGTGAATAGGTCTACCTACAAATGTATCACAGTTCAATAACTAGGGTATGAAAACTGGTCAATTGTATGATATGTCCTCAAACTTGTGTCCTTGGGAAGGTAAAACAAGGAAAGCTGTGTGATAGAGTCCGCTCCGGCGCCCTGCGAGCCCCGTTCGAAGGCCACAACGCCCAGAGCAATAAACAAACCAAACAGACCCAACAAGTGAACGCCGTTCTTAAAAGTAAGACCACCTCTTGAAGAGGAGGACTTTCACTAATTGGGCATGGGCTACGTCACTATGTCTGCCGGTATCTTACAATGTAGTATCAAAGTGAGTTACTAAGCTGGCAAGCGATCGACAACCAATTCCATGCACAATAATATCAAGCTACCGCACCCTCCTCGAGGTCTCGAGGGAGTTAGAAACGATTTGCTCTTTTTGTAGCAGATCTATGAACTCTAGTCCAATAGCAACACCCAGTTCCCGGCAATGGGGGGATTTCGCTGGAAACTTTCTTTTGTACTTTCGACCAAGTTAGAGATATCGACTGATTCGTTTTTTTTTTTGCTCTCATTTTCCCTCCTTCTCTTCTTTCTTCCACTCCACCCATCCATTCCACATGGCTTGGTAGGTATTCCTCGTTGTTGCGGCGTCTAGAGATCAGGACGGACGAAAGTGGAGATTGGGTGAGTTCTATAGTACCACACCTAACAAGGCAGAGAGGCAAGGCCATTGGTGCTAATTCTAATTCCCTAGGTGCTTGTACTGTACTTCTGGTATGGGAACGACAAGACATACTGAGTAGTACTTTCAATTGACCCAAAGTTGGGGGTTAAGCTCATAAAACCCAAAACCTTTGCTTATGAATTATTACACCAAGGAACCAAATATAATATGCTGCGGTATGGTACTGGTCTATAAGATGCCTCAATGCCCCCCAGCCAAACGGAGCCCATTTATGATACTCTCATTAAAGGTTTCTCCGTCACTACTTCAAACTCGGAAAAAAAAAATACCACCAGTTAAGGGTGCTTCTGATTGCAACGCGAAACCTCCATAATGGCCCTGATTATAGAGTTTTGTGTGAAGACCTCATTTTGACATAAAAGTGTTGTGTCTGGTCAACAAGAAATGCCAGCACCCAAATTGCAATAATGAGGCCAAAATGAAGATTTCCAAAAAATAGGTCAGACCTGTTTTTTTTGTTTTTACAAAATCACATAATGAAACACCTCCTACACAGCCCAGAGGAAATCACCACTATGCCGGTACTACTACTGGTACTACTTTCCACAGTCAGCACCAAAAAATTAAAATAAATTAAAACGAAATTTAATGGATATCTAAATCCAAGTACTAATATTTTCGGGTTCTAAATATTTTCTTGATTCCCTGTTATTCAGCGACACTGCTAAAAATCAGCCCTCCCTGATGCACGTGATAACCATAGCTCAAGTACCTTTCCTGGCCCTACCTGCACATGCCAACCAGACATATTCCTGTGACTTTCATTTGTACTTCCACAGATTATGCAAACTTGGGAAAACTACAATTGCAGGGTACAATTCTTTTGCGATTTTAGCATTTTCAAAGTTGGATGGGAACCAGACACACTCAAACCACAAACCTTGACCCAGCAGACCTGAGCGAACTAAAGGAAGCACTGTAGTAGAAAGAAAAGACCCTTGAGAACGTAAATTGGTGTATTTACGTCCATCTTTTAAAGCTAACCATATACAAATTCACATATTTTGGGGAGTCTCAGAGCTAACCGAATTTGGTACTCTCTTCTCCGCTTAATGATGTGAAGGTGGAAAAACTGGTGCAGTGGGGCCCTCGAGCCTACCACGATACTGGGTAGGTTAGGCCTCACAAGAAATCACCCGTGGAACAATTTCGCACAAAACAGACCAGGAGCATACCGAAAAGTGGGATGGATTAAAGGTACAATCGTAAAAAGTTCCAAACCATAGACCAATTTGAAGAGGGGGAAAGAAAGGAACCATCGCCATCACAAAAACCAGTTCGACTGAAACAGCCAACGAAAACAAAAGGAAAGGAAAAGAAAGAAAAGAAAGAAGACAAGTTGATTTCCAAAGCAGCAAACCTCATTACCCCCAGTCAATAGCCTTTCCACAAAGCCCCATCCTGATTGATTGTGCGTTTCCCCTCCTCCTCCTTGTCCTCACTCATTCCCTGATTATTTCTCCTATTCCCCCGGCACTTTTCCTCCATCCCCCAACTTGTTCCCCCAACAGACGATCCATCTTAGTTATCGTTAGAACTATTGAGAATCCTCAAGATACTACAACCCCATTCATATTAGCACCAGCCCAGAACCAACCCAAGGAATCTTGAAATCAAGAAGGGAAACATACGCAATGAACAAGTTAATAATATCCAGATAGAGAGCAATCGCCGCAGCAATCTCCTCCTCGACATGCATCCTCCTCATAATCAACTGCGTATCGAACAAGATATACGCGGAGAACAACAAAGCCGCCAGGCCCGAGTATGCGAGTTCAGCCCAACCATTATGCGGGAAGAACATGGAGACGAACCCGAGTACGATGAGGAGCCAGAGCGCGCCGTAGAGATAGCTGTGCCAACTTGAAAAGTCGTATTTAGTCTGCAAGGCAAACAAGGTTAGCCCTGCAAAGAGCAAGCCGGTGATGATGACAGCCTCAAGCACGATCCTGTAGTCGTAGAAAGACGTTACGATGGCAACGGTATAAGCTTCGATCAAAGTGAATCCGGAGAGGAAGATCAGGTTCATAGGGTAGGAATGCCGCTTCCAGAACGTCAACCCAAGGAATCCTAGAGAGCCAAAAAACGCGATGAAAAGCATCCAGGTGTTTGTCTGGATCCATGTTTTGAAAGAGCTGTTGAAGAAGGAGATTGAACTGAAGATTGCCGTAACGATAAGTTGAACCGTGAGGATTGCATAGACTTTTCGCACGAAGGCGTGGCGGATGTCGATTGTGGCCTCGGCTACGGAGGTTGAGTATTTGAAGTCGTCGGGGATCTGGTATTTCGTCAATAACGGCAAGTGGGAGCTTGTGGGCAATAGAGTAGGGGGGGAGGAACGTTATCTTCACTACTGCGGGGGGTTCCCATCAGCGGTGACTGATCCCCAGTGTAGCCTGGAGGGGGCCTCGTGTAAGAAGTTGACGGCTCATTGCTACCGTAGGTGGGTTGATGATGGGGCACTGTGCTTGGAGCTCCCATTTTGTTTGGGTAAATTATCGAAGAACTATGCGAGAAAATGCAGAGACTGCAATACTCCTATTGTTATCGAAGGTTTGTGGAGAGTAGGCCAAAGGTGGTTGAGAATGAATATGGGGTTCTGTGGGGTTTGTAGGGTCTGTGGGAGGAGGCGGATGGGTGTGGAAGCTGACAAAGAGAGCAGATTGCCTACGTCAGCACTTGACTGCACGATGATTCCACACCTCAAACGTCCACGGAAAGTTCTGGCTTACCGGTATTGCTCTGAACACAGTACGATAGCTTGTGGCGCAATCCCCGTGCTGCAAGCTGCACGTACCCGAAGCTCCCCCAGTCATAATATCATACTATGCGATCATAGATAAAAATCCAGTGTGATTACTAAGCCTTAGATCACGGGACATAGGACTTTGACCTTTTTCTGATGAATCCAGATGCGGCCAACCCAGAACCCTTCACCATTTCATACTCGGTCACAAAATCTCCAAGCACCGAGTACTGAAAATTATGCTCCAACAGGAATCAATGTTCAATTGTAAAAAATTCATCGTAGTGTCACGACCTATCACCCACCTCCTTTCTAAATCGCGATGCTCGCGATACTAGCGGTAAATAGTATCCCAGCCGGGCGCGATAAAACACGGTATCAGCACCACGCCAGACATTACCTTTTTCCTCCCAGAAAAAGAGAACATCCAACCGGCCCAAATAAATAAGAGGACAGACTAAAAATGCCAAACCAAGCCAACCATCCCGTAACCGTAGATCAAAAATGAAGAAAGAGGGGAAAAAAGAACGCCAACATCCATCAGTCCATAAGAGGTAATAATAGAAAAGTGAGAGAAACAAAAACGATGGGAAAATCAAGCGATATAACCCCCAATCCACCATATGAAACACAAGAAGAATAAAGGAAGGATAGAAGGGAAAAGCATCAGATCTATACAACAGGCAAGGCAAGTCTAATCAAGCACGACAGTTCTAGTCAAGGTATTCTCTGCACCTAACGCTCACAACATCCTCTTCTACTCTCCCACCTTTATTCGCTTTGAGGATGTATGCGGACAGCCTCCCGCCGCGAACGCAACCGCTGTCGAGACCTTTTGTGTAGCGGCGGATATCAAGCCCTTCGGCTGCGTAGTGGCCGTAGCTATTCACAGCGTCAGCATCTGGCAGCATAATCCGGGGGAATGGAGGGCGAACACTACTGTGGTATGGCCATGGGTTTCCTTCCTCTCCATTTTGTTCCAGTACCTCGCCCAGTGCATTCCGTTCTGTTTTGGTGATGGGACGAGATGGTGGTTGAGGGTTCTCATGGTCATTATCGCCGCGGGATCCTGCGGATCTAATCAGCATAGTCCTCAGGATATCCATATAGGAAATACAGTAGATACCTGGCTCTTAAGCTCAATACCGTGCACCAACCCGGCATGCACAATATAATACTGTCCAAGCCCAGGAACCTTCTCAGCCCGAACCACAAGCGGACAAGCATCCAACCACTCAGCCTGCTTCTTGGACAAAGATTTCGCCAATTTCCTCTCCACGTTCAGACTCGGAGACTCTTTCTCGTCCACCCCAAGCTCCATATTACCAAACTCTTCCCCCGCCTCCTCCTCCTCCTCCTCCTCCTCCTCCCCCTCCTCCCCCTCTTCCTCCCCTTCAGGTTCGGGTAGCGGATCGGGTTCAGCTTCGGACGCTAAATGATGCTTCCGCTTCCGTCTCTGGATATCATGATAGTGCAGTAAAATCCTGTCCTCATGATTACCTCTCACGCAATGCGCGCCGATCTTCCTCGCCAAATCTAGAACCGCGAGGCTCTCTGGCCCCTTGGAAATAATGTCGCCGGCGAGGACTAAGTAGTCCGACTCAGAATCGTAAGAAACTTTGTCAAGGAGACTTTTGACTACATGCTACACGGTCAGCTGCGCCCAACTTAAAATCAAAAAATGCAGGAGGGGGAGGGGGGAGAGGAGGGGAAAGTCAAACATTCATCAAACATCCCATGTATATCGCCGACAATAATCAACCTCTTATCATCTCCCTCCCCCTTCTTAACTCCCCTCTTCCCACGGCCAGGAATACTCCCGGTGGGGATATCTTTAACGAGGGTATACCCCAACCTCCCCGAGATCCCTTCATTCACTCCCGCGTAGTCATCCTCCCACTCGTCACCCCGGAACACGGGTGCTCCCCCATGATTACATCCTCCTACTGAGCGCGAGTACGCCCAAAATGTAGATGTCGCTAGAATACCCGCGAGGAGTCCGAACTTGATTTTCGAAAATGCACGTGAACCTCGTGACGCAGCGGGAGCTACAGTTGGCGACTGAGAGGTTGTCGGGGGTGGAAGCAAAGGGAGAAGGCCATGGGTGGTTTTTTGCGCCATGGTTGAGACGAGCATTAAGATATCGAGGAGGGGGTGGGTGAGCGAGTCTAGGAAGGTGAGAATAAAGATAACGAGGGAGAGGAGAGTATCATACAAGTACTCGTAGAAGCAGGGGGGGATGGAGAAGAATGGGGGGAAGCTAAGTTAGGATTACTTCAGGGTCCAATCCGACAAGGTGCGCAAGCGGGCCAACCAGGCCGAAGTACTCGTACTGTACAGCACGTGCAATCGACCGGCTAAACCAAACTAAGCTAAGTTAAGATGTCAGAAGAAAAGACCCGAGAAAAGATAAAAGAGGAGAAAAGAAAAAGAAAAGGGAAATCTTGAGTTCTCGAAGATCCCTTTCCACGGTATCATACCGCACCGTTTACCAGCGTAAGTCGCAGCTAGAATAGGGAACAAAAGTGGAGACAGCGACGTAGAGCCACTGGTATTCTCAGAACCCTAATACGGTGCCCGTACTCTGCCCACAGACAAGATACCATAGAAGGGAAAGTAAAAGAGAGAAGAGAAAAAATTCCTTCCGCCTAACCCCCAGATACATGCCTCCCCCTCAGGAAAGAAAAGAAAAAACCCCCACAGCGTAAGGCCTGACCAACTCATCGCTTGAGGAGGAGAAAACAGAAAGGAACGACGAAAATCAAAAAAAATGTTTCAAATACTGCAGGGGGGTTCAAACCCCTCCTCGCATTGCTTGCACACACCAACACACCGGCAGTGGCCCTCACTCAAGAAAACATTTCTCCCAAACCTGCGCCCTACAGCTCCAGGGGTGAGTCTCTTGTAGTGTCGCACATATGGTTTGGCTCTTGCTTCCTGGGAACGATACGGACGCATGCGGGCAGCGGGGGGTCGAAGTAATGAGACGCCATTGTGGTCGCAGACAGGGCTAGGGTTGGGTTCCTTTCTTCCGATTCTCCTCCTCGCATTGGATGTGGGCGGGTGGTGAGAACTCGTCGGGATTGGGGGATTCGGGAATGGGATTTGGATTCCCTCGTTTCCGTTGTAACTTGAATTGTGGAGATACCCACTATGAGCCTTTTTGCTACCGGTCCGTCTCCTCACTTGTATCCTAAGTTATCTGTATTCGAGTACTAGTACTCGAAAGTGCTCAAACAGTTAGTTACCGGTAGCTAAAGAGAAAGAAGGCTTTCCTCTATAGTTATTCCTATTGGTTCTTGCGAACATCTAGTGCAATAAGCAGTTTAGACAATTCCCGAGAATAGGATTATAGGTTGACCCTTTATGCTAACCTGAACTATGCAACCAACCCACCCCTTCCAACTACTACATGCTGGTAGTACTGTATTCGTACACAATCATCGCAAGCTAGGCACTGGTAGCTATCATGATGGCTGAGGCAGTAGCTACCTTCCCACTCCGGATTATCACCAGATAGAAACCGTACCAAGGTTCCTGCCGATTGTGGAACAGCGTGCAGTTCCAAATCTTGAGGCTCGTCTCCAGCGTACCCCCTCTCGGCTCAACGCAAGATACCGTCTCAACGCAATATCCCAAACTATATACCTTTGAAGACTACGGCACCGGCACGTTAACACAGTCTCACCTTTCAACCGTTTAAATCAAGTATGGTGGCGGTCATCTATAACGTAGACCACTGGCGTTGCAAAATGTAATGCCTTAAATAAGCAGGGTTTGGGGTATTTCATTATTACTAGGAAATTTTGCAGTTTAATATTCAGATCTGAATATGAAAATGGCAATTCTATATATTAAACGGTAAATTAATTTGTTATTTAATTGCTTTGCCAAATAATTGCTAATATGAAAATCTCCCCAAATGAATACAAGTTTATTACAACATTATATAACAAGTAAGAAGCAAGAGAGGTATAGATACATTTAGCTTTCAATAGTAGTGCTAACTCTTCAATGAGATACATACTTCCACTTCACAAGATTTTCATATTCAGGAGAAGCATAAATAACTCCCAAGCAATAGGCCTTTATGATTCTCTCAGTCCTGGCCAAGTATTTCCAGATTAACTGTTTTGGCAGACCAGCCAAGACTACAGGACCTGGACATTGAAGAGATGCAGAGTCATATTCACAGTTTTCCTGAATGTTAACACATATGGAAAGAGATAGAGGACCAATTACAAGTTGAAGCTTAAAGCCTTCATTTTATTAATAATAAAAAAAACACATCAAAAAATATACCAAGGTTGCAACTTGAACCTTGGACCTTTCACATTCAACCTTTTTAGAAAATACCCCCAACCCTACTTATTTAAGGCATTACATTTTGCAACACCAGTGGTCTACGTTATAGATGACCGCCACCATATCTTGTTTGTTTCATAACAAACTAATCAAGTTCCTTATGAATTAGTTTCCGCAGCTTTTCCCGGTCCCAAAGTCCCTCTTTTTCCAATATTTCTAGCTGTAATTGAGCCTATTGCTCCTCCTTGACTGTCTGTTCGACCTTGCTATCAAGCGAGTCTTCAGTGTCCAGGACTCCTGTGCCATAGCCGCAATATTTGGCTTATCAACTTCCGAAAACTTCTCACAAGCAACTCTGATCCTGGGCTGAACATCCGTATAATTTTGGGGGATAACTTAGATGAAGCTTTTTGGTATGGGTGACTAGGAACGCAAATTTGTGCAGAGGGTAAATCTTGCATTAAGCTGGTATCTTGCATTGAGCTGAGAGGCACATCGGAGACGAGCCACAAGGTTTAGAACTACGCGCCGTTCCACAATCGGCAGGAACCTCGGCACGGTTATGGTGCATACAGGACATATACTCTCACTATCCATATCTCAAACCCTCCCGATCTGCCTGGAGTAAATTTCCTTTTCTGTACCCGCTCCGGTAAACCAAGTCCCCCCTCCTTCCTGATTGAAAAGTCTATGATATCTAGCATGTGGCATCTGATCCACCGGGCATGCAGATTCCCGCTAATCGCCATCGTAAAATCCGTTGCCAGGAGTGCTAAGGCAGGATTGGGCTGCAGTTAGCTGTGCTTGGCCTGGAGATAGGATTTTTCGGTCTTTTTGATGCCTGTTGAGAAATCACGTCGTGAAAGCACAGTTGATGAGATCGCAGTGATAATGTTTTTATGCTTGTTGAAAAAGAAGAGTAAAAGAAAAGAAAGCAGAAGAGACGAGAGTAAAGTCTTAAAAGATGTGTGGGGAATCGTAGTTCCTCAAGCAACGCAGGCTAGTGCTTCTGTGAGGACGTAATCCTCAATGCACAGTTCTCATTCAATGTATAAGCGATATCAGACTGTTTACCGAGCGACTCCAGGTCCACACAATCCCAATCCCAATCCCATATCTTGTATGCCTATCACGGTTTCTAACAATGCCCAAACGGCCTAGCACTAGGGTCCGCTTGGATATTCCGAGCACCCACTCACATTTTTTCCAAAACAGAATTAGCGTGCCTGATACCATCTACCGGTATCTGCCGTATATGTACGAACGCCGTATTCCACGGGTACAAGGGTCAAGGACAAAAGATTGAAACCGAGAAGGGGTGTTGATGTGGATTTTGGTCAAAATTAGTGGTGCAGTACGCCACTAAAAACATAAGCCTTCCGTTGCTCAACAAGAGCCTGGTAAGATTCGTTCTTTGATATATGTATTGAATTGGAGGCCAAGCACCTGATTCATCAACCACACTATATTTCCCCAAAGTTAACCAAGGCGAGAGGAAATACTCGAGTAGAGATACTATTAGAGCCGTGTTTTCTCTGGCGCACGATTCCGCCTACGCCGAAACTTCAGCCGCGCACAGCGCCAACCCCCATCCCTAGCCCCCCACACAGGCCCCACGAGCTACGATACCGCAGCCGCACGTGCCAGTGGAGTCAGCTCTAGTTCGTCGATGACATTTGCTAATGAGAGACATCTGCTTTAGCACGTATCATACCAGGCACAATGAGCCAGAACATTTTGAGCCCGGATTTACTCGAGTACTACCGGTATGGGCACTTGGATGTGCACAGACAATCTGCCATGCAAATCTCTGCCCTCCCCCCTATGTTAGGGTTCATTACCGGTATGCCTGGTATGGCGAGGGACGTCTGTGGCGGGAGTGCTTTGCCAAGAACATATAGCCCAACTTCAATCCCCAAAGGATTTTTCACCACCCCCATGAGAATTATGGGTGTGATATATGAAATGGTTAAAGTAGGTGATTGCCTACATAATATTAATAGAGGGAAAATAGAAATGTCCCAGGTTTTTGTAGATGTATTAGGGTTCGAAAGTAGGTTAGACTTTTGGTTAAAGCAGGGGAATGTCCGGAACGTGTTAGTTACGGTTGATTTCCTTAGCACAGACACGGAACTAAGATTTTATTAGCTGTAGCCAAGCTATTAACCCGTAGCGATGCCATGTCTTGCATATTAACGTACTATTATTTGTGTGTGGATTAAGTTATGGTGCCCATCAACAAAAAAATACAGTACAGTACTAGGGGTTGGAAAAAAAGTCTGTCGAACTCTCAGCGCGAAGTCACATAGTAAACATTGCCAAGGGTTCGACAGACTTACCCACAACCCCCGGTACAGCGAAATCCAAGACCCGTTGCACCATAACTTAGTCTGTGCGCAAGTACTAAGCCTGAAGAATGTCCCCATGTTGGTCCCGAGAATACCACAGGGCGCTGTTGTTGTGCCCAAAAATGCCACATCCCTAGCATATCCACGTGGTTTCCTTATGTTACAGAGAGAGCGTTGCACAGACGGTGGAAACTTCAACATCGAAGAAGAAAAGGGTGATTATGATGAGGCCAGGCAGTATAGCAGCAAATATCCAGCTCACAGGTAGGGTCCTGAATTCGACGATGAAACGAGTCCTTTCGGGGGGAGTCGGGAGGAAGGATGCTACGCAAGTTGTTGAGTACAGAGCGAGTGATAATAGGTGAAAGATTTTGAGAGCCACTCACTGGACACAGGCAACCTTTGCTGATCCAGGTTATTCAATTATGATAATTGGTATTTCGGCAGCATATTCTGCCAGTCCCATCCTAACATATTTGTGGAAGAGTGGAGCCCAGCTATTCGCTGTTCTTAATGTCACTGCGACCAAAAACGTTCCAACACATCCAATGACGGAATACAGAAACGAGGCATTCGCATGTGACCTCTCTAGTTCTTGCACTCTAGAGGGGATTAGTCGATGACCAAAGTACGGGGATGGACGTGGAAGTAACTCACGCCTTATGGAAATAGATCAGCAGAGTTAATCAACGAAAATATCTCTGTTAAAAACGTAGTAACATATTCCATTGCCCAGTCATGCGCATTGAATGTTGCCAACAGCCAATGCACCCAAACAGAATGAATGCATGCCCAAGCAATAAGCGGTAAACAGGGTATCTATAATATTATCACCTTTAATTAACAAAATACGTCTATGGCAATCAGACCCACGATACACGATAGGCTTCAACCCGTCAGATTTAGTAGATCACGTGGCTTACATGGAAGTCCTCACGGAGTAACGCGTAAATACGATACGTTCAGAGAGAATACAGAAAGGCCCGGGAACGCCCAAGATGGTGGGGGGCTGCCCCGAAAGTCTAAATGCCCCAAATCAGCTCTGGTCACTTGAGGAGTATAACACACAATGCCACTCACAAGCCAAATATAATTCCACAAAGCCCCGTCAAACACAACCTCTATAGCCCCATAGTTCCTCCCCGTCAACACATAGTGATCACTAGCGAACGTGATCCCAGGTATCATAATAAGTTTGTAAAAAAGAAATATAAAGCCAACACGAGAATCAATTGGTTGAAACCACAAATCCATGTGATATACGAGTAAGAGCTTTAAGCTCACCTACTGGTAGAAACCTGCTCGTTATAGCTAGTATAACATACTTTGATTATCCATGCAAAAACGGTCGTACTTCCATTTTGAAATGGTCACTTTGTATGGGGCAACAGAATGGAACGGTTGTTGCCAAACAAGCCCCAAGATATAATGTTCCCCCCTTAGGTGTCAGTAAAAACTTGAAAATATGATCCCTGCCGCTATAGATGGCGGTTTAAGATCAAAGAGGAGAGTATTTTCTTGTGCACCGGTTCCCAGCGCTATGCCCGAGCAGCCCGATTACAGTACCGTATTTCAAGATTGAGGCTTGAGTATCAGGGGTTTGGAAGCACATCTATACTAACTTACTAACTTTCTAGTTGAAATGTTGGTTTTATAGCACCTAGTGCTTTCTGCACAGCCCTTCTGTACTCGAGTACCATAAAAAAACCCAGCTTTCTCTTCAGTTGTTTCTTACCGTGCGACAGAAGCAGGAACACCTTCACTTTGCCTTCGACCAATTCCTCTCTTTGGTCGTCACAATGCCGGATACCCGGATACCAGGAAAAAGCAACGACTGCTGAAAGCGAATACTAAAGATTCTCGAGCTTTTGCCAACTTTAGGAGCGCCCAAAAGAAGACCCCGAGCTAGAGATACAAGATCTAACAGGGCCGAATACCTTATATAATATACTCGTAAAATCCGTAGGGACACTCATTGTAGTGGAACAATTGAAGGGCAAAAAAATCATTTCACTAGAGAGCCACTTGAACACCCCTGCAAGCGTCGGCGCATTTCCCGTCAGATCCTTACTCTCTTTAGATCATGCATATCTTGGCACAAGTAAGACAAACTACCGGTACTGACAGCAAATTTTTGGTTGTTCCTGCTTGATCATTGCAGAAAAGAGTCCTTACGACATAGAGCAAGACCGGAATTCCTCTCGATCCGCTCTCTCGGGCGTTCGTGGACTCTCCACCCTGGACCGCCGGTGCTGGCCGAGCCAATTAAGGGCTTAAATCCTAATATCGGTAATAGCACCCCGAAAACGGACCGGGGGAAAACAGCAAGTCTCTGTCCTGTCTATGTCTCTGAGTCGCAGCGACTTGCTCTTCAAGATTTTCTGTTGGGCCGCACCGTGTCTTGATCTAATCTCCTGCTAAGAATAGATCCCCAGCTAAGGCTTGGTTCAATCTAATTTATTATCCTGGGCTTGGCACATCAGCGACATCAAGATATTCTTGGCCCGAGCTTTAAGTTACCAGACTTCAAGCAACCAGCCCACACAAGACCCCGCAGCAAGCAGGTTTTTCGCAATATTTACTTATTCACAGTCCCTTTCGTGGAGGGGGGGATTCTATTGCATTCTTCACTACACTGGCAAGATGAACCTCCTCCCTGCCCGAAGTATGGTGCCTCCTGCACGGTGCTATCTGTATCCACATCAATCACTCGGTATTTGCATGTGTATGCACGCCAGGTCCCTGTCTATCCCGACAACGCTTGCGCGGAGCCCCGGGCTACCGAGCACACAGGGCCCTTCTTTTGTCCCTCGAAGAGAGTTCCCTTATCCCTCAAACCTCATCACGTCATATTTTCTCGGTCATCACCGTGCAGGGCTGGATAGAATGAAGCAGCTTGTATCTTCAGTGGATTTGATCATCGAGTGTCGGGATTACCGAGTCCCGCTATCATCCCGCAATCCAATGTTCGAAGAAGCCTTGCAGGAGAAGGAAAGGTTGATAGTCTATACCAAAAGAGACTTGGCAGCTGAGGAGTTGGATCTGAAGGTTTGCAAAAAGTTTCCCCCTGCACCAGCATATGCATGTCTTGGTTCTCAACGCTCCATTTTCTCAAAAATTGGGTGGGCCGGAGGCGTTATTGATCATGGTAGCGGGCGATATGATATACATCAACCCCACTTACTATGTCCATCTCGCTTGCTCCATGCACCACTCAAGTAGATAGATACCTTTCACACTAGCTGATTCTAGAGGCCTAGGGTCTGTAAGGCTGACTGCGGCATTAATACTTAGGCACAAGAGACCATCAGGAAATGGCATAGGCCCCACGAAATTATTTTTTCGGACAGCAAAGATCGTAAGGACGTTCAGAAGATCATTGACTACGCCAAAGGTAGCTTCCCTTCTTTCTTCCCGGTTCTCCCCCATACAAGGGCAAGGGTAAATATACTCGAGTAGAGGGCCGCATCATGAAGTGGGAAAGTAAAAGCTCATGAAGACTATACTCGAGTAGGTACAGCAACAGCAGCCGACAACATGATTGGTTCAAGAATGCTCGTAGTCGGAATGCCAAATGTGGGCAAATCCACTCTGCTAAATGCCATGCGTCGAGTGGGCACAGGGAACTCAAAGAAAGCCGCCATAACGGGCGGTCAACCTGGAGTAACCAGGAAGATCTCAATGACAGTAAGGATATCGGATGATCCATTGATCTATCTAATGGACTCACCTGGTCAGCCTCCTCCCCATCCCCTCCTTCTTTGTCCTTCGTATTCTTAATTTTCTCCGAATGGATGTAGGTGTTTTTGTACCATACATGCCGAATCCACAAACGATGTTATCCCTAGCACTGGTAGGCTGTGTCAAAGACTCCCTACTAAACCCTACAACCTTGGCCGATTACCTCCTATTCCATCTCAACCTCCGAGACCCCTCGTTGTATTCCGGATACTGTCCTCCCACAAATGACATAGTGGAGCTTCTGACCGCAACAGCCAAGGCAACAGGAAGACTTTTGAAGGGGGGAACCCCCGACTTTGACGCTACAGCGTACTGGCTGGTACAACGGTACAGAGCTAGTGCCCTGGGCAAATTCATCCTCGATGATGTTAGTGAGACGGCGTACCAGGCATGGTTAGATGCTGAGGAAAAGCAAGGAGAGAGCAAGAATGCCGCTCGAAAAAGGATGAAGGAGGAGAGGAAACTTGCAAAGATAAAAAAACGGAGAGATGCTGAAATATAGCTAACGATGAAATAAAAATGACAGCGAAGAAATATTTGGTATTTACGAGGGTGAATTTTTAGTTGTGAGTTCTATCCGCCTGTGCAATATCGGCTTTTTCATACACAAACAGAGACTACATCGCACTAAAGAGCTAGGAACTTGTCCCGGTGGGATGCAGGGCGACTTTCTGCATTGATCAAACACAAGAGTACCCGGAAGCGTAGCATGAGAACCATCATTACCCTTTTCCATTTTCCTCCAAATTGTACAAGTGCCATACACTAGAAGACTAAAAGAACCAGCGGCCCCGCAAGGAAAGGAGTTCTAGACCCCTATAACAGATCCTCCAATATCCACCATCCTGAGCCCGCTAATTGATATAGTTGTTCACGTCATTCTGCTTCACTCGCTGTAACGGATCTGCCGTCTTCGGCTTCTCGTTGACCCTTAGCGGTTGCCATAGCTCGCCATTCTTCGTCTTCGTCAAGGCCGGATCCAACTGTGGAGGGGGCTTCGGTTGAGCTATCCAACGTCAATCAGGCTAGTTTCTCACTCAGCAGGAATTTCAGAAGATCATACTTTGTCGTTTGAAATATGTGGACATCAGATCCTCAGCTCCAGGCCGCACGAGCACAGGTCGATTTTCCTCGAGCTGTCGGATGGGAGAGGCGCAGACAGCGACAACAGCCACGAGGGCTATGCAAAATATTATCTGCCGTAATGTCATGTTCGATCGTTTTTTGTTTTCTGACTTGGTGAATCTCAGATGAAGGCCTTTCTTGAGGGATTCAAGGTTTATATACAATGGCTCACTGGTGGGTGGGGCCCCGGGCTGGGGGAAGCGCCAGAGGTGGCCGGCTGTCTTGGTGCTGCGGTGGCGTAGGCGTTGTCGTAGTCGGCAAGTTTGAGGGTCGGAGGTGAATCTAAGAATTTTTCAGTAGAGTGCCACCAGAAGTAATATCATTCGAACCTTCCTAGGCAAGGGCTGATTTAATACCTCCCAAGATAATTCTGAAAAGCAATGCCCAAGCATACGACCGGAAGAACTATTTTATTTTTAAAGAACACATGGCAGGAAGTACCGGTACCCTGCCCGATCAAATAGGATCCTGAAAAAAATTTAGTGTTAATCAACAAGTTTCTTGTCAGTATCCCTAAATTCGGCTCCCCGCTGATCGGCACCCATTCTCAGGCGGAAATGACGATTTTCCCTTTTTTTTTTTTCTTCACATCACCAACCCAAACAAACCCCTCAACCCCTCCATCACCAAATGGCCGTATAATACCAATACTCTTCTGGCATAACTCATTTGCGGCCATACCGCAATGACAGATGCTCTCTCCTTCACACTAAGTCACCTACAAAAACGCCAGTGGAACATTAATTACTTCTATACAAGCGGTATCGCGAGACGAGGGCACAGGACACAAAAAGGCAAGTCCCCAATTCAACCAATATCCACTAATGCCACTAGCTAACGATGGGAACAATCCCGACCCGGCGGCTGTACCATACCACAAACTGTGAGTGACGGCAACGCTGCATTGTCAACATCCCAATGGCAAATACCGCACCACAAGCACCAGGTCCCAAAACACGGTAGCTGCGAAAAGAAATAAAAAAACCCGGGGTCTATGCTGGTGCGCCATCCGTCCTTTTCCCCTCAAGTTCCGGCAGACACGAACGTCACCTTCTACCCTTCTTCTCCGCCGGTATGCCGTAACACTACGCCCCCAGATCCTGGTTTCGACCGCTAGCCCACCATAGGTTATTTCCCCATGGCTACAAAAATCGTCTATACTGAGAAATGCATACCAAGCAAGTCTTGCAGCCCGGATAGCGTACAGTACTCGGGGGGTCAGAAAAAGTATGGCGAAGTCTTGGCTGTCAGACAAAAAGATATTCTGTTAGCCACATTCACCATACTTTCCCCTACCTCCTACGTACTTTTTGCACTGCGTGGTATTTCTCAGGATTCACTTTCTGACGGGACCCTACGAAAGCGATGCCGTGAGCTCTACGGAGGTACAACGCCTAAGTTTTGTATGTTACAGTAGCCGTGGGTGTTGTGTGAGCCACTAGTGTAACATACAAAACTTATGAGCTGTACCTCCGTAAAATGATTTAGAATGACACTGGGACGTCCAGAATTTCCCTCTTTGGAATAATGGGAAAAGCCATAGCGAAAAAATTCTCCTTTGGCCCAGAAAAAAAAAAAAAAAAAGCAAAATATAACAGACCTTACTGGGAGAGGCAGCTCCGACGTCCCAGCGAGATTCTCAGTTCTTACGATAGCATCTCGAGCTCACCCACAACGCCTGCACGAGCACATGCTCAAGAAAAACCCTCTAAAAGTTTGTGCACCATCCCATACACGTACTATAGCATATACAGCCCTCTATGATAGCATTAATACAACACCTGATTCAGTTACACACAGGCGTCTTCTCGCTGGCTAGTGTAGGCTCATCTTTCTCTGTATCCGCCTGTCGCTTTGCGCCTTCGGAGATTGGAATTGAGCCGACCTTGTGAGTAGGTGTGTCGCGGAGGCTTGGTTGGTCGACTAAAAAGCAACCAAATTCCACTCATTCCCAGAGATCTAGCCTCACTCACGATCAAGTCAACCACTAAGAGCATTATTTTTGCCAACGATGCCTTTCATGTTTTAGGGAATGTTTGAGCGCACATTCTCCCCGGTGCCGATCCCTTCGCACTCCTCCTCCCCCACGTACCCGCCACCCACTTCCCCTGCACCCACACTCAAGCGGCCGGATTGAAGTCAGAAGGCGCTACCGCACAATTCACTTAGCCACCTTCTGATTTCAGTTCGGCCGTTTGAGTAGTATAAAAAAAATACCAAAAATAGGAGTATACTCGAAGCAGCATACCGCAATCTTCTCCCAGCAAGGGTACGGAATATCTCTAACGGCAGCATCACCTGCTGTCTTGAAAAGGAAAAAAAAAAAAAAAAAAAGGAAGGAATTGTTTGGTGCCTAGGGATGGCAGGGTCCTGGCATCGTATCCGGGCCCACAGAACTCACAATGAGAGGAGGATTATTACCCCCCCAGCGCCTGCTAAATCCCCCAGAACCCGGCAGTCGATCGTTCGAGCGATACCACGTGATGACCAATCGGCCATACAACGTCATCTAGGGTTTGTCCCAGAAAGAAGACTACTTGTACTGTATCTTTGCACTTTGTTTACTGTAGTGTTGTTACAATTTCAGGAGAAACGTTTCTCTGTTGGCGCGAGGTGCATTCTACTAGTGCTAACAAATATATAATAACTATCATACCACTATAATAATAATTATCATCTCAAATAAAAAGTGAGAAACGTGCAAAGATGTCATACATATCAAGGCCTGGACATCATCCCCTTACATAATTTCACTCGACACCCGTTGATCAACACAGTCAATAGCCTCGCTATCGCCATCCTCCTCCAGGATTCCCTCATCTCCTCCACCACGCCACCGCCAATTCCAACCAACTTCCTAGTCCTTACTTCCCCCCCGTAAAATAGGCCTTTTCCGGAGTTCTGTTCGGGCCGTTTAAAAGGAAATCTCTCTAATTTTCACGTAGGTACTGCTTATATCATATGATAATAATAAATGGAGAGCCCTCCAGAGCGGTGTTTGACCGTATTTATCTGGAATGTTGGGGTTGACATCATCTCGTCCTAGTAGCAGCTTCACAACTCCCTCACGGCCGTGAGATGCAGGCGAAAAAGAGTGGTGCCCGGCCGTATTTGTCTGCCCTGTCGGGGCTGAACCTCGCCCCGTGCTAGTAGTAGCTTCACCACCTCCGCATGAGAGAGTAGTGTTTGAAGCACATGTAGTCATTACCCGCCTACATAGCCCCACTTTACCACCAGATAGCCTTCCACCTATAGCAATAAGGAGGAAAGGCACGTGGCCGGGGGAGGAGGGGTAGGGTGAAATAGCAAAGCGTTTGGTTCCCGGACATCTCCTTCCCGACGGGCCACAGGCACCATAATAAATCATTGACACGGACAGCATCAAGAACTACCGCATGAGCGAGAGAACCACGGGAAGACTCTGCCATTACCGATGATGATACGGCAGTAAACATTAAATCATAGTTTCATACACAAACCCAATCTCCGAAACAAAACAATTCAAAAAAAAACCCCCCCGAAAGAAACCCCCATCAATCTCGCAAACAACGCCATCCAATAATAATTGCCTACCGGTACAATGCACGCTCAAACGATTACGATGCGCAAAGAAAGCAAAAAAAAAAAAAAAAAGGACAAACCAAATTTGACACATATCTGCTTTCATGTACGCCATTATTCTACCTCAGATATTCAAGATCCAGCCCACAAACATCCATTCTGACACGCGCCCAGCGGTCATACAATGCCTTCCAGACCATTGCATCGTCAGGCACCTTTGGCCTGACTTTATCCGTGACCTCCTGCGGCCAGGTGAACCAGGGCATTGGTGCGCTCTCGTCCAAGAAGCTGATGTAGTAACTCTCCTCGCTGACTTTTACAGGGTCCCAGTCGTTTAGGGTGTATTTGCTGTGATCAGCTGCCCTGAATTCAAAGACGTTTGTTGCGTAGGGATGCTGTGGGAGTATCAAGCTGTGGGAGGAGAAGAGGTCGTTTATAACGGATACGGAATCACCTTCCGGGTTTCCCAACTGGGCCTTTTTGGCTTGATTGAATAAGTGGGTGGAAGGCGCCAGGAGAAAGACTTGGCCAGAGAGTGGGCCGAGTTGCTGGACCACTCGGGGGAGCCAGTAAGACCTTGTGCCAACGACCGGAGCGGTGATGGTGCCGTAGAGGAGGTGGTCAAGGTTGCGTAGAGGAAGCCCTAAGGGCTCGAGGTAGAGGATCCGGTCATACCTGGTTTCCGCAAAGGCGTGGAGGAGGGAGGGGCCTGTGTCACCTACTATTTTTTCGTCAGCACGCAATTCCCTTTACCTCCTTTTTTTTTCTTTCGCAGATATGAAGAATGGAAGAGGCAACTCACGGGCCTCGCCGTCCAAACCACCTACAGCTTCCACTTTAACCTTGAACCTCTTCTCCGCAGCCTCCAGTAGCCGACTCCATGTCCCATCCTCAGTCCCGATCCAGCTCTTCGGATACAGCAGTATCTTGTCCGCCTCAGTCCCCAACCTCGCTAATTCCGCCAGCACCATCAAACTGTGACACACATTTTCCTTCCTCTGCACGAACTGGAAATGCGCAGCTTTCAGGCTCTTTTTCGACCTCAGCACAGGGATATTATTAGCCTGATCAATTAATTGAAAAGGTGGTTTTGGCTTGTGCTTCGACGATGCCGCCGCATATGTAGTAGGCACCGGTTGTCTCATGGCTGCCTGAAGAGCTGTGAGAGATTTCTGCTGGAGAATCCATCCGGAAATGAAGAGAAGAAAGGAAAAAAAGAATACTAACCGTTAAAACGTCATTAGCTTCACCGTGAAAAAAAAAACATAGGGGCAAAATATACAAGAACTTACTTATTGTTGCAGCAAGTTTCAGTGGCAGCCGGCCGACCATTTTTATTTTCTTCGAAGTACCTCGCCGAAAGCTGTTGAGGCGAAGAAAAGAGATCAGATGCAAGTGATACTTGTACCTGTCGTCGAGGCAGCCTGGTGGCAGTGGTGGGGGGAGGAAAGGTGTTGCTGTTTGTTTAGCGGCGTTGTCTAGCCAACGGCCGGAACTTTGTTTTTCCGTGACACACCATCAAAGCTCCTGAGGGCCGGCCAATACGAGTAGTTCACGACAAGTGTTAGCATAGTTACCATACTAGGGTCCGGCAGCGTTCTCAGCCGTCCAGTCGGACGGTCGTCGACGGCCGTCGGACGGTGTCGTCCTCGTCCTGGACGGGACGACGCCAAGGACATCCAGACGACAAAAGACGAGGACTACCGTAGCATCGTCCGCTGACAGTCGACGGCCGTCGCTTATGCTCGCCCCCCTTTTGTGCTCTCTCCCCTTTTGTGCTCTCTTTATGTTTATTTTCATGGTTATATTTTGAAATTTTGCTTATTTGAGTATGAGTATTTTTTTGCTTAATTAATACTGTAAGTCTGTATATATTTTAATAGGGAGGCAGTTGAATTTTTTTCTTATTATTTATTATTTACACTATCTGTTAAATGTAGTTGATGACGGAAAGCTCTCATATTACTACTACTTAGGACTAATGTCGTCCACCCCGTCCAGGACGGTGCCAAGGCAGTCCGTCTCGTCCTTTGTCGTCCTCGCCTCGTCTTGGACGGACGGGACGACTGGAACCGCTGGGGTCCGGGGAGAAGAAGCCAGTCGGCTGGATTTTAATTCCGCCACCCCCCCCCCAAGGGAAATAGGGAACTGGATTAGAAAAATGTACGCTACTATAATGTATACCATACCTGCATCACTCACGTCGTACTGACATGTTTGGGTCAAAGGTGGGAGATGTCCATCCTCATCCCTACCGGCACGTGCGCACTTGCTCTACCAGTTCAAACGAACTTATTACCGGTATCCCGGTATCACCAAGCCGGCATGTAAATGCCAGCACACGCACCCAACCCCATCGTACTGCGCTCTCGCTGTTGCTGAAGATTCAGGTACCGGTACTCGAGTACCACAAGGCTGCCAATTCCAAAATTCTAACCCAGGGAAGAAAAAAAGAAAGAAAAAACCATCCTCTAAGTTACATGCGGTGCCGAGTAACCTATGAGTCGAGTTCCCCACATTCCCATACAGCCTCGTGCCAGTATTATACTGAATCGCCAGCGATACCGGTAGTAACTACTGACAGATGCCGGTCATCGCGGGGGAGATATTATGGTAAGATAGCGGTATGCAAGGGCAAACGGCACGGGAGCTAAAATTAGCTGAACAGAAGAAGGCTTGGCACCCATGCCACAAGGTCTCTGTCAGCCCCTGATGCACACCAGAACGGTAATATTCTCACCGCCAAGATAGCCAATTGCCAGCGGTCCATCTAGGGATAACCCACATCGGTGACTGGCTTTGTCGCTTCCCCCCTCGTGAGATATTACCTGGCGGCTCCTTGGTAATTTATAAAGTCTTCGGATGTTTTGGCGCCAAGACAGGTACCATAATAGTCAGTGTTACCCAAGTATGATATTGGGGGAGTAGCCTAAACCCGGAATCATAAACACATATTCACCGGCCCTATTACCGTATCCAACAGCCTGTATGATACTTCTTGCTTTGGCGAAGCCATAGTTAGATGGCCCTTTGTGCCCCGGTGTACGATGTACCAGTACTTGTTCCTGTAAGTGACCAGCTTGACCGACCTGATGCTTCAAACAAAGACTCGCTCACCAGACCAGGATATATGTACTGTATCCAGAGAAAGCACCAGCTATCCCCACACATGATTGAAGTAATCATTTTCACTTACAAAGGCCTGCCAAAGGAAGAACTACCACACAGCCGGGTAACCTTGCTTGGCACGAGATCTGGACATCGCCTACCAGTACCGTACTGTATCAGTGAGGCTCTAAAAGTGGACACCTTCCCCTATTTTGTGAGCCTCCGAGTTTCCCGGAGCCTCAACAACCCTCTCCTTACCATATCCACCTCCACTACTACCACCACACTCCCTCCACTTCTGACCACATCCATTCCCTTATTCTGCCATTTTTATTCAATTACTTCCCTTCTTTTTCCCCTCTTTCCTGTACCACGAGCCACGACGTTGCTAGCCGAGTTCCTGGAATACTCCATTCGCCCGTAATGGGCGAAGACACACCCTTCGGTTTGTTGGTATCCTGCTTGCAGAATGCTTCTGCCACCGTCGTTCTCTGCGGATTTCTGGGGCTTCTTGGGTCGGGGATTTTAGCTGTGAGACAATCTAATTTACTCCCCAGAATAGTAGCGTAGTGTCTTAGGGAGGCTAATTGAGCTCCTGGATACATATAGTCTTACATCCTCATCCTACTTGTCGCGCATACCCCCCGTCGCGAGACATCCTCGGAAAGAACTTACCGGACCATCACCAAGGAGGGGAAAACCACATCAGCACTTCCCTTACCAGATACGCATTCAAATGGGAAAGCAGAGGTTGCCCTCTCAGTAGTGGTTCCCGCTTATAATGAATCAGAGCGATTGCCAGATATGCTGGCTGAAGCTGTGACCTTCCTCCATGGTGAATACGGCCCAAATAAGGGGAAACCCAATGGGAACGGAAATAGTAGTGGTGCCACTACCGGTTGGGAAATCCTCGTTGTAGACGATGGCTCCATCGACTCCACTGCCAATGTTGCCCTCAACTGGGCCCACTCGCGAATTCACCTTGGAGAGTTCACGGAAGGAGACATCCGAGTATGCGTGCTTGAGAAGAACCGTGGCAAAGGCGGCGCCGTAACCCATGGAATGCGACATGTTCGTGGAGAATACGCTGTGTTTGCCGACGCTGACGGGGCTAGTAAGTTCAGCGATGTAACGTCCCTGCTGCAAGAGCTACGCCGCGTAGAAGACGATGGTTTCGGCATTGCAGTTGGCAGTAGAGCTCATATGGTCACTACAGATGCTGTTGTAAAGGTAAACACTCTCATCCCGCTCAATTGCGGCTAAAAGTAGAGAGCAACCCTAACCTTTAATCATCAGCGCTCATTCATCCGTAACCTTCTCATGCACTCATTCCATACGCTCCTCAAGACCTTCGGCATCAGACATATCCACGACACACAATGCGGATTCAAACTCTTCTCTAGAGCCGCGATCAAGGACATATTCCCATTCATGCACACCGAGGGATGGATCTTCGATATCGAGATCTTGCTGCTGGCGGACTACTTGAGTGTTCCTGTGGTGGAGGTTCCAATCACGTGGCATGAAGTTACTGGGACAAAGATGCGGTTGGTTCAGGACTCTATCCGTATGGCCTGGGATTTGGGTGTTGTTAGGTTAGGGTATATTTGGGGGGTTTATAGAGTCGGTCCCGGGGGACCTTCAAAAAAGAGGCGTTAACCGGTGGGGAGTTTGGATTGGGTGGGGGTGATTTGGTCCTATGTATGATATACAGGGGGGGAGGGGTTTTTTTGACAGATATCTGGTTGACTTGGGCTGGTGAAGCCGATATTTTGGCCTGAGCGTAGAATGCCTGGATGTTATCTAGATTAACTTACGGAGGGTATGCTAATATCAAGTGCTACACGGAATATCATACTGTCGCTTAGTTACATCTTTTCCGTCCCTACATATCTTGAGCCCTTGCCTCCTAACACAGCCCTGCAGCCCTCCGAGCAATACAAAACACAGGGCATCAATTCATTTTAACTAGCAGTGATACCAAAATATGTTGTCGCCCTCTAGTTACGCTACATACCATAGCGATGATACCCAACCATAATATTTCAACACCCCTACATCAAGCCCCTTGGGGAGCAGAGTAAAAAGTTTCATCGCCATGCTTCTTCCTGTACTTAACCACCTCTGAATCCATAACCGGCCCCATGAACAACCAAATCACATTAATAATCCACGCAAACACCGTATCCCAAACCCAATTCCCCCTAGGGCTAGCTCCCCAACTCGCCGCCCTTAGTGTCTCTCCAATAAAACTGCTAACAGCCAAAGCATGTCCCTTCTCCAGCCTCTTAACACACTGCCTCGCAACCTCGTCTGGCGACTGCCCCTCGTCATTACCTTCTAGAATCTTGGTGATCTCTGGCTTTGTAAGCTGCTCGGTTTCAAAGCCGGGGGAGTAGATAGTGCCGGGAAAGCAGGCGTGTACAGCGATGCTGTACAAGTGGCACTCCTGTCGGAGACCATCGGCAAGGGAGCGGATTGCGGCCTTTGAGGGGGAATAGGCGTTGTATCCGGCTAGTGGGTAGAAGGCCGTCACAGAGGAGGTGAAGATTAGATGGCGTTTTGGGGACTGAGGTGGAAGAGGAGACTGGGTCATTATATTTAGGGCAGCCTGGGTGGGTTTTAGTCTCCGTCTGGTCGATAGGG
The DNA here is from genome assembly GCA_014065205.1 of Tuber brumale. Lineage (NCBI taxonomy): Eukaryota > Fungi > Ascomycota > Pezizomycetes > Pezizales > Tuberaceae > Tuber > Tuber brumale. The sequence goes on from JACCEG010000145.1 coordinate 211,298, forward strand.
AGGACAGTGGATGGAGGGGAATGGGGTGGGTTACGTGTGCAGTCCAGAGAACAGATAGGTAGTTCGTTTGGACTTGCTTTTCAAGTAATTGTACGTCCTGGTCTTTGAAGATGCCCGGGAATGCCTCTCCTACGTGCCGCGACTACATTAGTCTTCTCCTTTCATTTCAAAGGAGCAGTATCATAGGATCAAACCTGCACAAGTCCAAACAATATCTGGCACCCCACCCCAAGCTCTAATCTCCTCCAAAGACCTCCTAGCCTCGCCAGCACTCGTCAAATCTGCGCTCACTGCGATAAATATTTGCTCTTCTCTTGCTGCCGATGCCTAACACCTTATCAGCAATCCACCCCATCAGACAGAATCAAAAGAAAGGGGGGGACGGCACCCGAATCTCACCAACAGCCCTATCCAACTTCTCCTTATTCCTCGCAATAATTGCTACATTTGCACCCTTCGAAGCTAGTAGCTTTGCGACGGATAATCCCATCCCCTGAGATCCTCCGGTTATCACAACGAGCTATATCACGTCACCCGTTAGTTGAAGCTGCGCACCTGACAGAAGGAAAAGGGGAGGAACGTACACGACCATCGACGGGTAGTTTGTTACTGCTGAACAGCGGCATGATGAGCTGGTATATTATTGGAATTGCTGCTGTTAAGGCGATGGCTGATGTTGCTTGTGAGAGCGATGGCATTGTAGGTTGCAAAGGGGAATACTGTATGTATTGTTGACTTGTTCGGGAAAACTGATTAGTATACTAGGCGGATTTTGGCCGGGATTGGTCCGTAGTGAGCTGAAGGGCACTCGTATAGAAGAGATTTATGAAGTATAGATTAAGGAGCTCGACTGATTACCGTATTCTAAGTCAAAACAGAGCCTTATCATAGAAAAGAGAGAGTCTAATGATTGGAAGTTCAAGTATTGAATTCAATATTAGTTAATTATCCCCAGCGCGAAGTCACGTTATCATTGCAACTAGTTCGAAATTCGTACCCTAACCCTGGGGCTCTGATGCACGGCAATTGCCGTCGCATTCTTGTAGGGCTTATCACGCGTGGCCTTCTCCCTTTCTGGCCTTCCTCTTCCTTTCCTCTTTTCACCCTCCCTCTCTTTCCTCTTTCCATCCTCCTTCTCTTTCTCTTTTCATCCTCCTTCTCCTTCCCCCTCCGGCCCTCCACAGTCACTAACACCACCCCTCCCCCACTACAATTCACAATAGTACCACCACCATTACCGACTATGCCACTACCACCCATAGACACTATCCTCCAGCATTTCTCTACAAACCACTCACTCCATATCCGTCCAACATACCTACAAACTCTGCTAACCTCCCTCTCCTCTCAACGTCAGATCCCCACCGGGCCTGCCCTCTTCGGCTGGCTCAAGTTCCGTATATTGTCCTCCGATATTACGGAGTCTTTGCAACCGTACGCAAACCTCTGCTTTCCGGTAAATATTACCGATGGGGATGTTCAGAGTACTATCCTCCCTGGCCCTGTCGCGGTGCAGGTTGTGGGGATAGAAGACATGGGGACTTCCAAAATCAACCAAATTGATCGGATTGAGATGGACGAGAGGGGAGAATTCATGAAGGGTAAAGAAGTCATAAGGCTAGCCCCTGAAGAGGAAGGGGATGAGGGTGGGGAAGGTGTGCCTGTTTCTGGTAGGCCTAAGGTGGTTACCGCAAAAACTGGCCCTCATAAACTGCTTTTGGAGGACGCCGGAGGGAGGGGGGTTTACGCAATTGAGCTTCATGATGTGCAGGGGATCCAGGTCGACATGCCGATGGGGGCCAAGGTTCTCTCTATAAAATTCCTTTACCTTCATGGTTTAAGATCATACTAACAATCCTAGTAGATGGTCCTGAAAAACGTCATCGTTGCCAGAGGAATATTGCTCCTCGCTCCCGCCAACACTCTAGTCCTTGGCGGGAAAGTTGAGGCACTCAACCACCAATATCTAGCGAGCAGAAAACAAGTCCTAAATGCCGCTCTCGAAAAATTAAGATCTCAATCATGATCAATCACTCATTATCATTCCCCTTACCGACCCCGTCGCTTGCCCCTCACACATCATCACTCGAAATATCAAAAACGTCGAGGACCTAAAACACACCTTTCGCTAGCCCTAAGGCCCTCCCAACCACGACGACCACGTTCCGATGGTAGAAGAAGGCTAGATGGTGTCTCGCGTCTTTCCCAAGAGCATCTCCATCACTGCCATTATGTAACATTTGATCACCCCCGTATAACGAAAAAGCAGGAATGAAACGGAGGAAGAAAAACTCGTGTGCCTCTCCACTCGTGCCTCAATGTAAGACATCCTCCTCTACCCGACTACAGTACTTGAGCCCTCGTAATTTAATTGCTCGATGTTTGTAAACACAATTGGGTCCGCATACGCCCACATAAATATAGGCCAATGAGAAGTGGACGCCAATGAGAAGTGGACCAGAAACTCGTGAAATCAAAAAATATGACCCAAAGAGTGTTAGCGAGTACTCACGCCAAGTTTTCAAATCATCGAAGGTCCAAGAAAAAGGCTAAATTTTGGCGGTATGCAATAATAGTTGTGTTTGAAAACGAGCACTAGCGGCGAGTTCAACACAACATTGTTCGAGCGCATATTCGGGGGACAAAATAACCGAGCGGTGAGGGAAGGCGTGGCGAATCAGCAAATGTGATGATAAGTGAAGCATTCACCATTCGGAAGGGATACCATAACTTGGAGAGCGTTTCTGACGCCCAGTGGCTGCGGGCATGTGTCTTAGCAGGCCACATGTCACTTCGCACATTCGCATCTGGACTGCACAACCTGTTCTGGGTGTGGAATGGAACCTTCCTCTGACGTTGACTGCTTCGCACCTTGCACTTTTTCTCGAGCATCGTTTCACCGATTCGACACATGCACGGTATGATAGCAGGCAAGATACCGGTACAGTACTCGAGTACCGGTATCTGAGCACAGGGATTCGAAAATTTGGCTACTCGAGTAATTGTCTGTGCGTATTGAGCACCCATACAATCACTGAGTATTAAATTGATATCTCAGATAGTTCTAGCCTGCAACCTGTATCATCCAATGTATGAAAACGGTTTGTGCCGCGTAGAGTACCGGTATCACAGAATTCGCCAGACCCACGACGAAACTGGGGGGGGAGACCGATAATTTAGGGATTAGCAGCGAGCTTTTTTTTTTGGTTACCCTACTTTGGCAATTTCTCTCTTTGCTGACCAAATACCCCAGCCCCTTTGGGTCACCTGCCTAGGGTAGCTTCGTTGTGGTATCATACGGCGAAGACCGTAATCCACGAACAGGTATCATACTACCGGTAGTATGGTACCATACGGTTCTCCCCTCGTTATATTGCGACTTTACAGTAAAATAATCTCTTGAGGAACCAGAAAAAAGGCTGGAAAAGAAAGTCCTTCCCATCCTAGACACATCTTAGGACATTATGATGGCATCATGTCTGCTAAATTTAGTGGATCAAGCAATTATCACGGGGATTACCGCTAGCTCCCAAGGCCAGCCCTCAGTCCTGGAAGGCTATAAAGGCCCTTAGAGACAAAACTTTACCTCAAGTGGTAGGTTTTCTTTCCTTTTTTGATAATCAAACTCTGCAAATACTGCATTTATCTCAGAGACAACGACAAAAAACAGAAGGACTCATTAATGGCCGTACTGTATGAATATAATCCTCCGCTCGGCACCACAGCAAGGCTTTGAATAATAAAAAGTGCGGGGAGCGGCATTTTGTACGGGATTCTCAGGTTCGAAGCTCACCATGCCTATCATATGCTCTGGTTAGGAGAACTACACTATGCTGTGCTATTCCATGGTGCGGTGCTACGGCGGTGCATTTATGGGTGGGCGAGACAAGCAGCCTACCGGTACTCCCTCTCCGCTCGACTCGGATTTTCAGGTTGGCTTGTCGCAGCATGCCTCCCATGATCGGGTCGATGGCCGTGTGATCGATACTGAGCCCAGAAACCCCATAACAACAACTGGTTTTTAGGTTGAGGGGTCGCCCCTTTGCGCACGGAGTACCGCAGTATCTCGAGTAGTCCTAGGCATAAATCATTGAGAATGCTTTGTTGGTGGTGGAGTTGTTCGGTACCGGTATCCCGGTGCCAATCACACACACAAAAACTCTGTAATGTGATACGGTATCAGGACGGGAGAGAAAAAGTGCAAAGCCTCCGTGAGCCTACTCGTAGCAGTCTGACGGCCCACAATGTGCAACCGTGGTGCTACACGATAATAGGACAATTTCATTGGATGCGGGTCTTGTATGCGGCACTGCACTTCAGTAGTATGTGTTTCTCTACATACAAACACGTACTCGTACAGCATGGGCATGATCGATGGCAGACTCGTCACTATCCGCAGTAGATACGGAGACATCCATCTCGGGCTGATGAAGCCCCACTTCGCGTATCCATCATTCAACTCCCTCTTCTTTCTTTTTCAACCCTTCAAAAAGGAGGGGTGAAGCCCCGCTCCTACTCGTAGGCACCAACCAGCCAGCCAACTAATTTAGACCATCTAGGCAGCGCCAGTCAGCCAAACCCCACAAAATACACCTTAGCCCATGAACAGCTTAGCCGCAGCCCCATCGAACGTAAGGACATAACACAGATCACCTATCATAATACCGTGCCCCCAACGCACCTACAAGCATCAAAATAATAACAACAACTGTACCATACCAGTACACACACACCCCCAGACGCCGCCGCATCCACAGAACCGCCAAAAACCCGGATACTGTAACCACCCTTGAGGAATCCCGGTAAGGGGGCCCTGCCAACAGAGAGAGAGAGACGCTTGCGATAACGATAACCATCATTTTGGTCGGTCTGCCTCGATGAATCACTACCGATCACTCGGATTGGCCACCTGCCGATATATATCAGCCTCGATTGTACAAGATCTCGTACTCGTATTTAGTCTACCCACACGTAACAAGCAATAATATCTGAAGCCCACGACTTAGTATTTTCCAGGATAACTTTACGAGGGCGAAAGAAGTACCCCGTATTCGATTATGTATATCTACGTATGGCACCCGTTACCGTAGGGTACCGGTATTACGGTAGTTACTCGAGTAGCCTGAGTGCGTAGCGGGGGGAATAAAAATAAAGCAAGGTAAGGTATCACAAAGTAAGGTACAGTACTCGTACAGCACATATTGTGTTGTATTGTACTGTACTGTAGGCCCCCCCCCTCCCTAATGATAGAAGATGATTAACCCGGGCGCGCCGGAACAAAATGAACGGGGTTTGGCTTATTCCCATGCCGAATATGTGTAGGATCATGTGATTGAAAGTGCAGCAACCAGGGGGGGGGGGGGGCCGTTGCAGGGGTTTTTGTCATGGATTTAGGCTATTATCATCATCCGGTTCAACAACCCGATATCCCGATAAACCGGGAGGGGGTTTTCGGGTTTGGAATGTGTAGTGATACCGTATTATTCATGGCATGAGAGTTCTTTACAGTATCATACGCGGTATGATACTGGGTTAGTCTGCATTAACTGTAAATTAATCACAACATGGCGACCTATCCTCTTCCACGATAACTACTACAGTACTAGTATTGCGACTACCCGTGCAATATATAGAAGCCTCCCTTTTAAGTCTTTGAAATATTCCTACAAAGTAAATTTTTTTTTTTTCCCCCTCCCCCCGTATCAAGTCTATGGACTGACTTGGTTTGGTGCAGGTACTAGGTTACACTTAGTAGTAGGTGTTTGTGTGTGAGCCACTACCGTAGTAGGGGTATTCAAAGTTGAAAAAGTGGAAAAAACTTAGCTTACTTTGCTGTTTCATGTAATCTTGGCACACACAAAAACAGTTAACTTACCCTCAGTTTACCTTACCATACTATACTTTTTTTTGGGGTAGATACGGAGGTCAGGAGGTCCGTATCTACCCCAAAACTCAGTTTAACTGAACTCTACTAGAACTTAGAAATGATACATGATCTGAAAAGAAAAATTAAAAAAATTAGAGGAAAATCTTAAAATCTTGTTGCGCACCTTGAAAATAGTTATCGGCCTTCTCTTGCAAAAATCCCTCCACTTGGACTTTTTGTTAACAAATACAGAAAATTTTCAGTATTGGTAAGATTGTCACGATGGTGTGGCATATAGTGGAAGGAGATGTTTGCGGCAAGTGAGTGGAAGGAGACGTTTCACGCACATGACCTATTAAGAGGTCATGAGGTTTTGGTTTTGATTTACTTTCACGCACATGACCTATTAAGAGGTCATGGGGGCAGCGCACGAGGCCAAGGGGGCTGCGCAGTTTGATTTACTTTCACGCATATGACCTATTAAGAGGTCATGGGGGCAGCGCACGAGGCCAAGGAGGCAGCGCAGTTTGATTTACTTTCACGCACATGACCTATTAAGAGGTCAGGTGATTGATGCACATGACCAATGATGCGGTCATATGATGTTTTTCATGAGTCACAATTATGACTCATAGTTATTTGGATTTATAAGCGGGTTGAGTGAATGACTATAAATGGAGGCCGGAAGAGCCTGGTAGTTAGTTCTTCACGCAACCACCTATTATACTTTCTTACCTATACTATTAAGAATAGATTCTATTCTACTACTTCAACGATTCTACCACGATACGACTTGATTATTAGCGTTCAAGAAAGGAACGTAAACAACGGTCTAAGAATAATAATCAGGGTCTTGGTAAGAAGAAGGGACGAAGTAACGGAACATGAGGAAGAGAAGTATTACACTATTACAAAGAGACTGACAAAGGGCTGTTGCCTGTCGCAAGACATATATCGACATCGGGAGATAGGTAGGATACCTAATAAAGATCTGTGAAAACTTCTACCCTTTACCTTCGGTTACATTGGTGCATTCAAATATGCTACATGAAACATGTGAATATGATTTGCTAACACCTGTTAGGCATATGGAAATCTGAGACAAGTGCACAGACCCACGGTAGGGTAACTGCGCACAGACCCTCGATTTACCGGAGTGCCAACACCCCCCTCCGGCCCGCTTATGGGTCCTGCATGTCATTAGCGAGATTTTGAGAGTTGCGTCCCATAACTAAAAGGTTATATCAATGAAGCCCACTTCATAATACCATATACGTCACCGCCGTCTGTCCGACCACATGCTGTGCACAGGATATATGAGAGGGGACCTTTGGCGACATCGGGGAAGTGGAACGGAAGGATTCCGTCAGAGGCGCATTGAGATAGTAGGCTTCAAAGTTAGGCTTTCTAAATTACGGGCCGAAAGTGATGGGACGTTTTCGGCGAAATACTCTAAGAGGATATCCCAGTAGTGGAAGCTATTAGGAGTATACTGAATCTACCTATACCCTTCTGAGATCAGATGTAGGTTGGTTGGTCCTAGAAATAGGACCCCTCTATGGAGGCTGGTGGATCAAGGGGAAGCATGCGTAGAATGGGTGACCTAGATAAGTCGGAGCCCCTTAAGATGTTGACACGTTGGACTCAGACTTGCGATTGGCACTAGGTGACCTAGTATGAACTTGATCACTTCATGACCGAAGAGACTACTGGAATGATAGTCAACCAGACTAAAGTAATATAATAGTCTATGCGGATATCTAAGTTAGAGGCCGCTGTTTGGATTAACAATTAGCGCAGTCATCTTAACAGAGGAATACCATTCCATAACCGCGAAAGGGTGTGATAAGTTTCAGGGTCAAACGGTGTTCGCACTTATAAGATTCTGGACATTTGCGTATTAAAACCAGAGTGGTACTTCAGGGGCATAGTAGTTAGAAGTAGTCCGTGAACACTCAGACNAGAAGTAGTCCGCGAACACTCAGATGCGGGATATATATATCAAAGTGCCTCCAGAGCTTTACAGACATCATCAAGCAATGGAGAAGAGATCTTATCAATATTAAATTGTTTACTTCATAAATCTTTACTTTACCTTTACCTTATCGAGACGAGCCTTCCTCGACAGATTCTCTGAACAAAGATTTGGCCTACGTCCCTCAGTGATACTAGAGATTGGCGTCCACCTAACAGTATATTGATAGTTCTCCTGTTACCAAGGCTCACTATATGAACTACGAGTTCACTTCAAACTCCACCCTCACCTCAGACTTCGATTACATTTTTGAAGCACTTCACTGTCCCATCTATATTCAGACATTCGAAGAAATCTTCGACAGCGAGTTATTTGAAATCGAAGAAGAGTTTATCACAGAACCCTTGTGGTTCACAATACCTTTCGGGATCCCGATGAGGGATCAATTTAATTGCATATATCGTACCTAGTACGGTCCGAACTTTGAGTGGAGTTCCAACAAGTCAGAAAACTTCATTGAGTGGAGTACCCAGTACTCCGAAAACAAGAAATCAGGCACAGCCATCTGAGGGCCAGATACCCCGTCAGTCTGGGCCTAACACAACCTTACATGTACTATTAGTACATTTTAAACCTCGAAAAAGGGAAATTCAGATTCTGAGTCCAGAATCGGACCAACCAAACCCTTTTATACCTACATCCCTTGAATACGTCAGACATTGGATACCATACATACGATTCCTTAAACCCTTTAAAGGATATCAAGAACTCTCGTATGAAGTACCAGAAATCACGCATCCAGGACTATTAGCGCAATTAGCCTACTTGGAAAGTATCACAATGGCTGAGATACCTCAAGACCCGAGAAAGAAGATAACAGTGGGAGAACTCATAGACACCCGCCCAGATACAATGGATAAAACCAATGATTCGGCAATATGGAGCCCCGCCCCGTCGATACCTCAAGAACCTACGTTCCGGAGAGGACATGTCCCTATTCACCGATCCTCTAGTGTCGCAAGCACTCATCAGATATTAAAAGCCTCCACGCCTAAACCAGGAGGAGACTACGCTGCAAACTTAGCCAGATTGGCTGCTCGTCTTGGGATAACCTTGAGTCGAATAAGGCAGGATATAGACACCTCGCTTGACCAAGCTAATATCGCCTTCAAACATTTACAGGAAGCCATCCAGGACAATACCTTAAAGTTAATTAAGGTGCAGCAACAAATTACAGAAGGACAGGATATTGATGATAGCGAGATTGGACTCCTGTTGATGCAACTGGCTGGAGTAGAAGTGGAGGTCAAGGGGATACAAGAAGAAATAGTACAGGAAGTAGCAAAGAAGATAGACGCTCAAGAGAGGTGTCAACAGGAACATGAAGAGGTAACCACAAGGTTATATGGAACCCTCGGGTTAGAAAGCCAGGTGGCATTAGCCTGAGATCAAATGTTGGAATAAATAGTCATCAACCTAAGGGCGGAATTCTTAGAATTCCGAAATCAATGTACCACACGGGAAAGAGAAGTCAACCGTACTCTAGGACAAATGTGCCTAGATCAAACTACTTGCCAAGCGGAGATTCGCAGGTCACAGGACCAGCAACAGCAGCAGAATAATGAGACGAATAATACCGTAAAAGTATTAACGGTGTCAATAAATAGGATGTTGGCCACCACACCAAGTCCTGAAGCTGCAGGTCCCGCACCCTTACCCGCTGTCCAGGAAACTGATGACGAAGAATACTACACTCCGCCTACATATCGGGATAAGGGGAAAGGCAAGGAAACTGCTGATGGATACCCCTCAGGTACCCAAGGAGGTGAACCTAGAGATCCTAGCGACGATGATGACGATAATGATGAGAGAGGAAGAAGGAGAGGAAGTCCTAGCCGGAGAAGGCAAGAACAAACACCAGAACAGTCTAGTATGGCAGAGACCCTAGCCAATGCAATGGCACTAAATATCAAGCGACCATCAGAGCAACCCCAATTCTTTGAGGATAAACCCGCACAAGATACATATGTGTGGATTCTATATTATACTGACTACTACGAAAGAAACTGGCGGATCTGGGACACACACAGGTACGAGTCATATATGTGCTCAGCCGTACGAGAGGAGACATAGTACTTCCTTATACTATTTGGTACCAGAAGGCTATGGACGGACTTCAAGGGGAAATGCAGCAGCCAGAGCTGGCTATATGGACTCGTTACAAACACGATATAATCCAATGATTTTGTTAGGCGGACGCCAAACTCTAGTATATAACTGAGGGATGTAGGCCCGAAATCTTTGATTGGAGAATCTGTCGAGGAAGGCTCGTCTCGATAAAACAGGTAAGGTAAAGATTTAAAGCGTAAAACAATATTATATTGATAAGATCTCTTCTCCGTTGCTTGATGATATCTGTAAAGCTCGGGAGGCACTTCGATATTTATATCCCGCGTCTGAGTGTTCGCGGACTACTTCTAACTACTATGCCTCCGAAGTACCACTCTGGTTTTAATACGCAAACGTCCAGAATCTTATAAGTGCGAACACCGTTTGACCCTGAAACTTATCACACCCTTTCGCGGACTCGGAATAGTATTCCTCCGTTGAGATGACTGCGCTATTTGTTATGCCAAACAGCCGCCTCCAACTTAGATGTCCGCATAGACTTTTATATGACTTTAGTCTTGTTGACTATCGTCCAGTCGTCTCTTCGGTCATGAAGTGATCAGGTTCATGCCGGACCACCTAGTGCCAATCGCAAGTCCGAGCCCGACGTGTCAACGTCTTAAGGGTCTCCGCCTTATCTAGGTCTTCCATTCTGAGCATGCTTCCCCTTGGTCCGCCGGCCTCCGTAGAGGGGTCCTATTACTAGGACCAACCAACCTACAGCTGATCTCAGAAGGGTATGGGTGGATTCGGTATACCCCTAATAGCTTCCGCTACTGGGATAACCTCTTGGAGTATTTCGCCGAAAACGTCCCGTCACTTTCGGCCCATAGTTAGGAAGCCTAACTTCGAAGCCTACTATCTCAATGCGCCTCCGACGGATTTCCTCCGTTCCACTTCCCAGATGTCGCCAAAGGTCCCCTCTCATATATCCTGCGAACAGCATGCGGTCGGACGGACGGCGGCGACGTATATGGTGTTATGAAGTGGGCTTCATTGATGTGACATTTTAGTTATGGGACGCAACTCTCGAAATCTCGCTAATGACGTGCGGGCCCCATAAGGGGGCCGGAGGGGGGTGTTGGCACTCCGGTAAATTGAGGGTCTGTGCGCAGTTACCCTACCGTGGGTCTGTGCACATGTCTCGGATTTCCATATGCCTAACATGAGCTCCCTCCTTCCAGGCTTCGCCTCGAATGCCTTTATAACCATTTTATAATTTCTTCTAAATACATTTTAAGACTCAGTGTGGTCAGGGTAAAAAACCTTCCGCGTTTACTTGGCCACGGTAGGAAAACCTTTTCCTCACTATCTTACTTCTGCCCTTCCTGGCATGTCCGGATTTTCATTATGAAAATTCTCCACAACTTCCTCCGCATTTTCCATACCGGTGGCAGGCTCCCATGTGTTCTCATCTTCCGAACACCCTTGCCATTTAACGAAGTACCACAGTTCCCGCTTCTCTTGGTAGCGGCCGCGTACTCGTTTTCTGTAAGAACGAATCTCGCTTCTTACGATTTTTTCAACCTCCCATTGCAGATCACCGTCAATATCCTCCGGTTCTCTAGGGGGTTGCTGGCGATTACCATGAACTGACTCGCGGTAGGGTTCCAATAGTGCGACATGGAATACGGGATGAATGTTCCATCGATCGGATATGTTGAGCTTGAATGCTCTGGATCCGCGTCTTTCCATAATTTGGAAAGGGCCGTATAGCTTTGGACTTAGCTTTTTAGATTTCCGTCGGGTGCGAATGTTTTTGGCGTTTAACATTACTTTGTCCCCGATTTTGAAGTCCGGCTGTTGTCGAGCTTTCCGGTCATAATATTTCGACATCCCTTCTCGTGTCTTTTCTAGCGACCCTCTTGCTTGTTCATGTATCGTCTTAATCCAGTTTGCATAAAGTGTTGCTCCTGGATTTTGAGCTTCGCGCTCCTTCATCCACTCTGTCTGTGGATGGAATCCGTAGTTTGCATAGAATGGTGACATCCCGTGAGCGTTAGTTGCGGAGTTGTTGTAAGCATGTTCAGCTAGCGGTAGCAGCTGATACCAATCATCCTGATCGTAATTGACAAAACTTCGAAGGTATCCTTCCAGCACTTGGTTGGTACGTTCAGTTTGTCCGTCAGTTTGAGGGTGGTATGCCGTCGACATTCTTCGCTTAATTTCCAGCGCTTTGCAAAGGGATTCCCAGAATTCTCCTGCAAACTTTGAGTCCATGTCCGAGACGATTTCGGTTGGTAGGCCGTGCAGCCTCCATACTTCTTTTAGGAAAGCGTTTGCGACATCCTTGGCCGTAGCCGAGGTTTGAAGCCCGATGAAATGTGCCATCTTTGTGAATCGATCAACTACTACCATTATCTGAGTGCATCCTTGCGACTCTGGTAGTTGTGTAATGAAGTCCACTGAGATGGACGCCCATGCTGCGTAGGGTATTTGCAATGGTTGCAGCAATCCGTACTTAGCGTGTCTAGGCGATTTGTTATGTTGGCATTCATCGCAGGATCGTACGTAGTCGTTGACCCATGCCGCAAGTCCTTTCCAGTAGAAGTCTCTCATGATTATTTCCAAAGTTTTTTCTTGACCGAAATGTCCTGCAACTTTTGCATCGTGACATCCTTCTGCAATCTTGGTATATAGAGCCTGACTATTTGGTACAAATAGTCGTTGCTTATAGTATAGTAGATCGTCGGTTAAGGTCCAGTCTTTGGGAAAATCCTTTCCTTCGTCTCGTAACCTAATAAGTTCTTCCCTCCGTTGCCTCCATGCTGCGTCTGTCCCGATAGCTGCCTGTATCTCGCTTAAGAATTCAGGATTGAACTACTTCATAACCATTTGCAGGATAATAGCATTTGACATTAGAACATTTTCGGGTACTTCTGAAATATCGTACCAATGTTCGTTGTCTTTAGCCGATGCCTGTAGGTAGCTGATGCTAGGTTCCTGTTCTTTGACGATCAAGGATCTTGTCGCTATATCGGTGCTCCCGAATCCCGCAGTTCCTCGCTCCGTTTCTTCTAAGTCGTCAACTTCCATCATGTCCGAGGTGTTGACCTTTTCTACCACTAAGTGGGCTATGCGATCGCCCATTGTTATTTGGCAGTCCACATTTTTATGGTTGAAAAGTACGACTTTGAGTTCGCCGGTGTAATCAGCATCGATTACTCCTGCGCCGGTAGAGATTCCGCTTCGGACCGCTAATCCACTTCTCGGGACAACTCTTCCATAAGTTCCTTCGCGTAGCCCCACAGCTATACCCGTCCTTATTAACGCTTGTCCATATTTTGAGACAATGTAATCTTCTATGGCATACAGGTCATGTCCTGCCGCCATTCGTGAGCCCTTTGTTGGCAAGTATGCCTTTTTGCTCAATCTCTTGACCCTAATAACGGGTTCCTTTCAACCTCTTAGAGGTTCCAAATCCAAATCCTTATCTCCATCCCAGTCTTCTCCTTCATCGCCTACCCTCGCTACTAACGATACCAAGAAATTTTCTTCTTTCAAAATCTTTTGTTTGCGATATGTAGCTCCCTCCTCTGGACGGTACTCCGGCCGTCTACTTAATGCATCAGGCTTTCCGCCCTTTGTGCCTGGTCGGTATACGATACGAAAATTGTATTCTACCAACTTCTGAGTCCATCGAATTTGACGGCTACTCCAGACTTTTGAGGTGAAGAAGTATTGTAGGTTTTGATGGTCGGTGAAGACTGTGATCGGTTTTTCCATTCCAATCAAGTAGTGTCTCCATTCCTTAAAGGCTTTGAGGATTGCGAGAAGTTCTTTATCATGAATCTCATAATTGCGCTCCGCCGAGTTTAATTTTCTTGAATGGAAAGCTACTGGATGTAATCTTTTCTCAAAGTAATGAGAAAGGACGCAGCAGAGTGCAAAATCGCTGGCGTCTGTTTCTACCACTGTTTCTCTTTCTGGGAAAAAGTGCTGGAGTACGGGGGCTGTGGTGAATCAGTGCTTTAATTCTTCGAAAGCAGTGTCCTGTTCAATTCCCCATTTAAAATTCTTAGGATTTCCTTGTAACGTTTCGGTTATTGGCTTGCAAATAGCCGAGAAGTTTTTGATAAGTTGTCGGTAGAAGTTAGCAAACCCCATAAAAACTTGTACTTCTCTAACCGACTTAGGCGCCTTCCAAACCATTATGGATTTCACCTTTCAGGAGCTCATAAACACCGCATCGACTGCCACCATATAGCCCAAGAATTCTACCTCCGTGGCATGGAAGGTCGATTTCTTTAGCGATACTGCTAACTGAAAGTCTGATAGACTTTGTAGGACTTTCTTAACAGCTTCGATGTGCTCCTTTTCATCCTTTGAGTAGATGAGAATATCATCAAGGTAACACACAACTCCTACGTCCAAGTATTCATGTAGAACTTGGTTCATCTTATCTTGGAAGGTTGCCGGAGCGTTAACCAATCCAAAAGGCATAACCTTATATTCGTAGTGTCCGTATCTCGTACGGAACGCTGTCTTCCATTCATCTCCTTCTTTTATCCTAATCAGGTGGTAGCCGTCCTTAAGGTCTAACTTGGTGAAGATCATAGCGCAAGCTACTCTATCTCTGAGTTCAGACATTAGTGGAAGGGGATGTTTGTTGAGGATAGTAATCTTATTTAGATTACGATAATCCACAACTAGACGTAGTCTACCAACTGATTTAGGTACGAATAATATAGGTGCGCCTGCTGGCGATTGGCTACGTGTGATTTTCCCTTGCTTGATCATCGTTTCCAAGTATTCTCGTAAAGCCTTCAGCTGTTTTTCGGACAGCGGATATATCGGCCCCCATAGGGGGGTTGAACCTGGAATCAGCTTGATTTCGTGATCGAATGTTCCTCTTGGAGCTAATTTTTCTGCCGTCTGGGCTTCAAACAAATGTTTGTAATTCCAGTATTCTTTCGGTAATGATTACTGTTCCACCATATTTTCGATGGCTCCGATCCTTCCGATGCGGCAGGCATTAGGATCCCAAGCGACAGATTCGTCATATTCAAACATATCGGCTATTCCTTCATCTTCTTCCACACAGTTTTCACAACTTTTTGCGGAGAATGTCCAATTTTCTGCATCTTCTATGTGAGACACTGGGTGTTCACGATGCCACCAACCAAAAGGAATTATCATTCCATAGTGACCGGCCTTAGCTACTTCACATGACACTTCGGAGATGTGTCGGTTGTTTCCAATTTCCAATTTTATTGGGAGAGTGTAACACTTCCCTCCAGAAGCGCCTGACAATCCGTCAAAGCCTAAGATATCAACTGCATTGTTGCGTTCTACTGAGGGAACGCGAAGGTCTTCAACAAGGTCCTTATTTATAAGGAACACGTTGGATTCCGAGTCTAATAAGACTTTAATTTTGTATCGCTTATTGTGTAGATGGAGGTAAGCGATCCCCTCCGGACAGTTGTATCGTTTTGGTTTTGGAGCGTCTAGTTCGGCGCTTGGCGTGGATAAGAGTTTCTTGGTTCTTTCGTTTAGGCATCGTTAGTGTTGGGTGTAGGTAACAAGATGTTTGTTATTATGCCCACGTAGTTTCGACCATTAAGGTCTCCTCAGACAAACTAGTAACTCTTTTAGCTCTAACAATCTGGGTCTACATACTTAAGCGGCGTTTCACCGATACGCAATTGCGCACGACCAGTTTTCAGGCTGGATGCCTTCTCCCGACACACCAGACCTAGGCTCATAGCAGATTTTCCGGCAGTTATTAGCCATTTTACTCCCCTGGTGTGGGGTTCCCGCTTTCACTGAGTCCTTTCCCTTAGGATTTCGCTTATCCGTCCAGCTCCCTCAGAGGGGCCTTGCGCACCAAAGCGGTACATCCCTATCCCACACTCTGGCCAGAAGGCAAGATAGTACATACGTATAATACGACTCAGACTCGTGTGGTAGGTGGAACGGCCCGCGTCGGTTGTCCTCCTGTCGTGTATTGTTATCAGGTAGATCTTGCATTGCTATGTCCCAACTTCTTCGGTATAGTAACTTGCTTGCACATGGGTAGCAGGCAACCACCAGGTGACTCCAGGAACTTGGTACTGTTGGCTCCCGGGCCATGTGGGCATGTTAACTATCCTCTCTTTCGTTCAAGACTCTCCATATATTGATTCTTGTGTTCGAGCTCGTAAGTCCCTTGTGGGGTCCCTTCACTTAGAGCCTACTTGCGTTGATCCTGAAAGGAGAGACTTGCTTCGCGCCGCTTTGATCATTTTGAGTTTCGACTCCTGTAGTTGCACACGGACTTCCTGATCCCCGTCGCGGTCGGTACCCAATACACCCCAGCCAAAGGGGGTTCCCGTTTCGATTCCAGTTTCCTTAGGACACTGAATACCGAATCGCCGTCGCCGTTGGTGCCAATCAACTGACCTAGGTCAGTTCTTCGTCGTCCGCCAGTTCCCAGATCTTATTTACCCGGGCTGGGTTCTGGGCGGTTGCGACTCTGCGAGCTAATTTCGGCTTCACAATAGCCGATCTTGCTCGTCGAATCCCCTTTTTCATCGGTCTTGAGCTGACCGTTGCTGCCGATATATGGGCATCTCCCCAACATGTTTGATAGGTGTGGTTTTTCTTTCCACAACGTCTGCAATCTCCTTCTTT
Organism: Tuber brumale; assembly: GCA_014065205.1. NCBI lineage: Eukaryota > Fungi > Ascomycota > Pezizomycetes > Pezizales > Tuberaceae > Tuber > Tuber brumale. Next base: position 227,920 of record JACCEG010000145.1, read on the forward strand.
CTTCCGAGTGTCTATCACACTCTGCGGGATACCGGCGTGGGCCTGGGCGAAGTTTGTGTGCGTGGTCTTTGTCGCACCTCCCAACCTTTTCCTGGGCTTCTCCGGTTCATCGTCCCTTTTCCGTTTTCGTGGTGGGGCTCCACCTCCCTTGACATAAGCTTTAGTATCCCTTTGTTGCTTTGGTTTAGAGTCTCGTCGGTCTTCCCTTTTGACCTCTTGGACTATTTTGGGCTTCGTCGCTTGGTCTTGCCCAATCCTTTTTCTGGCTAGCAGTGCTTTTTCAGACCTTCCGCATAGCCTTAGTGCCCCCTCCCATTCTTCATCCGTCGTATATTGCAGGGCTGACAACCTGCTGACAATTTGTTACAGAAGTTTGTCTTCGATTACTTCTCTCCAGGATGCCCCGGTCATGCATGCACGAATGTTGTGGTTGTGCATGAGTGTCAGATATCGTTCAATACTACCATCGTACGTGACTAGCTTCATTGCTCGAAGAGCTAGTCTTTCGGCTTCTACCGGGGCGAATCGCTTGATCATATCATGTTCAAAGCGGGTCCATGTCACCAATTCTGGCTGCTGGGTTTCCCCTTGAAGTCCGTCCATAGCCTTCCGGTACCATATGGTATAGGGAAGGACTATGTCTCCTTTCGTACGACTGCGCGCATATATGACACGTTCCCTGGCGTCATCCTAGATGTGCGGGTTTCGTTCGAAATAGTCTGTGCATTGCAAAATCCACACATATATATCTTGTGTGGGTCTGTCCTCAAAGAATGGGGGTGGCTCTCATGGTCGCTTAATGTTTAGCGCCATCGCGTTGGCATGTGTCTCTGCCATACCAGGCTGTCCTGGTGTTTGTCCTTGTCCTCTTCGGCTAGGACTTCCTCTCCGTCTTCCTCTCTCATTATCATCGTCATTGTCATCGTCACTAGGATCTCCTGGGTTACCTCCTTGGGCACCTGAGGGGGATGCATCAGCGGCTTCTCTGCCTTTTCCCTTTTCCCTGCATGTAGGTGGAGCGTAGTACTCCCCGTCGTCTGTTTCTTGGACTGCGGGTAGGGGTGCGGGTCCCGCAGCTTCAGGCCTTGATGCGGTAGCCAACACTCTGTTTATTGACTGCGTCAATACCTCTAGAGTATCGTTGGTCTTATTATTTTGCCGCTGTTGCTGGTCCTGATATCGGCGGATTTCCGCCTGTCGGGTAGTCTGATCTAGACGTATCTGTCCTAGGGTACGATTGACTTCCCTTTCACACGTAGTGCATTGGGCAAAGAATTCTGTGAATTCAGCCCGTAGACTGAGGACCATTTGTTCCAGAGTCTGATCGCGGGCCAGTGCCGCTTGGCTTTCTTCCCCGAGTGTCCCATGTAACCTCGTGGTTACTTCTTCATGTTCCTGTTGACGCCTCTCCTGGACGTCAATCTTCTTTGCCACTTCCCGTAGCATCTCTTCTTGTATCCGCTTGATTTCGCTTTCCACACCTGCCAGCTGCATTAACAAGATTGCAATATCATTATCGTGGACGTCTTGTCCTTCTGCAATTTGTTGCTGTACCTTAATTAACTTTAAGGTATTGTCCTGGGTTGCCCCCTTCAAGTGTTTAAAGGCGATGTTGGCTTGGTCGAGCGAGGTGTCTATATCCTGCCTTATTCGACCCAAGGTTATCCCAAGACGGGCAGCCAATCTAGCTAGGTTTGCAGCATGGTCTCCTCCTGGTTTAGGTGTAGAGGCCCTTGATATCCTATGCGCGCTTGCGACACTAGAGGATCGGTGAGAGGGTAGCATTCCTCTTCTGAACGCAGGTTCCTGAGGAGTTAGAGGGAAGGGACTATGAATAGCGGAATCATCCGTCTTATTCGTGGTGTTGGGTCGGGTATCCATAGGTTCGCCCGCCGTTATTCTCTTTCTTGGGTCCTGAGGTATCTCAGCCATTGTGATGTTTTCCAGGTATGCTAATTGTTCTAATAGCCCTGGATGAGTGATTACTGGTACTTCGTACCAGAGTTCTTGATATCCTCTAAAATGTTTGAGGAATTGTATGTAAGGTATCCAACGTCTGAGACACTCTCTGGGTGTAGGTATAAAAGGGTTCGGTTGGTCCGACTCTGGACTTAAAACCTGAATCTCCTTTTTCTCGAGGTTTAGAATATACTTATAGTACATATAAAGGTGTGCTTAGGCCCAGACCGAGGGGATGTCTGATCCTCGGAGAACTGTGCCAGGGATTTCCTTTTTCTTTTCTTCTGTCTTTAAAGAGCACTGGGTGCTCCAGTCGACGAAATTTTCCGACTCGGTCGAATTCCACTCAAAATCTGAACCGTGCCAGGTACGATATATGCTATTGAAGTGATCCCTCGTTGGGAACCCGAAAGGTACTGTGAACCACGAGGGTTCTTGCGTATATTCTTCTTCGATTTCGAACAGCTTGGTTTCAAATATTTCTTCAAAGGAATGAATATAGATAGGGCAGTAAGGTGCTTCGAAAATGTAATCGAAGTCTGAGGTGAGGGTGGAGTTCGAAGTGAACTCGTAGTTCATATAGTGAGCTTTGGTAACGGGAGAACTATCAATATACTGTTAGGCGGACGCCAAACTCTAGTATATAACTGAGGGACGTAGGCCCGAAATCTTTGATTGGAGAATTTGTTGAGGAAGGCTCGTCTCGATAAAAAAGTAAGGTAAAGATT
>JACCEG010000145.1:239244-257794 GCA_014065205.1 Tuber brumale
GGACATAGCAATGCAAGATCTACCTGATAACAATACACGACAGGAGGACAACCGACGCGGGCCGTTCCACCTACCACACGAGTCTGAGTCGTATTATACGTATGTACTATCTTGCCTTCTGGCCAGAGTGTAGGATAGGGATGTACCGCTTTGGTGCGCAAGGCCCCTCTGAGGGAGCTGGACGGATAACTGAAACCCTAACGGAAAGGACTCGGTGAAAGCGGGAACCCCACACCAGCGGAGTAAAATGGTTAATAACCGGCCGAAAATCTGCTATGAGCCTAGGTCTGGTGTGTCGGGAGAAGGCATCCAGCCTGAAAACTGGTCGTGCACAATAGCGTATCGGTGAAACGCCGCTTTAGTATGTCGACCCAGATTGTTAGAGCTAAAAGAGTTACTCGTTTGTCTGAGGAGACCTTAATGGTCAAAACTACGCGGGCATAGTAACAAACAGCTTGTTACCTACACCCAATACCGACGATGCCTAAACGAAAGAACCAAGAAAGTCATATCCGCGTAAAGCGCGTCGAACTAGACACTCCAAAACCAAGGCGATATAACTGTCCGGAGGGGATCGCTTACCTCCATATACACGATGAGCGATACAAAGTTAAAGTCTTATTAGACTCGGGATCCAACGTGTTCCTTATCAATAAGGACCTAGTTGAAGACCTTCGCGTTCCCTCTATAGAATGCGACAATGCAGTTGATATCTCAGGCTTTGATGGATCGTCATCGGCCTCTGGAGGGAAGTGTTACACTCTCCCAATTAAATTGGAAATCGGAAAAAACCGACACATCTCTGAAGTGTCGTATGAAGTGGCAAAAGTAGGTCACTATGGAATGATAATTCCTTTCAGTTGGTGGCATCGTGAACACCCAGTGTCTCACATAGAAGATGCAGAAAATTGGACCTTCTCCGCAAAATGTTGCGAAAATTGTGTGGAAGAAGATGAAGGAATAGCCAATATGTTTGAATATGACGAATCCGTCACTTGGGATCCTAATGCCTGCCGTATCGGAAGAATCGGAACCATCGAAAATACGGTGGAACACGAATCATTACCGAAAGAATACTAGAGTTACAAACATTTGTTTGAAGCCCAGACTGCAGAGAAATTAGCGCCAAGACAGATGTTCGATCATGATATCAAACTAATTCCAGGATCAACTCCCCCTTGGGGGTCGATATATCCGTTGCCCGAAAAACAGCTTAAGGCTTTACGAGAATACTTGGAAATGATGATCAAACGAGGGAAAATCACGCGGAGCCAATCACCAGCAGGCGCACCCATATTATTCGTACCAAAACCAGATGGTAGACTGCGTCTAGTTGTAGATTATCCGAATCTAAATAAGATTACTATCCTCAACAAACATCCCCTTCCACTAATGTCCGAACTCCGAGTTAGAGTAGCCGGCGCGAAAATCTTCACCAAGTTAGACCTTAAAGATGGCTGCCACCTGATTAGGATAAAAGAAGGAGATGAATGGAAGACAGCGTTCCGTACAAGATACGGACACTACGAATATAAGGTTATGCCTTTTGGACTGCTCAACACTCCGGCAACCTTCCAAGACAGAATGAACCAAGTTCTACAGAAATACTTGGACGTCAGAGTCGTCTGTTACCTTGATGATATTCTCATCTACTCCAAGGATGAAAAGGAACACGTCGAAGCTGTTAAGAAAGTTTTACAAAGTCTATCAGACTTTCAGTTAGCGGTATCGCTAAAGAAATCAACATTCCATGCCACGGAGGTGGAATTCCTCAGATATATAGTAGCAGTCGATGGGGTGTCTATGAGCACCCGAAAGGTGGAATCCATAATGGTTTGGAAAGCGCCTAAGTCAGTTAGAGAAGTACAAGTCTTTATGGGGTTTGCTAACTTCTACCGACGATTTACAAAAAACTTCTCGGCTATTTGGAAACCAATAACCGTGACATTACAAGGAAATTCAAATAATTTCAAAAGGGGAGCTGAGCAGGATATTGCTTTCGAGGAGCTAAAGCACCAGTTCACCACAGCCCCCATACTCCACCACTTTTACCCCGAAAGAGAAACGGTGGTAGAAACGGACGCCAGCGATTTTGCACTCGGCTGCATCCTTTCTCAGTACTTTGAAAAAAGATTACATCCAGTAGCTTTCCATTCAAGAAAATTAAACTCGGCGAAGCGCAATTATAAGATTCATGATAAAGAACTTCTCGCAATCATCGAAGCCTTTAAGGAATGGAGATACTACTTGATCGGAACAGAAAAACGGATTACAGTCTTTACCGACCATCAAAACCTACAATACTTCCTCACCTTGAAAGTCTGAAGTGGCCATCAGATCCGATGGGCTCAGAAGTTGGTAGAATACAATTTCCATATTGTATACCAACCAGGCACGAAGGGCAGAAAGCTTGACGTATTAAGCCGACGGCCGGAGTACCGTCCTGATGAGGGAGCTACGCATTGCGAACAAAAAATTTTGAAAGAAGAAAATTTCCTAGTATGGTTAGTAGCGAGGGTAGGCGATGAAGGAGAGGACTGGGATGGAGATAAGGATTTGGATTTGGAACCTCGAAGAGGTGGAAAGGAACCCGTAATTAGGGTCAAGAGATTGAGCAGAAAGGCATACTTGCCAACAAAGGGCTCACGAATGGCGGCAGGACATAACCTGTATGCCATAGAAGATGACATTGTCCCGAAATATGGACAAGCAATAATAAGGGCGGGTATAGCTGTGGGGCTACCCGAAGGAACTTACGGAAGAGTTGCCCCAAGAAGTAGATTAGCGGTCTGAAGCGGAATCTCTACCGGCGCAGGAGTAATCGATGCTGATTACACCGGTGAACTCAAAGTCGTACTTTTCAACCACAAAGATGTGGACTGCCAAATAAAAATGGGCGATCATATAGCTCAATTGGTAGTAGAAAAGGTCAACACCTCAGACATGATGGAAGTCGACGACTTGGAAGAGACGGAGCGAGGAACCGCGGGATTCGGAAGCACTGATATAGCGACAAGATCCTTGATCGTCAAAGAACAGGAACCTAGCATCAGCTACCTACAGGCATCGGCTAAAGACAATGAACATTGGTACGATGTTTCAGAAGTATCCGAAAAGGTTCTAATGTCAAATGCTATTATCCTGCAAAAGGGTATAAAGCAGTTCAATCCTGAATTCCTAAGCGAGATAAAGGCAGCTATCGGGAGAGACGCAGCATGGAGGTAACGGAGGGAAGAACTTATTAGGTTACGAGACGAAGGAAAGGATTTTCCCAAAGACTGGACCTTAACCGACAATCTACTATATTATAAGCAACGACTATTTGTACCAAACAGTCAGGCTCTATATACCAAGATTGCAGAAGGATGTCACGATGCAAAGGTTGCAGGACATTTCGGGCAAGAAAAAACTTTGAAAATAATCATGAGAGACTTCTACTGGAAAGGACTTGCGGCATGGGTTAACGACTACGTACGATCCTGCGATGAATGCCAACATAACAAATCGCCCAGACACGCTAAGTACAGATTACTGCAACCATTGCAAATACCCTACGCAGCATGGGCATCCATCTCGGTGGACTTCATTACCCAACTACCGCAGTCGCAAGGATGCACCCAGATAATGGTAGTGGTCGATTGATTCACGAAGATGGCACATTTCGTCGGACTTCAGACCTCAGCTACGGCCAAGGATGTCACAAAAGCATTCTTGAAAGAAGTATGGAGGCTGCACGGCCTGCCAACCGAAATTGTCTCGGACATGGACTTAAAGTTTGCAGGAGAACTTAGGGAATCCCTTTGCAAGGCGCTGGAAATTAAGCGAAGAATGTCAACGGCAGACCACCCCCAGACTGACAGACAAACCGAACGTACCAACCAAGTGCTGGAAGGTTACCTTCAAAGTTTTGTCAATTACGATCAGGATGACTGGTATCAGCTACTGCCGCTAGCTGAACATGCCTATAACAACTCCGCAACCAACGCTCACGGGATGTCACCATTCTATGCGAACTACGGATTCCATCCACAGACAGAGTGGATGAAGGAGCATGAAGCTTAAAATCCAGGAGCAACACTTTATGCAAACTGGATTAAGACAATACATGAACAAGCAAGAGGGTCACTAGAAAAGACACGAGAAGGGATGTCGAAATATTATGACTGGAAAGCTCGACAACAGCCGGACTTCAAGATCGGGGACAAAGTAATGTTAAACGCCAAAACATCAGCACCCGACGGAAATCTAAGAAGCTAAGTCCGAAGCTATACGGTCCCTTCCAAATTATGGAAAGACGCGGACCCAGAGCATTTAAGCCCCACATATCCGATTGATGGAACATTCATCCCCTATTCCATGTCGCACTATTGGAATCCTATCGTGAGTCAGTTCATGACAATCCCCAACAACCCCATAGAGAGCCACAGGACATTGACGGTGATCTGCAATGGGAGGTTGAAAAAAGCGTAAGAAGCGAGATTCGTTCTTACAGGAAACGAGTACGCGGCCGCTATCAAGAGAAGCAGGAACTGTGGTACTTCGTTAAATGGCAAGGGTGTTCGGAAGATGAGAACACATAGGAGCCTGCTACTGGTATGGAAAATGCGGAGGAAGTTGTGGAGAATTTTCATAATGAAAATCCGGACATGCCAGGAAGGGCAGAAGTAAGATAGTGAGGAAAAGGTTTTCCTACCGNAAAATGCGGAGGAAGTTGTGGAGAATTTTCATAATGAAAATCCGGACATGCCAGGAAGGGCAGAAGTAAGATAGTGAGGAAAAGGTTTTCCTACCGTGGCCAAGTAAACGTGGAAGGTTTTTTACCCTGACCACAGTGAGTCTTAAAGTGTATTTAGAAAAAAAAGTTATAAAATGGTTATAAAGGCATTCGAGGCGAAGCCTGGAAGGAGGGAGCTCATGTTAGGCATATGGAAATCCGAGACATGTGCACAGACCCACGGTAGGGTAACTATGCACAGACCCTCAATTTACCGGAGTGCCAACACCCCCCTCTGGCCCCCTTATGGGGCCCGCACGTCATTAGCGAGATTTCGAAAGTTGCGTCCCATAACTAAAATGTCACATCAATGAAGCCCACTTCATAACACCATATACGTCGCCGCCGTCCGTCCGACCGCATGCTGTTCGCAGGATATATGAGAGGGGACCTTTGGCGACATCTGGGAAGTGGAACGGAGAAAGTCCGTTGTAGGCGCATTGAGATAGTAGGCTTCAAAGTTGGGCTTCCTACACTATGGGCCGAAAGTGACGGGACGTTTTCGGTGAAATACTCCAAGAGGATATCCTAGTGGCGGAAGCTATTAGGGGTATACCGAATCCACCCATACCCTTCTGAGATCAGCTGTAAGTTGGTTGGTCCTAGTAATAGGACCCGTCTACGGAGGCCGGCGGACCAAGGGGAAGCAAGCTCAGAAAGGAAGACCTAGAGAAGTCGGAGACCCTTAAGACGCTGACACGTCGGGCTCGGACTTGCGATTGGTACTAGGTGGCCCGGCATGAACCTGATCACTTCATGACCGAAGATACGACTGGACGATAGTCAACAAGTCTAAAGCTATATAAAAGTCTATGCGGACATCTAAGTTGGAGGCGGCTGCTTGGTATGACAAATAGCGGAGTCATCTTAATGGAGGAATACTATTCCGAGTCTGCGAAAGGGTGTGATAAGTTTCAGGGTCAAACGGTGCTCACACTTATAAGATTCTGGACGTTTGCGTATTAAAACCAGAGTGGTACTTCGCAGGCATAGTAGTTAAAAGTAGTGCGCGAACACTCAGATCTGGGATATAAATATCGAAGTGCCTCCCGAGCTTTACAGACATCATCAAGCAACGGAGAAGAGATCTTATCAATATAATATTGTTTTACGCTTTAAATCTTTACCTTACTTATTTTATCGAGACGAGCCTTCCTCGACAGATTCTCCAATCAAAGATTTCGGGCCTACGTCCCTCAGTTATATACTTGAGTTTGGCGTCTGCCTAACAATACTACATCACTTTTTCCCAGAAAGAGAGACGGTAGGAGAAACTAACACTAGCGATTTCGCGCTCAGTTGGATTTTTTCTCAATATTTTGAGAAAAGATTACATCCAGTAGCTTTCCATTCCAGAAAATTAAATTCGGCGGAGCGCAATTATGAGATCCATGATAAAGAACTCCTCGCAATCCTGGAAGCATTTAAGGAATGGAGACACTACTTGATCGGAACAGAAAAACCATTTACAGTCTTTACCAACCATCAAAACCTAAAATACTTCCCCAGCTCAAAAGTCTGGAGTTGTCGTCAAATTCGATGGGCTCAGAAGCTCGTGGAATACAACTTTCGGATTGTATACTGAGCAGGCACACAGGGCGGAAAGCCTGACGCATTAAGTACACGGCCAGAGTACCATCTTGAAGAGGGAGCTACACATCGCGAACAAAAAATCTTGAAAGAAGAAAGTTTCTTAGTATCATTGGTAGCGAGAGTAAGTGATAAGGGAGAAGACTGGGATGGAGATAAGGATTTAGATAGGGAACCTCGAAGAGGAGGAAAAGAACCCGTGATTAGGGTTAAGAGATTGAGCAAAAAGGCATATTTGCCGACAAAAGTCTCAAGAATGGCGGCAGGACATGACCTGTATGCTATTCGAGATGACATTCTCCCGAAATATGGACAAGCATTAATAAGGGCCGGTATAGCCGTGAGGCTACCGGAAGGAACTTACGGAAGAGTTGCTCCAAGAAGCGGATTAGCGGTTCGAAGCGGACTTTCCACTGGTGCAGGAGTAATCGATGCTGATTACACCAGGAAACTCAAGGTCGTACTATTCAACCATAAAAATTAGGACTGCCAGATAAGAATGGGCGATCGAATAGCTCAGCTGGTGGTAGAAAAAATTAATACCTCAGACATAATGGAAGTAGACGACCTGGAAAATATGAAATGAGGAACCACGAGATTCGGAAGCAGCGATATAGCAACAAGATCCCTGATCGTTAAAGAACAGGAACCTAGCATCAGTTACCTGCAGGCATCAGCCAAAGACAATGAATACTGGTACGACATTTCAGTAGTACCAGAGAAAGTTCTAATATCAAATGCGATAATCGTGCAAAAAGGTATGAAGCAATTTAACCCTGAATTCTTAAGCGAGATACAGGCAGCTATCGGGACAGATGCAGTTTGGAGGCAATGGAGGGAAGTACTCATTAGGTTATGAGACGAAGGAAAAGATTTTCTCAAGGACTGAACTTTGACCGACGATCTACTCTACTATAAGCAAAGACTATTTGTACCAAACAGTCAGATGCTTTACACGAAGATCGCAGAAAGATGTCATGATGCAAAGGTCGTAGGACATTTCGGATAAGAAAAAACCTCAGAAATAATCATGAGAGACTTCTACTAGAAAGGACTTGCAGCATGAGTCAACGACTAAGTACGATGCTGCGATGAATGCCAACATAACAAATCGCCTAAACACGCTAAGTACGAATTATTGCAGCCACTGCAAACACCCTACGCAGTATGGACGTCCATCTCAGTGGACATCATCACACAACTATCAGAGTCGCAAGGATGCACTCAAATAATGGTAGTAGTCGATCGATTCACGAAGATGGCATATTTTATCGGAATACAGACGTCAGCTACAGCCAAAGATGTCACAAACGCAATCCGGAAAGAAGTATGGCGGCTGCACGGTCTACCAACCGAAATTGTCTCGGACATGGACTCAAAGTTCGCAGGAGAATTCTGGAAATCACTCTGCGAAGCGCTGGACATTAAGCAAAGAATGTCAACGGCATACCATTCTCAAACTGATGGACAAACTGGACGAACCAACCAAGTACTGGAAGGTTACCTTCGAAGTTTTGTCAACTATGATCAGGACGACTGGTATCAACTACTACCACTAGCCGAACATGTCTATAACAACTCCGCAACTAACGCTCATGGGATGTCACCATTCTATGCGAACTACGGTTTCCATCCACAAACAGAGTGGATAAAGGAGCAAGAAGCTCAGAATCCAGGAGCAACACTCTACGCGAACTGGATTAAAACGATACATGAACAAGCAAGAGGGTCACTAGAAAAGACACGAGAAGGAATGTTAAGATATTATGACCGGAAGGCACGACAACAGCCAGACTTCAAGATTAGGGACAAAGTAATGTTAAAAGCGAAGAAAATTCGGACCTGACGGAAATTAAAGAAGCTAAGTCTGAAGCTATATGGTCCCTTCCAAATTATGGAAAAGTGTGGATTGCGAGCTTTCAAGCCCAACATATCTGACCGCTAGAACATTCACCCAGTATTCCATGTCGCACTATTGGAACCCTACCGCGAGTCAGTTCATGGCAATCGTTAACAACTACTTAGAGAGCAGGAGGACATTGACAGCAATCTACAATGGGAGGTTGAAAAAATTGTAAGAAGCGAGATATGCTCTTACAAGAAACGAGTGCGTGGCCACTATCAAGAAAAGTGAAAACTATGGTGCTTCGTTAAATGGCAAGGGTGTTCAGAAGATGAGAACACATGGGAGACTGCTACCAGGATGGAAAAAGCGGAGGAAGTTGTGGAGAATTTTCATAATGAAAATCCGGACATGCCAGGAAGGGCAGAAGTAAGATAGTGAGGAAAAGGTTTTCCTACCATGGCCNGCGGAGGAAGTTGTGGAGAATTTTCATAATGAAAATCCGGACATGCCAGGAAGGGCAGAAGTAAGATAGTGAGGAAAAGGTTTTCCTACCATGGCCAAGTAAACACAGGAGGTTTTTTACCCTGACCATACTGAGTCTTAAAATGTATTTAGAAGAAAATATAAAAAGTTTATAAAGGCATTCGAGGCGAAGCCTGAAAGGAGAGAGCTCATGTTAGGCATATGGAAATCTAAGACAAGCGCACAGACCCATGGTAGGGTAACTGCGCACAGACCCTCGATTTACCGGAGTGCCAACACCAGCGTCCAGCCGCCTTATGGGGCCTGCAAGTCATCAGCGAGATTTCTAGAGTTGCGTTCCATAACTAAAAGGTCACATCCATGAAGCCCACTTCATAATACTATATACATCGCCACCGTCCGTCCGACCGCATGCTGTTCGCAGGATATATGAGAGGGGATCTTTAGTGACATCTGGTAAGTAGAACACAAGAAACCTGTCACAGGTGCATTGAGATAGTAGGCTTCAAAGTTAGGCTTTCCAAACTACGGGCTGAAAGTGACGGGACGTTTTCAGCGAAATACTCTAAGAGGATATCCCAGTAGTGGAAGCTATTAGGAGTATACCGAATCCACCCATACCCTTCTGAGATCAGCTGTAGGTTGGTTGGTCCTAGAAATAGGACCCCTCTACGGAGGCCGGCGGACCAAGGGAAAGCATACTCAGAATGGAAGACCTAGATAAGTCAGAGCCCCTTAAGACGTTGATACGTTGGACTCAGACTTGCGATTGGCACTAGGTGGCCCGGCATGAACCTGATCACTTCATGACCGAAGAGACTACTGGAACGATAGTCAACCAGACTAAAGTAATATAATAGTCTATGCGGATATCTAAGTTAGAGGCCGCTGTTTGGAATAACAAATAGTGCAGTCATCTTAATGGAGGAATACCATTCCGTAACCGCGAAAGGGTGCGATAAGTTTCAGGGTCAAATGGTGTTCGCACTTATAAGATTCTGGACGTTTGCATATTAAAACCAGAGTGGTACTTCTGAGGCATAGTAGTTAGAAGTAGTCTGCAAACACTCAGATGCGGAATATATATATCGCAGTGTCTCCCGAGCTTTACAGACATCATCAAGCAACGGAGAAGAGATCTTATCAATATTAAATTGTTTACCCCATAAATCTTTACTTTACCTTTACCTTATCGAGACGAGCCTTCCTCGACAGATTCTCTGAACAAAGATTTGGCCTACGTCCCTCAGTTATACTAGAGATTGGCGTTCGCCTAACAACACCATAAAGTAGCCTAATACACCTTCAAGTAACTACTCATTACTGAAAAAGCGGAAAAAACTTAGCTTACTTTGCTGTTTCATGTAATCTTGGCACACACAAAAACAATTAACTTACCCTCACTTTACCTTACCATACCATACTTTCTTTTAGCGTAGATTCAGAGGTCAGGAGGTCCATATCTACCCCAAAACTCAGTTTAACTGAACTCTACTAGAACTTAGAAATGATACATGATCTGAAAAGAAAAATTAAAGAAAAATTAGAGGAAAATCTTAAAATCTTATTGTGCACCTTGAAAATAGTTATCTGCCTTCTCTTGCAAAAATCCCTTCACTTGGGCTTTTTATTAACAAGTACAGAAAATTTTCAGTATCGGTAAGATCTGTGAAAACCTCTACCCTTTACCTTCGGTTACCTTGGTGCATTCAAATATGCTACTTGAAACATGTGAATGTGATTGGCTAACACCATAAAGTAACCTAATGCACCNCATTCAAATATGCTACTTGAAACATGTGAATGTGATTGGCTAACACCATAAAGTAACCTAATGCACCTTCTGGTAACTACTCGTTACTGAAAAATCTTCTTTTTAACTTTGAATACCCCTAGTGTAACATACAAAACTTGCGAGTTGTGTGCCTTTGTATGTATTGTACTCGTAGACGCCGAGGACCATATATCTCTTGTGGCGTAGTCTAGGGCTGAGGGGGATAACCGGTTAGTAACAAGCATTGCAAGCTAAATTTACGGTACTAGTACGGCACCGGTATTCTAAGGGTGAGTGAGATAAGCGGGCAAGTGGGTGAAGTGGGGGTGGGAAGAAAGTTTGATTACCGTATTGACCTCAACTTACCGGTGCTGCACAGTACGGATTTCAAACCGGGGACCGTTCTGTCTGTCTGTCGGTGGGGACTTGGTTTTGTCCAAGTGCTTGTAGATTGGGATCCTGGGGCGGTGGCGGTAGGGTTTCTTCCGATATGGTTGTTTTTTTACCTGGGTTTATTGGTGGGGGCCGTGGGAAGGAAGGAATGAAGGAAGGAAGGAAGGAATGGGCTGGGTTCTGTAATTGGGATTTGTATGCTGGGGATTATGCGTGCAAGTTTGTTTTAGGTTGGTAATCGACGTTGCCGCACTGATACCGGTACAGTATGCGATTAGAAGTTTGATGTGCTCGCCTTGGAAATTTTTTCAAGGAAGAATTGATAAACAATTAATGCTATTAGATGTATCGCTTCTACAGTACCGGTACTCGCCGTCTCATCCGCCATTTGTTTCCTGCATAATACATCCTCCTCATGCAGTAGTTCTGTCCTGCCGTTTCCCATCCTATAGAGCTTCCAGAAAGATAAAGAGATGCAAAAGAAACTGGTACTGGAAGAAGAAAAGCAGAAGGGGAAAAGGTGGTATAAGGGAGTTATTAGATCAAGAAAGTAAGGTGGAAAAAAAAGAGTAATAAATGTATGCCCCCGAACCATTTTTTTCATCTTATCATAATCATCATAAAAAAAAGGCATCAGTCATGACCCTCATGGGCCTTCCCAATCGATAGATAGCCGGCAAGCAATCGTTCATGGGTAAACATGTGATTCTATTTCCTGCCGGCACTTTCACGGGCAGCTTCTTCCAATCTCCTTCTTCGGAATTCCAATTGCTCTGGAAAGATTCCGCTGAGGGGCGAGGTTGGAGCAGTATCGGGGCCCGAGGAAGCACAAACACCTTTCCCACCGCTACGGGACGCAACACTATATACCTGATCTTTTTCGGCATCGGTAGAATTTACCTAAGCAGGAATTGCCGGAGTCAGTAAAACAGCAGTAGTGAAAGCAACTAAATGCTCTCTTTTTTTTTTTTCACATGTCAAATATTTTTTGTGCATACCCAAGAAAAGACATCCTTCGCGACAAGACCTCTAAACAGCTCCCTCTCCATCCTCTCATCATGGTCATCGTCATCATCGTCGACATCCATGGCGTCCTGATCCCATTCAGCTGTGCCCCCCCTCCCCCGTGATTGACCTTGCGAGTCCCACTGGGGTTGAGGTAGGGGAGGCGCGGATCCGGGGACCACCCACAGGACACCGCCCGACCGCTGCCTCTCGCGGTTCGGCGAATACGATGCCATTCCTAGCACGGCGGAGGCAGCGGACAGCGAGATTGACAGATCCGCGTTGTGAGGTATTAGCGCGGGGCGGCGACCGCGACTCGCGAGCGATTGTGGGGGGGGCGAAGTGGGTGTTTGGGACACGGCGGCCATTGATGAAAGTGTGATGAGGGCGGTTAGAGATTCGAAGGAGGGTGTGTGTGTGCGCCTAGCAGGAGATTGAAAGTAAGGGAAGTGCAGGGGGATGGATTAGGTGGCTCTCAAAAAGTCTGTAGATGGAGGTTGGCGGTGAGGGGGAATGGGCAGTTGCTGCTGGCACTTGTGGTTGGTCAATTTGTGTGATACAGGGAACAAGAGAGGTCGAAAAAAGTGAGATGAGAACAAGGATTTGAAAACTGAAAAGAGGGGGACTTACAATATTGAAATCCTTCTCTCTCTTTACTTGATAGAGAAGTTAATTGGCGATGGTTTGTATCGTGATTTCGTGGCAGGGAGGAAGTTTACAAAAAATGCGGAAGGTAAAGGGTAAAAACAACAAACAATAACAAACGGGAAGTAGGCAGAAAGTCCTCCGTTCCCCCAACAACAGGATCCAAAACAAATCTCCAAAGGTGGACGTGTTAAAATCGCGTCAGAAAAACACTTAGTGAGTATAACTTAAGTTAAGCTGTAAATTTATTATATGTAATCATCAAGGCGTGCTCGAACCGCAATTCAATTTCTTTCCGGCAGCCTGGAGACCGTGTACTCTCGAGTACGCTTGAAGCCTAGAAAATACGCTAAATTCTCCATTGTTTAAAACACTTAGGGTTCAGGACAAGTCTTCAAGGGCATCTACCTGTATCATGATCCATGGGAGGCATTATCCTGCCCAATTGGCTCCGCCCCAGGTTTACAAGGACATCAATATACTCGGATGAGGTCTTTCCATCCATCCTTGCTCGAGTGCTAAGGGCGATGGGACACCCTCATAAGTTCTGCTCCCAGAAACGCTCCATAATTCCATCTTGGAGCCATCGTACTAGGCCAAGAAGAATTTGAGTGAAGTAACGATAAGCAAAAAGCTAAATCAAAGGGTGCGCCAGAGGGGGGGGGGGAATGCCCAAGTAACTTTTAATATCACTGCTGAACACCTCTTAAGCCCTAAGAATCATGTCTAAAGAGCTAGGATTATTCCCTTTCATTGGATGAGAATGAGATCTCTCTGGCGTTCCATGGAAATTGTCCCCATAGGCACATGCTTTTTCGCTGTTGTCTCATGAGCCCTAAAGTCAGCTTTTGGCTTGCCAGTACTCAAACTCTGCTGCACTGAAACCACCTCGGGGAAGTACCGTGGGTACTGTAAAGTACTGACACCAGTACTCGAACACAGGGGAGATGTACCAGGACGTTGTAATTTCCTGTCAGAGTAAGATGCTTTTTTCGTCTCAACCAAGGGCTTAGTTTCAGGTAATTTCTCTATAAGTACCCCTAGCCCAGAGAGGGAATTTCAACAAACGATGGTGGGAAAAGGTGAAAGGGGGAGCCTCATCGCGCCTGTTCGCAGTATGGTAGGCTTTTGTGGCTTCTGTGACAGATAGTGGCAGTTTTGATGACCCCCATACCGGCGAGTTGCTAATGGTGTGAACAGGGTAATAACCCGACCTTTATTTTCTTTATTGTAACTGTAATTATGCTCGAGCAGTTGTACTTGTAACGCATTTCTCTTGGGCCCGAGGCTGAGAAATCGGAAACCACCGCACTCCCCTCGCGCAGTGCATTTGTCAAATTATTCAGTCAAAGAAGCAGAGATTCCATTCAGGAGAAGATCCCCGTGACTCCATTCAAACCAAGAGCTCCTTAGTTTTGAGCCCAGAGACTTCTCGAGCGGGACTTTGGGGGCTCAGGGGGAATTGATGTCCTCAGGTGTGTTGAAAATCCATGACGATTTCTCTTCCCATGCTAGGTATGAGGCCCCCAAGCAAGCAAGGCGGAACTGCTAAGACCGTACGGTGCTTGGACCTCTACGCATTGGCCTTCGAGCGATTGAAAATCCTCAATGCCAACTTGCAGAAAGCCTTGATTATGATGTCACGAGTCCCTCGGTTCCTCGGCTGCCGGCAGTCTGGCAATTCTCGATTCTTAGAGCATACGTGAATGCTGGTGTCTGGATGTTTTGTGCGGTAAAGTAATGATAAGATGTTTCTTCACTTATTCGAGAAAATTCGTGCATAATTAGTTGCGGTGTGACGGTATCCTATTACGGGGCAACACGATAACTTGGCGCACATGTCATACTTAGTACGGGGTTATGCATTAACCCACAACCGCCAACGCGATACGAGGCATCATCTAGAAGAAGCCCCGGCGGAGAGCTGATATGGTTTCAGGGATACATATGCACAAAAAGGCCTTGTACTGCAGCAAGTGCCAAAGGTTTTGGATATCCGAAGTATGGTCGGAAAAGCTGTCGGGGTAGCAATGCTACGATACTCGGTAGTTGTGCGTATTATATTTGTTCGCCTGATTGTTGTATGGGCTCACTTGTTCTCTCTGCTCCCCTTCTATGTCTTCACTAACTCCCGATATACCAGAGCTCGCGGAGGCTGCATATACCGGTAGTCAGCCTGACCGATGCGTATGGCCCGGCCTGATCTAATATAAGATCATGATCCTTAGAGAAGAGGGGGAACATGATTTCCCCCACTATCAAAGAAGGGAAGCCGAGCCTTATTTCCATCCGCCCATCCATCGAGGGCTTGGGGAAAGAAGGATGATTCTGCGCAATTGGATTATGCAAGGTCCCCGACTGGAAGGCTTTTCTCAAACCTACCGTATCATTTCGTTGAACCTCCAGGAATCGCGTGGCCACGAATCGTACAATAGATCCGTTTGGATATCCCTTCGCAAGGTTAACAGGATTATGAATGGACTTACGCATACCGGTATAGAAGCCATCTCGTCGTTCATTCTATCATACCATGTTCCGGGGACTTCGCACATCCTCCTTCCTCGCACGAAGCCCGAGTGACCGAGAGAACCTACCATGCAGTCCACAATATGTCATTCCATGGATATACCGGTACTTGCTCCCTTTTCTGCATCCATATCAGTCAGCACCGCGCTCGTTCAGCAAGTGCTACCTTAGACCTTCCTAAATGCATCAAACAGCGAAATCCCGACCTACCGTGTATACCGATAGCAGAACATACCCATTAGCGTCTGTATATGCCTTATTATCCGAAAACAGGCTACACGGACGATAGTTTTCCGTAATGCAGAGACAACACTCTGCGTGCGTCATGCGAAGGCCATCAGTTACCCCAATATCACCTTTCGCAATGCGTTGATATCGAGTGATGGTTTCTTAGGTTGTGCCAATTGTTTTCGGGGTTTAGGGTAGAGTCCAGGGCCACCTCTAGACCCTTGCGCGTGGCGTTGCATACGCCCTAGTTTCAAGACTGCTGTCTCGCGGAACGATGGTAGGTAACGAGCAGGGATTAGGAACAGGTATTCTTTTGGTACCTTACCCTGACGAGGCCACTTCGCCTTCCCAATACCCCTGCCCGCCGCCTGCCGGGATTCTTGTTGAAGACTGTACTGACAAAACCCAGCCCTATACTTCCCAGCGCAAAGGTTGCACTCTTGTTTGGTTGCTTCAGGCACTTTATCGAGTGACGGTATCTGCGTGATCGACAGTGGTGTTGTTCTAGAACTATTATGGATTGACTACCTTAACTGTGCCTAGAGCCTTTGGGGGATTCGGTGGTTTGTTGCTGTTCGTGGATCTGTAGTCTCCGAGATGGTAGAGGGAGAGAGAATGTAAGGGTCGTTCTTCCGCGGCTGATAGGAGGTACTCATCAGTATCAATTAGCCATAAACAGGGGTTATATGTTGGTTTTCTTACTTTGTAGAGTATTTGTGTCTTTCTAGGTCGTGACCCGGTTGTGTATGTCGGGGGGGGGGGGGTATTGTGACTATGATATCACTAGGCTGTAGTTGTTTGCGCTGTACCATTGTGTACTTTATCCAGATACTTTATGCCAGATACATTCGACAGGGCTTTTTTCCTTTCGCTGGTTGGGTGGTTGTGCACCAATGGCCGTATTCTTAGGTACTTATTGCCAGATATCGGTGCAAGCACTAAATATCGGTGAAGCATGGGCCTCACCGACGGACCCTGCATTAGATTATTCTTGTGCCACATGCGCCCCGTACCGGTGCCCTTCCCTTGCATAATTTTTCTGTATAGCGGGTTCGAGTCTTCATGCTTGTCGAGAACTTCCAATCCATAGCGTTCTTTTACAGTTCTAAGGTCAGCGCACAGCATGTACTGCACAGCTTCAAAGAACACTATCAACGATCATTGACCCCGCTTCCGGCCACCAACGCTTATAATCGCCATGCCCGACAGCTGGCTGCGGGTCCTGCCACTCCTACTAGCCAGCGATGTTCCACATCGCGCCCATCCTAGGCATTAGGGAGTTGGTGTCTTAGCGCCCGGTCTTGAGTAACTTCGTGAGGTAGAAAAGCTCCGCGGATGACCCGAGGGCCCTCGTCACACCGAGAAAAATTAGACAGATATTTGCCTATCAGTCTGCATGTTTGTCAGAACCCCCCTGTGATCTCGTGGTCAGTTTTTCTTTCTTTCTTTCTCTGCTTTGTTTTTCCTTGAAGGGGAGACGATGGATAAAGGGGAGTTGCAACAAAAGATATTGTAATCGATTCTCATAACACAACCGGAACACAACCAACAAACCCATTTTCAAGCGTCAGAAGGGGGAAACTAGATCCCTACCTTCCAGCCATGCATAATCCATGAATCCCACATCCAAGCATAATCCTCAGGGTCTGTCGCCCAATGCCTGAGATCTTAGTGTCGTCTCGGGCCTTCTTCTTAGCTAACACCGATATCTGAGAATATCCCAATGCGGAGGGTGATCAAAAAGGGTAATCCCCCGGTTGCCGAGGCTGGGGGTTGGGGAATTACTCTTTCTGTCGAGCTGTTTGAATGAGGTTTAGCTTGGATGGAACCCTTAGTAAGACATCGGAGGTGCGAAGTCGCGGTAAATGCGGTATTGATTAGAGTACAGAAAAAGGGATGGCGGCTTGCTTCCAAGTATTTATACCGTAATAGTAAAAAAAAATTTCCTCGAAACGCCCTCAACGAAGCTATTCTTGTCAATCTTCTAAATCAAATGTGCATGGTAAACCTTTTTTGTACAAGTATCATACCCAAGCATACAATACAATGTGTGATACTTCCTTGTTTCAAAATATTCTAAATCCTTTTTTTTTTCTACCTTGCTTTCTTTCTTAGCTTAAACTACCGCGATGGGGGCGTACTCGTAGAAGGGAAGGAAGGGGCTCCCAGTCTGCAGAAACTATTCTCGGGCCTCTTTCATATAAGTGAAGCACGGTGGATAGTGAAATGTCCCTGTACCCGGCGCTGTGCCGCTAGCGAGCACGGATAGTATTGACTCTTGAGGACGAAAGTACGGAGTGCTCGGAACTCTCGGCTGGGGGGGAGGACTGAACTGCGCATTAGCTGATACTGAACACCTGGAGAGAGTTCACCTCACGTTCAATGAGAGCGCGGTTTGGTGGCGGCCTGGGTTCTGAACTGTATAACCCCCTGCATCAACCCAGCCTTCGAATTCCTTCAGGTTCGGTGAATGAGGTGAGGGAAGGCACACATGGTCAGAGCAAAGAGTACGAAGACAAGGAGAGAGGCATTCGGTCATACCGGGCCAATTGCCCTGCTGCACACTACTGTACTAGTACAGTGAGTGCTCGTACATCGTCGACTTTCCCCAGCACCAGGCTTTCCAGTTCCAGTCGAAGCGAAAACGAATAGATCCAAGAATCCAAGAATCACTTACTCTCCTCCTTTAAAAGAAAAATAAAATAAAATCCGTCTCAGGGAGGGGGAAAAACACTGATGTTCAGAATTTCTTCAAAACACGCTAGCTAGCTACTTTACTTACAACGAAGCTCCCGAAACCCCTGGAAGTGCCCAGTGTAACACATATGCGCATAATATTATTAGAATAGGGCCCAAATCTCACACCCCGTAACATTTCCTTACTGTAAGATCTTCAGCTTACGGCCAGCTTACGGCACTGTACTACTCAGTGACCCCCACCCCACCTCTCCCCTTTCGGCCCGCTTAACCAGCCAAACACTGCATTCGGGTCGCTCCCTTCTCGCCTAAAGTTAGCAGGGTAATGACGATGATTATATCATATCAGATTCTCCCTTCAGCCTAGCCAAGCGTTGAACCCAGCGCACAGGACCCAAGGGTCTGGGACGCCAGCACTGCCCGTTCTTGGAAGGGATAGCCATGGGGTGGAGCATGATACGCCGTAATATATTGTGCGTGGACAAAATTAAGCGGAGAACGACAACGACAACGGACACACAATTTGCCCGGTGATGGCAACCCTCATACATTCAACCACCTCAACATCAACCAACAAAAATAATAAAAA
>JACCEG010000145.1:258545-269161 GCA_014065205.1 Tuber brumale
TGACAGTCTGCGCTTTATAGTCTTTTCAGAGACATTTGGTACAATTTTCTTGGCAATGTCTTTATAGCTGAGATGGCGATTTTTGAGGGCTTCCTCAGCCATAGCTTCATCCTGAGCCTTAGAAGTCTTAGGATGTCTTCCTCTGCCCTCTTTCTCCTCTCCCTCTTGATCTCCTCTTACTACTGTGTCACTAACAGTACTAAGAGGGATGTTGAGTTTGTGGGAAATGTCTGTCAAGGGCATGCCTCCTTCATGCAAACCATACACCCTCCCCCTTGTCCATTGACTGAGATGCTTAGAAGGAATAGGTTTTTTGGGATGACTGCGAAGAACAGGAGCCATTATTTCTCAGAATAAAAAAAGAGGGGGTATTATGGGATATAGGTTGGGTGGTAATGATCTTTGTGGTGGGGCTGTTGTGCGAGGTTGTCTGGGAGCGATCGGTTGTCATGCCCCCTGGCACCTCCGCTTAATTTTGTCCACGCACAATATTATTAGGCTACCAACCTGAGACACCCGAGACCCGGTTACTGTAAACCTGGTATGGCTTGCGGTTTTCTGGAAGCTAGCTCGCGTACTTTAGTGACTCCGGCGCAGCCCTGCCGAATCCCTCACTCCATTGGGGAGCTCCCTCCAGGTGTTTGAAGGGAGCGCGGAAGGACGTCCCCAAGCTCTCTTGGCCATAGTTAATTGGTGATCTACAGCTTATCCCCAGCAATTGGAGTCTGGGCGATCTCTTCCATCACGTTCAAGTACATCGTCCATGATAAGCGAGCAGTTAGGCCGAGTGAGATTCTATGAGTGAGAACATTTTCTGTGTTCTCGAGTATCTATGATACCAAGATCGCTCATCAAAAACACGCGCAGTAGATTCGCAGCCGCACACTTGGCAATCGTTCTAGACACCATGGGGGAAGGCGAGTTTGCTCGAGTAAATTACCACCATCCACCTCAACGAATCAAAACCGCCTCGGCCCACAACACGCGTTGATATCACACACAATTCACACTTCCAGCTCTCAACTAGACTACACACACCCTCCAACTGCGATCTCCCTGCCCCCCCCGCCCCGCCCCGCCCCGCCCCGCCCCGTCCCCAACAAACGCTAAATACCGTAGATCGACGGGAGAGAAAAAATGAAAAAAAAGCACGATTTGTTAATTAGGTGAGTTGGGGAAGCATAAGTGAATAGATAGTACAGGAATTGAGAGAAGAAGAAAAAGAGAAAAGACGCAAAAGAAGGTCAAAACGCTCATACTTGCGCTGTAAGGTAGAGGTCGCCCTAACAGCAATTCCTATAGTACAATGCATTGAGTGCGGGATATGTGTGATGTGGTTGCATAGGAGGCGCTTGAAGCGCAACTGCGCAGGGCCATTTGAGGAATTCTCGATGCACAAATGCCTCCTTCAACAGAGGGGTTTCGATCGAAATAATTGTCCCACCGATGATTAGGTTAGGTATGTAGGATCTGGTGGAAAAAACTTCTCTCGCGGAACCATTCATTCACTCCTGCCTAATGCTGTATAACTGGGATACGAGTAACTTCTAAGGTAAAACTTAGGCCCGAGGTATAAATTAATTTTTTTTAATTTTTTTCCGATTAAACCCCGATGTTTAGGTTACGTCTGGGCCCTCACGGCATGGGTGATACACTTCATTATGCTTTCCCCTCTTACTCCATCTGGCCTATATGCGGATAGGCATTGGTCAATCTGATGAGGCTGCACTAAGAAATGTGTAGAGTAGATGCGGGACTATATCACAGAACTGGGTATGCACCGCGGGAGCGCTGCCCGGAGAAGATTAATCGAGGGGTGGTGGGAGAAAATAAAACGCTCGGTAGATTTATTATTGAGGTTCGATCCAAGTCTATCCTTCGCCTTACCAGAATTGCGTGACCTAGTGCGAGCGCTTTTTACGTAGGAGCTTTGCCGGATAACAAACTCGAAAGTGCTCCGAGAATATATTTTTATTTTTTTTCATGATCCGGACTATTCCCATGTGTGTCCCAGTCTTTTCCGGAGTTTATCAATTGTCAGCTATTTGGCGCGGGGTCAAATGCACAGCGACTACGAGTAGAACTTACTCTCTTGATGATGATGGTGATGATGATGATGAGGAGGCTGTGGAAAAAAGGTTTTTGAGGGGCTACGGTAGCTTAACCTGTAAAAAATCGATATTACTGGATCAATTGAGGGGGTAAGCAATTGCATTGTGGGTGCGGATGATGATGAGGGGTTCCCAAATCGAAAAAAGAAAAAAAGAAAAAGAAAACTTATGGTAGTTCTAGGCAGGTGGAGATTGAAACATATTCTATGATGTTGAGGGATCATAAATTTCCTTGTGCCTTGGGCCAAAAAAGGGAGTTTTCACTTTTCACAGCTGATCATCAGCCTTACTGAGGGTTGTGCAAACTTGTAAAAGATCAAGAACGAAATCACTCAGTTATCTTTCATCCAATCTTGAGAGGAGCTTGGGCTAGGGAGGTGCTGTTGTTGGGTGTGGTAAACTCCATGCCCAGGCAGCGGCTAATAGAAGTTTAGGCGATTAGATAAATCCTCAAGCAAAAGGCTCTGATGATAGCTAACTCGTAGTGAGTGCGCACAATTGAACGGCGCATCGCGATTATCCATGTGCCGGTATGATATACCATATCCACCTCTAGACCTGGGTTGGTTTAACCATCACATTACAAATTCTTCAATGGAGGGTCACAACGAAAACTGAGGGGGTGACAACAGGGGTAAATTCGGCAGGCAAAAAAAGATTGGATTCGTCCAGGCAGGGTAACAAAAATAATAGTGGTAATTCTTGTTATGACACCCGATCCCTATTTGCCCTTCAGTTTCCGTTCGTGCGCCCCGCCGTGCCGCAGACCGCGCTCGAGTTGGTCGACATCTTTTGATTCCAACTCCACCAAAGTGAAGGTTTCCCCCCCTGGAACCCTCTATGGGTGAATTGGCCTAGACTACCGGGAGAGGGGGGGGCCGGTGGATGCGTTCGCCCCTCGACGGATCGGGAGGGGAATGAAAAACATTTTTTTTTCAGCTTGAAAATTTTGACCGGCCGGGACACGTACTAGAGTGACGTTATCGTGCCGGTAATGTACAAGTATATCGACGTTGCGGAAAACTTTGCCCTACGCCTACACACACCGGACTGTGCAGCATTGCTGTAACATTCCGACGACAAACTCTAGAGTTTATCCCCCTCCCCATTGACCGAGTGCAAGCCATGTTTCCTTCACTTGTGGCGAAAACCAGAGAAAACTTTTGTGGTGGTGGTAGGCTTTGTTGTTGGTTTGTTTTCATTAGCCATGTTCTATCATAGGAAAGTAGGAGGTACTGTAACGTTGGTTGTTTTAGGCGATCTTGTTGGCAAGGGAGCCAAAGAAAAATGATCCGCGGTGGGGGTGCCTGTGCATGTGCTGTCCAATGCCGATGTGTTCTGTCTGGAGGCTCCACAACCCGAGCAGACAACTTTAGTCTATAATATAGCACCGGCGGAGATATCATAACGCACTTTGCCTTGGTTGGTTGGGGGAGGGGGGAAGCTGACTCATCCGGTAGTCTATTACCGTTTCTTGACTTACTCAGCGTCCGATGGAATGCCGGTTGCGGGTGTGGACTATATCATGCCAGAGCACTACAGGGTACGGTACTACTCGAGAAGTAGATGATCTTCGTGTGCTCGTAGGATCGGGGACTATTGTTGCTAATGAACCACATAAATTTACCCTGCCCAGGGCCAGAATACCGGTATCCCCCCTGGGCACTGTACTGTACCCTATATCATACTGTAATTGTGCTTGTATGATACCGTAAAATTCTGGGTAAAAAAAGAAAATTCGACCCCTGCCGCAATACTCTGCGCGGAGCTAACTCCCCCAGAAAAAAAAAAATCCCATTTTCCGCAGGATTTAGGCAAGAGAAATATAGTTCTACAGTACCGTACTCGAGTAGTGGGCACCTTGAAGAGTTGAGCAGTGGGGCCGTGTTTACCCAAAACCTGTGGGTAAGTCTGAGACAGTACTCGAGTAGGTGCCTTGAGGTGTGTTTCTACCCTTGTAGATTGCTAAATTGGGCGACCAGTATAAACAAGAAGCGCGCCCGCGCACTTTCCCCCTCGTGGAGCATTGGCGTAATTTGTGAAAGTGCGAAATTACGAGTGTGTTCCACAAGTGGGGTGCGCAGTTCCGGCTGTAGACTAGCTCTTTCTGCCTACCTTCTGGATGGGGGGCTGTGTCCACACCTTTACTCGAGCACAGTACGAGGCGGCTCTGCGGATACGCATGCACGTTGGCACTTGGGCGGCGAGGGCTTGGCATGGTTTTGGGAGGGACGGAAATCAGCCTCCCAGACATGGCAGGGAATGTTATTAGCGCAGTGTTGCAAGTGGATCTGCTGCTCTGAACTCATTATTGTTACTGATCTACCTTATATGATTGGATTTTGCTGATAATGGACTGGCTGGTAACTCATTGATAATGTAGTGTTGCCTTATAACTGGAGGCACCGAGGTTGACTCGCGGTGCGTATCTAGAAAACTGGATACGAAGATCTATAGCATCTCTCCCCAACCACCCCCCCCATCCACTGTAAAGGCATGCTCTGTGGAGGTCGTGCGAGCCATAACCCGATACACCAGTAAAACAGTTCTCATGACTTGCCCAACGCGGTGCTTATTGGAGAAGAAAAAAAAAACCCTCTCAATCCGCAGGGGGCGATTCGGAAAACCCGGCCGCCTGAGGGAAAAAACGACGCGCGGCGGAAAACGAGATTAGATACATAAATTCCACCATGCCAAAGGCCGAATGGATAGATGTAAACCCCGCACGGGATTTTCCTGTGCGCATTCCATCCGTCCGTCCCGTCCTGATGATCCCATCGAGCCATAGTCTACTGCTCGAAGTATCCAGCCGTCCAAAGGGCCGTGGAAAAACCGGTAAATCTGACAGGTAGAAGAGAAGGGTCGGCAGGATTGAGTGAAAGTGCTGTTATTAATAGTTTGTTTTTGTTATTGAGTGGTTTCTCCCCTTCCTATTCGCTTTTGTTTTTGTCCTGTTCTGGTGACTGTTGGGACTGTCCTTGTGTTGTTGTACGAGTACACCTATGCTAGTACAGTGCCTGAGCACTGGACTTCGCACTGAGAGGTACACGTGTAGTTTATGTTGGTTCTATTTGTACCCCTGGACCGTAGCACTATCACATTACTCGAGTACCGATGCTGTGATCGGGCTGCGGAGGAAGGGGGGGGGGGGGGGGGCACTCGAGTAGGAGTATGGTACACCGGGATTTGCGATTTCTAACCCTTTTGATACCGCCTTCGCCTATCTCCATCTACCCTCTAGGTCTTCAAGCAAGATTGACTGGGATTGGCAGCGAAGCGAGAGGTAAAGTGGAGACACTCTTTTCCGGGGTCGAGCGAAGGTGTCGCGGGGAAGATAAGCACCAAGATTGTGCATGCTGAGTTGATTAAGAGATTTGAGGCTGCAATTTAGGTGAGTACTGGATACGTCAGGTTTGCAACCGCTTTTGAGCACTTAGGCATCGCAATAGCCTTTCCTCCTTGCGGATCAAGAATGTAAAATTCCTGTTCGTGCATATGATCAAATACATAAACAAAGTATATGATTGGTTAAATATCATATAACTGAGCAAGGAAAAACAGCAATCACCCCGCACATACCAGAATACCACGATGTTGGGATAAACCATGGGCAGCCCAAGCCTAAGCCAAGCGTCAGCTAAACTTCATAAGAGCAAACAGGCCCGTTTAGCCTTCTTTGATAAATGCCTTGCTTCAAGGGGGTGTATAAAAAAATCCAGATAGGAAGGCACGCTGGTGCTTAGCCTCGATATTGTTCGCCCAGTGCGGGGCTAGAGCGGGGTAAAATCACACTCTCCTTAACGTTATGATAGCTCGAGTGATGAAATTATTGCCGTGAAACTCGAAGAATCGAACCTCGCGCTAGGACATTGGAGTTGCCTTTGCTGGTAAGGTGTGGCATCTTTTGTTTACTTCTTTTTGTCTTGAGATGGGTCAGTCTCGCAGTCTTCCCCCCCCATCCAGGAGAGGGAATTTTGAACGTCTTAGCGCGAGGTTCAATCATTCGAGTTCTTACGGTACCACAAACTTATATTTATATAATACCGCATGTGATATATGGTGTCTTGGAATGCAAGTGTGCAAGCATCGCTCGAATAATAGTCTATTCGAGTGCTGTACTAGCAGTTAAAACAAGAACATGGCCTATCCAAAGGCACTTCGCCGCACGTTCCGAAACGATCCTCTGTGCAACCCCAATTAGGCACCAGAACCCGAAAACTCCACATCGTAAAGGTTTTTTGACAGGTAAATGATGCGCTAGGCAGGACCATCGTATTCACACCGAAAATGTGCGAAGAAGACATGTGTTCTAGGTGACAGGTCACGGTTCCGGGAAGGGTATGGTACGATACTGGTACGTACTGTGCTCGAGTACCGTAGAGCATGAATGCCGGGACAAAGGAGGGTGCGAGCAGAAACCCGGAAGATCCCATTAACAATGATACCAGTGTTCTGGCGGCACTTGCCGCAAGCGTTACTTTATGATACTTTTTGGTGCTATTTTTTAACCCCCAAACCCCATGCAAACCATGTTCTAAAAAACCTAATTGTCCCTGGTTTTTCGCCCAGAACGATGCAAGCCCCTTCCACACTACTTGTAGCCACAATCGATGCCGGCACTTGCCTACCTAGACTAGGATAGCTATCATACAAGCACGGTAGAGTTCCTACTCGAGTAGAGCCGTGTCTATTGAAAGGTACCGGCACGGCAATGCATGCCCGGCTTCTGATGTAGATGGAATAAAAGAAATGATACGGCTGTGAACCTCGGTGGAACCATGCACTTTGGGCCTCATATCGTGTAGCAGAAAAAGTGTAGCAATTGTTTCACACAACACTACCTTTTCTGCCAATAGAGTGATAGTCAGATATTTCCGCCGGTACTCGAGTACACAAACTGAAGGGGCTGGCTCTCTTCTCGCCATGAGGATTTTGTTCACCTGGATACTCCGAATTTGCGGTAGGCGGCCCCTTTTCGGTAATTCCGGTTCGGGGCTAGGGGGTGGGTTGCAGTGTCGGTATCTTGATATTGGACAAAAAAATATCCTTAAAGTTAATGGGGGTAGGGGGGTTACGGTATTATAGGGCACGTAACCTCAATAAGCTGTGTTGCATGGTATCATAGCATAACTGCGGGAGGGGGGGGGGTGGTCCGTGTGGTGCTGGGGTGTGTCGGGGCACGGTAACGCTAGCCCACCCCGCAGGCATACCCGTGCCAAGGTTCCCACAACCCCGAAAGACGCTAAGCGGCCTTCGAAGGCAGTGGCTCTTCAGAAGAGTACTGAATAGCTCAACGCAAGCAACAGCTCAACAAGAGGTTTTTGGGTATACACCTCGTATCCATCAATATCAGACCCAAGAACAACCAGATTTATGATGTTGAGCAAATTTTATGCTGATATTGAGAAATGGATAGAGCTGGCAATTGATAAAATTGCTGAGTAGGAAAGTCCAAATATCACTGCAATAGTGAAAGAGTATAATGTGCTATAATCATGACTTTGGACATAATACTAAGGTTACCAATCACAATACTACTGGTTATCACCAATTAGATAGTTGACACCAGATTAGGAACAGGCTCTGTGTTAATTCCTGGATAGGGTTGATGAAATTGATCTCATATCCTGATATAACAGAATAGATGTCTACACTAATTTGATTCTTGTATGAGTCCATAATGATACCAATTTGCCACCTCCTATGGCAAATCATATATGGACTTGTATATTTCTTCAAAGGTATCTAAAATACCATGTGAGAATTTGAAAGCAGAAAATGATAAAAGTTGAGTATAAGTAAGCTCATTATATTAATGATCTCTAGGTATGATTTCCTCAATATTAGAAAATTAAGGAGGAAAAAGAAGTTCTTGTATCTGATTGTTATAATATTAATAAAGTTGAGTTCTACATATCCATTGGTCATAACTAATAAGTTATTACCTATGAGTCTGAACCTTGTCTTTCTTTTGCTAGTTCTACTAATTGTGAACTTATCCTTGTTATTAAAGCAGTTAGTAGTAATAGTATGATATTCCTGCTTATAATTATTGTTTCTGAAATAATAATTACAAAAGACTGATTCATCAAGATGGATCTATCAGATAATATTCTACTTAGGATTTCAAAATCTAGATATTTTAATAATATGCAAGCTCTAGAATAGCTATATTATTTTGATAGATACTTATCTAAATATCAAGTTAGAGCATAGTACTTTCTTTTAAATAGGTATAATTTACTGTTAATCGGACGCCGATCTCTAGTATAACTGAGGGACGTGGGCCAAAATCTTTGTTCTGGAGAATCTGTCGAGGAAGGCTCATCTCAATAAAATAAGTAAGGTAAAGATGTATGAGGTAAACAATTTAATATTGATAAGATCTCTTCTCCGTTGCTTGATGATGTCTGTAAAGCTCAGGAGGCACTTTGATATTTATATCCCGCATCTGAGTGTTCGCGGACTACTTCTAACTACTATGCCTCTGAAGTACCACTCTGGTTTTAATATGCAAACATCCAGAATCTTATAAGTGTGAACACTATTTGACCCTGAAACTTATCACACCCTTCCACAGTTACAGAATAGTATTCCTCTGTTGAGATGACTGCGCTATTTGTTATACCAAACAACAGTCTCCAACTTAGTTGTCTGTATAGACTATTATATTACTCTAGTCTTGTTGACTATCATTCCAGTAGTCTCTTCAGTCATGAAGTGATCAAGTTCATGCCGGGCCACCTAGTGCCAATCGCAAGTTCGAGCCCAACATGTGAATATCTTAAGGGTCTCTGACTTATCTAGGTCTTCCTTTCTGAGCGTGCTTCCCCTTGGTCCGCTGGCCTCTGTAGAGGGGTCCTATTGCTAGGACCAACCAACCTACAGCTGATCTCAGAAGGGTATGGATGGATTCGGTATACCCCTAATAGCTTCTGCTACTGGGACATCCTCCTGGAGTATTCCGCTGAAAACATCCTGTCACTTTCGGCCCATAGTTTAGAAAGCCTAACTTTGAAGCCTACTAACTCAATACGCCTGTGTTACGATCCCTAACCGGTATCAGTTCTTAGCAACGGGTAGACGATACTTCTCTCTCTCTCGCTTGACGATAGTTCTTAGGCCTGTGCCTACGATAAGGTGGGAGAGACTCTCGTGTCTCTAGTCCTTATCGCCTATCGTACTCTTTCTTCAACTCGACTCTATAGCAGAGTCCTCGTCTCGTAGGTAGGTATTCGTAAAGAGCGTAAAGGTTTTATATTCGTAAAAGCATAAAGTAATAAGTAAGGAAATAACTTAGAACGAAGCGTGAAGAGCCTATCTACTCGGACCTAAAGTCCTCCTTATATAGTAGCCCTTCACGCCCTTGTGACTCATCCTTTAAGTCACGCGCCACATATGACTCACAACTGTGAGTCATACCTAAAACATCATAACTGGTCATATGACCGAAGTGGTCACATGCGCGAAACCCATGACCTCTAAATGAGGTCATGTGCGAAACATAACACA
Source organism: Tuber brumale (assembly GCA_014065205.1). Classification (NCBI taxonomy): domain Eukaryota; kingdom Fungi; phylum Ascomycota; class Pezizomycetes; order Pezizales; family Tuberaceae; genus Tuber; species Tuber brumale. The sequence goes on from JACCEG010000145.1 coordinate 268,169, forward strand.
TCATCCTAACCATATCATATGACCGAAGTGGTCACATGCGCGAAACCCATGACCTCCTAATGAGGTCATGTGCGAAACATAACATACCTATGACTCATAACTATGAGTCATGTGAAAACCTTTCCTTGCTAAGCCACATTCATGACATTAGCTCCTCCCTCCCTAAGCTCGAGTCCCTTCGAGCTTAGAATCTCTCGTCGTAGAGGCGGTCCGCGAACCTCCTAAGGCGTTTCGCGTTGTCGTTCGCCTTGCGGCACAATCCGCGCACCTCGTCGATCATGGCTCTCCGCTTGAGCCTTTCCTTCCGTAGCGCCTTGTCCACTTGCGCTATCTTCTCATTGTAGGAGGCCCGGATTATGTACAATCCCCTCCTCGACCCTTCGATCGTCTGCCAGTATGTTCCTTCCTGCTTTTCCAGGCGCGCGATCGTTTCTTGTTGCCGTTTCGTTTCCTCCACTAGCCGATCGTTCTCTCGTCGTAAACGTTCGACCATCCGGCGTAGTTCTTCCTTGGACACAAAGGATTTTGTATCCCCCCCCTCCTTAGGTTCCGTCCTCGGAACCTTTTGGGTTGCCTGCTTGGCTTCCCATTGTTGTCTTCAGTGGTATTGGCAGTAGTTGCGCATGCAGTTCTGCCAGGAAATTTTGTGATGTGAGGGGCCCGTGGGCGGAGGTTGCGGTTGTGTTGCCCATTCGGCTTGAATGGGCGTCGTTGGAGGCGATTGCTTGGTCGCCGACTTCTTACTCGGGAAGAAATTGCTTCGTTGTTTTCCATCTAGGTGCACGGGGCACCCGTCGTCCGTGTATGCCGTCCAGTGATAGACGGCATGGTTTCGTTCATTATTGTTGATCACCTTGGCCCACTCGGCCTCGATGGTCTTCTCCTCTTCCTCCTTCTTGATTCTGATTTCTTCTTCTGCCGCAGCCCACTTGGCTGCGTCCGGTGGAGGGCTCGTGGGGCTACCCACGAGCTCGAAGTCGTCTGGAGCGTCCT
>JACCEG010000145.1:274920-326607 GCA_014065205.1 Tuber brumale
GCCTATCTACTCGGACCTAAAGTCCTCCTTATATAGTAGCCCTTCACGCCCTTGTGACTCATCCTTTAAGTCACGCGCCACATATGACTCACAACTGTGAGTCATACCTAAAACATCATAACTAGTCATATAACCGAAGTGGTCACATGCGCGAAACCCATGACCTCTAAATGAGGTCATATGAGAAACATAACATACCTATGACTCATAACTACGAGTCATGTGAAAACCTTTCCTTGCTAAGCCACATTCATGACAGCCTGTGACAGATTTCTTCTGTTCCACTTCCCAGATGTCGCCAAAGGTCCCCTCTCATATACCCTGCGAACAGCATATGGTCGGACAGATGGCGGCGACGTATATGGTGTTATGCAGTGGGCTTCATTGAGGTGACTTTTTAGTTATGGGACGCAACTCTTGAAATGTCGCTAATGACATGCGGGCCCCATAAGAGGGCCGGAGGGGAGTGTTGGCACTCCGGTAAATCGAGGGTCTGTGCGCAGTTACCCTACCGTGGGCCTGTGCACATGTCTCAGATTTCCATATGCCTAACATTTACATTGTGGTCAAGAATTTATCAAGTTCTGTAATAAGAAGAAAATACATCTAATTTTTTTTTTTCTACCTCATTGGATTCATCTTCTATAATGTTTTAATATGTGTTAGGTGGAAGCCAACTGAAAATTATCTGTATTTGTTAACAAAAAAGTCCAAGTAAAGAGATTTTTGCAAGAGAAAGCAGATAATTATTTTCAAAGTGTGCAGTAATATTTTAATATTTTCCTTTATCTTCTTCTTCTTCTTTTTTTTCTTCGGATCATGGTTAAACTGAGTTTTGAAGTAGATATAGACCTCCTGATCCCCATATCTATCCCCCCCAAAAGTATGGTATGGTAAGGTAAAGTGAGAGTAAGGTAACTGTTTTTGTGTGTGCCAAGCTGCTAGGACTCCACGCTTGGGATTCCCGATTTCGTTGGTGGTACTAATGACTGACATTTCATGACTCGGAGTCGTTGGCCCCTGCAAGAGTTATGTTTATGTCGAAGACAAGAGGTGTGGTTAGAATAAGGTTTATCGCTAGTACTGCGCTGAATTTGTCGGTTGTTTTGGTGAGCTATGATACCATATTATTGTTTCCTTTGAGTCACGTATTAACATACACTGTAGTGACGGGATCCGTTCCCCGTGCAGGACTCTGGGTGCGAAGCCGATTTATTGGGTCGATATGACTATCGCCGAATCGGTTTAGACCGCATTTATTTCCAGATACCCACCATACTCCTTCGGTTCAATCGTGACTAACCTATCGATTCAAAGGTAGCTTCCGCATACGCCAGAACCCCTGCGTTTAGTCTAATATGCGCATCTGAGTCGATACGATAGTGGTATTCTAGATTCTTTGGGGGGGTTATAGCGCCTTTAGACCCCCAACTCTCTTGAGGTTAGCATCTGGATTTCAGGCATTTAAACCATACTTTTTTTTGGGGGGGGGGAGGGGAGGGGGAAACCATCGTGTTTTATCATCCCCGAGTACTGATGTCCACGCCGTACGGCCTAGATGGCTCACAAGGGCTGGGGAAGACGGGGCTGGGTTCCTGATTAGGCGACCGTATTTACAGAGTCCATCATTCTAACGTGTAGAGGCAACTGTTGCGAATGGCCTTTCTTGAAGACACTCAGGTCTAGAGACACATGTCGGACTCAGAGAAACATGCCCTGCGGTAAATGGCGGACTCTGATACCACCTCTTGTGCCCCGAGCCGGATTTTAGGCATCTGCGGCGAAGAGACCAGCTAAAATCGGCAGGTCAAGCCTTGGAAGCCTTACGCTGGTTCTTGATCGCCGCAGGCGATATAGTGGTCCTTAATAGTGATTTGCATTCTCAATAAATTACGCATCTTCGTGCTATTTTCAGTTTCCCTCTCATGAGCGCGACTTTCTTTCGAAAATCCGTAATATTGTGTCCTATCTAAGGCCGTGGCAAGCCCCATTGAATTTTTCCTCGAGCCTATTGCGAGAAGGGCAAAGCCTGTGAATAAAGGGGTATTGTTTAGGCTAATAGAGTTTACACCCGAAGGAGAGCTAGCACCAGTCCCGAATCTGCCTAGCTAAGATGGGTCCTATCCGAGGGAAGTATTTCGTCGATAGCCCGAGCAGACCCGGAGGGTTTAGAGACTGCCTTGGGGTGGATTGTTTCTCGTGAAGATTTGTGTCTAAATTTGTGTCTAAATCCTAATACCGATGGCAACGCCGTCAATAATTCATGGGTACTCACGTGTTGTGTCTCATGCAATTCCGACTAATGTAACTGCATTAGAGGTTGCATGTAGGTATCCAGGTATAATCTTTCTCGGTTTGAGCGAGGTCCAAATTTTTAGGATATGATGGAAGGGGCAAAGGAGGATGTGTGCTACCCCGTCTCTTAATACAAACTGCCATTGCCATAGCGTCTCTAATGCGTAAATGCTGCCCCGAGAGAGAGCACCAAACCGACTTCTGAAACGTTACTCGGGAGGAACCGAAGGCGGCGATGTCAACAGTACTAGTACTCGTACGTTGCATTCCGTATGGTATCCAGCTTTCGTCGGAATACAGGTGCTTGGTCCATGGGATTGTAGATTGGCAATTTTGCGCAGTCCGGTATTTGTCCTTTGTGGTCCCGGTCCACAACGCGACAACTTGAAACCATGTTTGATGTTGGTACTGTACTCTCCACCATCAGGAAAGCACTGGATGGTGTCACGTATCCGACGTAAGGGGTAGTCTAGTGTTTGCACGGCAATGGCGACTCCTTGGGCCTGCCGCTGGGCAGTGGAGGTAGGCTGTTGCTGTTGCCGGTACCAGACTCTTGCGAATAATCTTCCACCTATTTCACTCTCGATGATTAATTCGCTTCCCACATATGGCTAATTTGCAATACGGGCAGCAGCTCCGCATTAGCATAACCTGACGCCAATACTGGTGGTTCCCTTTGAACAAGATTCCATTGGGAAGAAAAGGCAATGGTTTTTTTTTTTTTTATTGTTTTTTTTTTTTTTTCTGGGAGCGAGTAACTTATGGTTTGATATCAGCCTTGACATCATCCGCCCGCTCACCACACAATTTGGTGGGATAGGCCAGTGTCCTTCTGCCCTCCTTTTAATGATAGTACCCCATCACCTAGCCGTAGAGTATTGTGTAAGGCGCGGGTGCTGCATGGGAGGATCGGGGTGTGGTAGCGCGGATGCTGTGGCTGGTCCTTGCGGTTGGCCGGAAAGTCGTTGGGGTAGTCCCTAGGCGGGTGGACGGCAAAGATAATACTCGAGTACTGTATGATAATGATGGCTGAAAGGGATTGACAGCGGGCCAAGCAATGGGGTACTCGAGTACTCGTATACAGTAGTCTACCAAAACGGGAGGCGCCAGGGGATTCTTCTCCCACCGAATTACCGTACCATACAGTTACTGTATGGGGGCTATCAGGCAAGGTCTCGGGTGTCTTCCAACAAGGAGGCAACCCCCTGCGACACACAACCCACGGGAAGAGATTGTGGGTTACTCGTAAGGCGGAAATGATTTTCAACGGGGGGTTGAAAGGGTCTTGAGAGAGGAATTAAGTAGAAAATTTGGGAAGAACAAAAAGAGTATGATAGAATAAAAAAAGTTGAAAGAAACACAATTCCATCATTTTTATATACGACCCACAGTATCGATGTACTTTTTTTTTTTTTTTTTTTTTTTTGCTTTTGTGTTGTTTCATCTTTATCATACTTCCCTAAACGTCTGCAGTAAGCTCTTGCTCGCCTATTAGACTATTATGTGAACCGACTGTGCGACCGGTAGTCTACGCACATCCATGTAAGAAATTCCGTGTCTCGCCCACGAATACCGTAGCGTGCTTTTCGGGCACATAAGAGGGAACTTCGCACCAAGTTTTCCTTCGCACTCCTTCACACATTTGGGCTGCGCACAACTTGCACAAGCATGGAACGAGTAAATTTCTCCTCCAAAAAACGCTGGCTCCCCTCCGTCTCGAGGTGTGCACATAACACGGCGCCTTGGCTTCCCAATTCTCCAGCTGTAAGTAGGCGGCCAAATACACCTCATTGGCTCCAGCTGTCGGCCGGTTGGTTTGGCTGGGGCTCTGCTTCTTCATTTCATTAACACCCCCCTACGTCCCCTCGTAAACCTGAATAATATCGCCATCCTCCTTCGCACTGTACTGGTATTCAAAATTGGGTCGTATTTGTATTTACACGCCGACCTCCCCCCTCAACGCCGCTATTTCTTCCAGCTGTGCAAATTCCATCCTTGGTCCATCTGCACCCCTCTGTCAACTTCACCGAATTTTCACGCCTCTTTCCCCACCTCTAATACCCCAAATATTGTTTAAAGGAAGTTTATTTTTAGTAAACCCTTCGTTCGCCATGAGGGGCGCCGGTCACGGGAATACTGGTTTTCAGGCCATCGATATTGAATCCAGAATTATCGAAAACATGCGGAGGCAGAGCAAAGACTCCTACGAATGCAACTTCTGCCATATCGTGTTTAATGTGGAGCGGGGCCTGTGGAATCACATAATAACCCATCACCCGGAGAAGTGTCCTCAGGATGAGCTCGAACTCCAGCGTTTTCGGACACAGATGAAAGAGATATGCCAAAGAAAAGGGTACGTGCAATCCTTCTCCGAGAGGGGTCGCGAGCGAGAGGGAGAGGGAGAGGGAGAGCTTTCGCGGGTTCGCATCGACAAAGCAGATCCAGCCAATCCGATTGGTTTGGAATTTCTTCCCTACCCCTCCCCCCCCAATACACTTTTTTTTCTGTCGTCCCCTATTGGTATATTTACACTGTAGCTGTACTAATTCATATTTAGAGCGGATGTGCCATCACGTCCTGAAAATATACAAACATCACATAATTCAAATACGTTCATCCGATGGAATTCTAAAGATGCCGCTTCTTCGAAAGACCTCGGTGGACAAAGAATGGGTCATAAAATGGAGCCTGGAGATCAAACTAGCCCGTCGACATATCCTGGGGGTAACGTCGATGATATTGCGAATGGGACTTCGCATATAACCTTGGGGCACCAAGACATTCAAATGCTCGATGCTTCTTCGCAGGCTCGATTGATAAATAGAAAGAGGAACGGCCCCGACTCGACTCTGGATGGCCCACCAACCCCTACCCATAATGCGCCTTGTGAAAGCCAATCAAAGCGCACAAAGGCCGGGGGTAAGGGAACTTCGGGTAGGCCAGGATTTCCTAATTATTTGTTTTACGCTGACGTTTCACTAGGGAGGGCCTCACAAAAATTAAGGGAGCCTATAGATCCTGATTTTGATCGAAGACGATTCAAGACGGAGCAGTATGGAGATAACGAGGGGGGAGCGACTACTAGAACAACCGCATCCCGCCGCCTGTTCGACCCGGAGAAGGATCATCCTAGTGCCTTTAAGGGTGAAGAGGGCTCTAAGCGACTTGAAGAGACAAATCCGCCTCCACGCCCTCTTCCTCGACCAAAAGGGGGCCCCCGGAGGAAGGCGCCAGTCCTTTACACCTCGCCCCAACAAAGGAAGATAGCTGTACCCACCTCTCAGGCATTTCCTCTTAACCGCGAGGGCGGGCGGATGATGATCTTGGAGAACATTGTACAACAATCCCAGCAGGTGACCCAACCACCACAAGGGCGCCAGATACGACCACCACAATTCCACGGGGGCTCAACGTCCGAGGATAATGAAACACGGATGGTCAGACAGCCGGAGACTCGACCAATCAGCCCGGAGCAGCTCATTGCCGAAGTAAAGGGGATATATGCCGGTTTAGTCATGGTTGAGGCAAAATGTGCTGAGGTGGATGCTAAACAATCTGCGGCAACTTTTGATGATGGCCAAGCACAGCCTCGTCTGAACGATGAACAGTGGCAAGCATTAATTGCTTTGCATCGTACCCTATTACATGAACATCACGATTTTTTTTTGGCCTCGCAACATCCGAGCGCTAGCCCCCCCTTACGGCGATTGGCTGACAAGTATGCTATGCCGGCTCGGATGTGGAGGCATGGGATATACAGCTTTCTGGAATTGCTCCGAAATAGATTACCATACTCATTGGAGCATATGTTGACCTTCATATATCTTGCGTATAGCATGATGGCGTTATGTAAGTTTGGAGCCACGGTTTCTGCCCCACAATTTATCTAAATCGTATTGACTTTGTAGTGTACGAGACTGTCCCCGCCTTTGAGAATACATGGGTAGAGTGTCTCGGCGATCTCGGTCGTTATCGGATGGCTATTGAAGACGAAGATGTCCGAGATCGTGAAGTTTGGGCTGGGGTTGCCCGATTCTGGTACTCGAAGGCCACGGATAAGACTCCATACGTTGGTCGTTTATTTCATCATTTGGCCATCCTTGCCAGACCCAACGTTCTGCAGCAATTATTCTATTATTGCAAAAGCTTGGCCGTGGCACAACCCTTCTACCCGGCTAGAGAAAGCATTTTAACTCTGTTTGACCCAATATTCTCGCCCGGGCACGCTTTCGGGAGTCATCATGTCGATGCTGGGTTCATTAAACTTCATGGTATCAATTTCACCCACATCGATCTCGAAAAGTTTGATGATGCTCTATTCGATTATCTGGATAACTTGGACAAAAACATTGGCAAAACAGAGTCTGATTGGAAGGTAAGTTTCCCCCTAATACCGTAGTGTGGGGTGATTCGCTTAATTTTTTCCCTGAAAGGTGTCGGGTGCTTATATCGCTATTTGCAATATAACTGGTCTTTCTCAATACGGCGCGAAAGAGAGTCTCCTGCGCTTGGCCTTGCGCGAAGGAAAAAACCGACAGGTCCCAGAGGAGGATATTGAGGATGCACCTCCGGCAGCGGCTGACGAAAACACTGCAGAATTTGACGCGCTTCTTCCGCCTCTACCCACTGGGGCCAGCTCTGAGCATGTAACGTCTATGCTCCAACCGGCCTCCAAACTGGAAGAAGACAGCCGCTACCCGCGCAAGGCAAATTCGAAGTCGTGTTCGCAAGCCACCGAAACCGGCGCAAAATCTCGGAATGGTACTGCCGAATCTTTGAGCTTCTCCAAACGACTGGCATACGAGATTCTAGGTGTTGCCCTCCAACGAGTCGGCGACTCAAATGTATTACCTCACATCCACATATGGCTCGTATTTCTTGCCTATGTAGTCAAATCAGAGGCCGCGACCAGGTTATTGGAAAATGAGTTCCCATGGGAACACTTAGTTTTTATGTTGAACAGTCTTGTTGGGCAATCCGATCAGGATAGGTTTGGATGCAAGGAATTTCCAGTTCCGGAGAAAGGTCGTGGGAGACCGCTCCCAGAAGATTACATCTTGCGAGGCCTTGAATGGGCGCGGAAATACTTCCCGAATCGTTGGTTCGAAGATGCCCAAGTGGATGAAGAGGAACGTTCAGTGGAGGTGCCATCTATGGAGAATGTCCGTATTGAGCGTATCCTGTGGCTTGCCACTCAAGTTGCCTCTGTAGGATACCCTTTCAGAGCCTTTTCTTATTTTTATGGTTTACTGACCTGGCGCTTTTGAAGGATGGCGAATGTCTGGTCTACGCTGACAAAACATTTCGGGTCCACCCGGCTTTGGTGATGAGAATTGAAGAGCACCAAAAGCTTGAGGCGACAATTACTCACGAGCAGGAATTGGGCGGGTCAAGAATGACACCAACATCGGAGGATTCAGATATAGACATGACCAGCGGGGAGAATGAGTCAGAGGATGGGGAGTATGTGCTGGTGGGCCAGTCTGAGGAAGTCAGACGTCTCAAACAACAACAGCGTCAGCTCCAGTCACAATTAAAGGCCGGTGGCAAGGCTGCTGATCCAGCGGAGGAACCTAAACAAGCAGTCGCAAAGGGGCCGGAATCACTGAAAGAGAACTATTCGGTATGTTTTGCACTCTATAGTTATTAAACAACATACTCATAATTTGTCTAGGTCTTGGTCGTTGATACCAATCTTCTACTCAGCCAGCCTGAGGTCTTCAAACTCATGGTGTCGACATCCAATTGGCCTATTGTGATACCCAATACTGGTATGTCAATTGCATATATTGGTTATGTGGCCCACTAACCAATTGAGTAGTGATCACAGAACTCCTTGGCTTGGCGAACCGCACAGACCCCGTTGGCGATGAAGCAAAGGCAGCCATGATTGCAATCAACGAGGCCCTCACTGATAAGAGAGATGTGAAAGTTGTCACCGCGAAGGGAAGCAATGTGACCAACATTGGCTTCTACAAGGAGCAACTTGACAGGCTCGGAGACGACGAGCAGCGCAAAATTGATGACATCATCATAGAGACTACGAGACTGCAGGGAGAGGCACGGAGGCAAGCAATCCCCGGCGATTACGGCGATTATGAAGCGGCTGTTTTAATTACCGAGGATCGTGGTATGCGGGTTAAGGCCAATGCTCGAGGCGTCGCCGCTATTTCGGCATCTGCCTTAAAAAAGGTCCTGTCCCCTCCGGCAGGTTCGGCTCGGCCGAAGCTCAAGTCACTTGGTGTCCCGGCAGTGGCTCCGGACTGGCCTGGAGATGAAGTGGCGTTAGTGGAACCTGGCGGGGAATTTGATTCCGTTTCGAACGTGCATTCTATAGGCACTGTGAGGAAAAAGAAGCAGTTAAAACGAGGGAAGACACAGGGCGTGGGTGCGCCTAAAGTCACTTGAGGGTCCTTTCAGTGATTGGAATCCTCCCCCTCTCCCCCAAAAGAACACCATGATCTCCGCCCAATACGCGAGGCTCTTCGCTCCTGATGTCGGCTACTACATGGCTTGTTGATTCGATTGCTCTGGTTCGGTTTATGGGGGGATTGAACATTACTTGCGAGGTCACGAAAGAGAGCTGATAATTTTACGGTTGTGATAGCGGTGTAGTTACTACAAGTTTGATGGTTCGTTCGTTGGAGGGCATTGGTGAGTTAGTCTTCTCCGGCTTTATGATGCGGAAACGCCACATTCATTTTCCTTCATGGCTTCTTCCTACACTCTTTTTCATTTTTTCACTTTGTCTTTTTTGGGCTGTACGGGACCTAGAACGAGACCCTGTAGATGTATTTTTAGCCTTTTAAAAAATAAGTTCATGCTCTCCTTTAGCCCCGATCGACATTTTGACCTATGGGCGGGGGTGACCTTAGTCCGGTGGCTCTCCAACGAGCATCATCATACGAATCCGTACCGGCGAGTACCGCTTCTCGCCTGTCCTCCCTGCTGAGATCTCTAACGGACTTAGGTGAGCCAAGGTAGTAATAACGACATAATGCCATGATTGCTTCGATAAAGTGGCAAGGGTGGATGCATTTTAGGCCGCAGGGTGGGCATGCCGGTATATGGTCTGAAGAGTATGGTATATGATTTCTTTTACCGGTGGAACTGTAAGTTGGTGACGCAATTCCTTCTAACTCAAGTCATATAGCCCTGCGTCTGGTAAGATAGCACTTTGGAATAGCTATCCCTATAAAATTGTGCCCTCGGGTTCTTTGTACTCGTAATTTTCTGACGTTCGTGAACACGACTACTATTGCATTCTACCACCAAAACTTTGAGGCTCGCCGATTTTTTTGCCCGTACCTAATAGTGGCTGTGTGTTCACAACGTCAGAAAATTACGAGTAACAGTCCCACTACAACTAACCCGCTCTTTGGCCGTTAGGTACCAGGGTATTTCTGCAACCCGCCAGTTTTAGCTGTTTGTTACCACACTCTTGTGGGGCTCATATTATATTATGGCAAACTGTGGGAAGGTGAAGGGCGGCACTTGAGGGATGATCGTATTTTCCTATTCCCATCTTTCTTTTTTACCCGTCGGTCAAGAACCGGGGGTTAGAAGTATTGAGGCACGGATACTAACCTAACAGTTGAACTAACCGGCTCGCGATTGTTGAACCGAACAGACATAGAAACAAAAGCTTCTATCGTCCGGATACCTATGATATTATCATGGGACACAAAACCCCACACTTTTCTAAGTTGAGTTTGCGGGGGGAGCAGAGCGTGGTGGAATCCAAGGGCGCTATCTCCAAAATTGCAGCCTTGTTAACCCGTCTACCCTTATAACCCAATTGTCCATTTATAGAAGTAAGGCTGGTGCGCTCATTGGTCGGTGTGATAGTCTATTATGCAGCCCTCCAACCACTATCATGCCCTCGACCATTTATCGGAGCGATCGAAATCCTAGATAATATTGTAACTAGCACACGACCTATTAGAACCGCGTCAAAGTGGATTTCTCCAGTACATCAACAATTTATATGATACCAATACCATATACCGGTACTCGAGTCCCCTGGTGGGAACGAGGCTGAGAAAAACTTGGTACGGTCCCTGAGGCGAGCATTGTTATGTCCCTCCTCTCACACATCCCTTCTCTCAGTCTGACTACGGTTTGGCTTACAAGTTATTACCATGCTGCTCATTTTCGTGCTGATCTGTCGAATCATCCACCTCCACCACCTCGAAAAGGATAATTCCCACAATTTCCCGGTCAGGGTTAAAACGGGAGTTGAATAGTGCTAGGCGTACCAGCATCCCTCTACTTTCACAGACACTGGTGGAGAAGGAAGTTTTGCCCGACATGTGCAAGTACTGTACGAGCACTCTACTAGAGTGCAGTATCCTCGACGGGGGACCCGATCAGGATAAGTTAATACCCCAACGATTCTTCCTCCCAACCCCCACCAAACACCTCTCCTGGCGCAATTACACTTGTACTACCAACACCCCCAGCTCGAGCGCCGTGTATAACTGCGCACCCTTTTTTTTCCTGTTTTGGCATGCGTTGTTTCTTTTTTGTGCGCAGAGGGAGCGCAGCTCTGTTCGCGAATAGCTCGCACCGGTACTGGAGTACTCGAGTACGGCAGTGTAAGGTGAAACCTCTCAACAACTAGCGGTATGATGTAATTCTTTTCTTCTTTTCTTTTCTTTTTAAAGAATGAAAAACCGTTTCCTTTCTATTTGTCTTATCTCCATAAACTAACAATTCAAAGGTTCTGGGCGGATCGCAGAATAATACAATTTGATTACCCTCAACCGCGGGCCTGTGGGAAATCCCAAAATCGAGGATCGAGAGAACAAACAAAGGAGAACACCGGGTGATCGCCGCAAACAGTCCCACCCTTCGGAAACGAGGATGCAGTTGATGTCCTGATCCAATTTCCGCAACTGGCTGCATGCCGCACACAAATCTTGCCAGTGCAATACGAGTACAATGCAGTTATCTGACCGGTATCATGCATAGGATTCACAATTATCGCTATCTTGATATCGCGAGGGGTGTGTCTTAGTTTTTTTGAAATTTCTGCCTTAATATCTCTCACCGGGGCAGCACGTGACCTTTTGCCGCAGGGGGGGAATCTAACATACAGTACTGGTACAAGGGTAGGGACCCATTAACCGGAACAGACAGGGATGTATTTGGCTGGTTAACCTCAACTGTTCCACAACTTCTTGCCGGACCTTGTACTATTGATCTCACACACAATCACTCGGTAGAAATGACTCACCGCATCCTAGGGGGTGTCTGTGGTCCATGGATGTCTATGATACCAGCTTTTACAGCTTCCAGTTGAAAAAATCGAGAAACGGGGATCGAGCTTCTAGGGGTTTAATTGGAGCATTCGCTGTGCTCGAGCCAATTGAGTAACCGTGTTTCTGACTTTTAATTTCTGCATTTCCCGATCTTTTCGACTGGAGGCTGTAGAGACGGACTACCGGTACTGGTATTGCCGATAACCCAACGTTGACCGAGATCCCTGGTGCCGCTGGTTAAAATAAGCTACTGGTTGGACGTTTTCGGATCAGTCCGGGTTGGGTTGCGACATTTTGTATATACCCCCAACCCCCAACCTCCACAACGAACATCACCGCACTTAAAGGTGCTAACCCCCCCCAGAACGCCAGAGGCCAAATATTGCCATTCTACGCTACTCGGGCATCAGTTATCCGATATCGGTCCCGTCCATCGGGGGCAATCCCTCAGGGTGGCGAAATTCGCCACCGGGTTGAATTTTCGCCACTGGCTTGATCGTTGTGCGTGTCGGCTCCTGATGGACGGGCACGACACCAGCTGAGCAACTGACGCGTGGACTTGGGTGTTTTTCGACAGACTACTGGTATCGTATCCGGACGTGTTACGCTGGGAGATGAAGTGCGAAGTCGTTCACCAGAATGTGGAATTACGCTATTGGTTGATATTCGAAGTTATCTCGGGGTTTGTGCACGCTGCGCACCTGGTAGGGCCAAGGAGTAGGAAGGTGGTAGGGTAGTGACTCAGAGAGTGGGTGATAGTAGTGGTAGCAATGGGGGAAGAAGATGACGGGAGTGAATAGGTTATGGCTCTCTGAGAGTGGAGCTCGCCAAGACTGATATTGACCGTACCGGTATGGCACAAGTATGGGGTATGGTACAAGTATGGGTCATCCCGAAAGGGCACTCGATCATGTGGACCGGATGGTCAATCTCCTGAGCGGGCTGCGTTACTATGGTGCGAAGGAAACCCATCACTTGAACCATAAATGCGATGCCAAAATTGGGTACGGGGGACCCCCCCAGGCAGACTTTTAGTCGGCACTTGAGGTGGCCTACAGCCTCTGGTAGAAAAAGATCGGGGGCAGGGATCGGGTTCCTGGGGGTTTGATTGGAGCAGTCAGTGTGTTCTCGAGCCAATTCAGCAACCGTGTTTCTGACTTTTAATTTCCACATTTCCCGATCTTTTCGACCGGAGGCTGTAGTCGCGAAACAGCTGGATAAACACATGTTTGTTGGTTGCTCGGGAAATCATAGGAAATTGCCCGAGAGGCGGCAAAGCAAGGGGATGGTTAGTGACAAGTTGACACCGGACGAGAAGAGTCACATGGTGCCATTATGACCTTCAGAGGTGAGGCCAATTTGGGGTGAATGGTGGAAACATACGAGAGTTATCGGCAATGCTTATGTCTGACTGGGTTTGGCTGATCGCATGCTCTTACTGGAGCTTGTGGCTGGCCGGGGTGGGCTTGCCCGGGAAATGGCCGGGGAAGATTTGGGTGGAGTTCCTCTGCTATTGGAAGTTGCTTTACAAGGGTACGGGAGTTGAGAGCGTGATGCACGGGCCGTTTGGTAGGACCCCTTCCTCGGGTGGGATATGATTCCCTCTCTGGTTCGGGTGGTTTGGGGATGCCCATTCGTTATTTGAAATATTTTGCATCTACTGTTCTCTTGTTTTGCTCAGCTGGATTAATGCTCTTTCGATCCCTGCCCGACTGATCAACCTCCCCGGTTTGCATGTCAAACGCTATCAACGGACCGGAATCCACCAGTTTCTCTGAAAGAGCGGAGAGGGGCTAGGAATTCTTGGGGGGGACATTGCAACTATGGGCGCTGGATTTCATAGAATCGGGATGCTTCGGTTTCATGGAGGCGGGAGCTCCGCAGCTTGGCTTGTGCTTCTGTATGGTTAAGCCAGTGGGAAGTTAGTTATTTCGATAGATTTCGACGGAAAACGGGACGTTTTGAGAATTCCTTCCGACGGACCATCAGTGAAATTTGCGATGCGCTTTGGTTCTAGGACGATAAGAGGGCCATGCCCAAGGCTACCGTTTAGCCCGATAGGAGCAACAAAGGCCAGAAATCCACGCAGAAAACGGGAGAATATGGCTCTTAGGACACTGATTCTACTTCCAGGTTGTTAGTTCGATTTCAAAACAATGGAAGATTATGACACCTGTCCCCTCTTTCTTTGGACCTTGGGCACTTACCAGGAATTCGAAACCCGATTCGTTTAAGGTTGATGCCAACTTTCTCCCCACCATTAATACTGGGCTCGATCCCTCAACAACCCGAATCTGGTGCAGAAAGCGTGAGTTTTAGGAAGGAACAAAACATGCCAAAATTATGGTCCCTTGGTGCCTAAGAACGCCATCCTCATGGTTCAATTTTAGAGACTGTCCAGCGAGCTTTGATGCGAAGCCCCAGACCCCAAAGAGAAGCCGGATTATTGTGATTCCTTAATGACTGATTTGAATTCTGGGTGGCCCTCCACGGTTACCCTGATCCCCGATCCACTGTGCCCCCCTGGCCGAACCCGCTGGTTGCCTGGGCTCGTCTCCGAGTCAGAATATCTTGATTCGTGCCTTTGTCTGAATCGAAAGTATTGTGGAATAGGCCCCCTGGAAGGTGTCGCTCGTGTACGCTAATATCAGGGGCTGCATCCCGCAGTCGGATGGAACAAACTTGGGTTTCAATTAACATGTACTTGTATCTGGCAGTAGGCATCTGGAAATGCGGCCATTGTTAACAACCACCCAACCAGCGGAAAAAACCCTGTCTCCTTCTTGGATACTTTATGCCAGATACAAGTACGGAGCAAGCACAAAGCACAGACGACAACAGGAACAACACAACTAGGGCAACGATTTTATAATATATCCTTTGATAAAACTTTCAGGACGTACCCTATGATACAGCCTTTGGTCTATCATACTCGCCTAATCTGTTTTCAGCCACAGCCAACACGCTAAGTCTGAGGAATGGCGGTACTGTCTACCATGCACCTCCCCCAAAAGAAACTAGAAATTAATTACCTTGAATCATAGGCCGGAATGGTATCAGCAGAGGCGGAGTTTTCAATATAGCTGTATAGCTGCATTCTCGCAAGGTATCACTCGTTCTGCAGCTCTTTTCTCATGTTGGCTGCTGACCGCTGGTTAGCCAGAAGTGGTTAACACTAAGAGCGGGGCAGCCTTGAAGATTAAGCCCCAGAAACTTGCTGGAGGAATGTTTAGCCGAACGCCTGGTCCGGGGTTATACTCGAGTAAATGGAATACCTCAGGACCATCAACCTGGTCGTGTAGGCTCGCAGGCGCAAATGGACATGGTGGTCACGATCGGGGGGGGGGTATCTACGCCTGTCGATCCCTAACAGGCGTTCAACAAACTGGGCACAGGCACGCCTGTCAAATCACCAAGCCCCAGAATTGGAGCTAATGGCAGCTAAGCCGACGAGAGGGCCCGGACCCCTCAAAATTGCCACACTTTAAGCAGAAAGCGAAAGGCAATTCGGCAGGCCCCCTCGAACGTGGATCAGACCTTTCCTAAAAGATACAGCAGTGCATGTTCAGCCGAGTTTTTGGAGGCTGGCTTATTGGTTATTGGAAGCACGCAGTGTGATTAGGGATGTCGCGAGCGGCTGTAGCGGTGTCACTGGTCATGAGGTGGATGTACTCGAGTACTGGGTATTCGAGGAGTGTTGAACGGGGCTGGCCTGTCGGAGGGAGCTCCGCATGGCTGGTGAGTGCGCTGGCTGGCCTGCGTGTAGTGGACAAGTACTGTATCCGAGGACAGTGGCCTCGAATCGGCATGGGCGCCCAGATGCACAGGGATTTTTTGCTATATATTTTTGGGAACGGGAATCCCTGCTTCCCGGCACTTTTTACCTGTAACGAGCATTCACGCCTTTTAGTCTCCATGGGCCCAAGTTTGGGTGGATAGTGCGAGATCTACCGGTATAGTGACCAGAAGCCAACGATTATAGTGGTATGATAATAATATTATTATAATACCACAAAAATATAATCACTTCCCCTCCCCCCCAACCCTTGTAGTCACGTGACCAAAATCTAGAGGCCCTAAAACAGAAAATGTGATATCATACCAGCAAGAAACAATACCAGTACAGTAGAACTCTAGTATCACAACTACCAGTAGTAGTAGTAGTATTTATTTTTAACAATTCAATTGTATCATACCGTACCCCAATGAATGGTCGTTTCAGATACCCAGCCAAGCCTATCGAGTATAAAAGGGAAGAAATTCCGTGAATGCCCCCGTTTTGTTCCCCTTGTTTTTATTTCCCAACTTTGTATTGCTTAGCTAGCTAGCTGGTAAATTTACGAGACACCATAAGTGAACGCTTTGCGATTTTATTACCGTATCATTATTATTCGCCAGAAAGGGGTATCATAATATTATGATGGTACCAACTCCCAACGGGGGGGGGGGGGGTGTTACAAGTTACTTTACAGTATGATACCGGTATTACATATTATGATATATCAAATTCCGCCAGACCCGCCCGGGAATCGGAACAATATCAAACAATTGGACCTCAGGGCTAGGGTAGTCTACTAAACCCGTAACATGTGTGATATCGTATGATAGAACGTTGGATCACCCCCCCCACCCCTCCTCCTCCTCCTCCTCCTCCTCCTCCTCCTCCTTAGTATCATAAGGTCAACCGTATATTTTATCTTGTTTTGTTTATTTGCATGACCTGAGGAGTTGAAGGTCGTGATTCAATATACCGGTATTTACCGCACCGTACTTGTATTCCTAAATAAATAAAACTACAGTACAGTACAGTACAGTACGGGGCTGAATGAGAGTTTTTTCGCTGCGTGTTTTTATTTTATTTTTCTATTACCCCCCTTGGAAATCTTTACTTGTAGTGGCAGCGCTGCCCCGCCATCGTCACACGAGTATGACAAGAACTTGAATGGGTGGAAGGAAAAAAAAACAAAAACACGGCAGACTCGGTATTCAGCTGGGACAAAACAAGGTGGATATGCATAGAGCCTTGAGCTATAGTGTCCTATGATACAGTGCCGGTATGATAGCACATTCATCTTCTATGATATTCGAGTTTTTTCCTGGCAAGAAGAAGAAGAAGTGATAGCTCTTTCTTTCGACCAATCGGGTACTGTATCGTAGGATGCTCTACTCGTAATGTCTCTCTGGTCTACCGTACCCCCAAACCCTACTAACTTACCATTGCTAACCTGAATTCCTCAGTTGGAAAAGAAAAGAGAAAAAAAGAAAAAGAAAAAAAAATACAGTACAGGGGCGCCTTACTTCCAGAGGCAATTACAATTTCCTACAGGTAGAGCATTTTTTTCCTCGATTTGAGTGCTTTATAGTACCGTAATGGCAGGCAATACGATCTCAAAATCGCCCAATGTAACAGATTTCTATAGCCCTAGGTTTTTGCTTCTCGGGTGCTGAGGAAATGTCTTGAGCGGGAGTACGCTGTTCAACTCAGCGAGCGCCCGTTGCCGTCCCTGAGGCGGCAAAAGGTATCACGAGATATTATGAAGGGGGGGGATGCAACGGTGCACCACATGGTCCCCGTAGGAGCACCGAGTTGTATGAGATCGAACCGGTAGCATAACCTGGATTTGCACCCGGATGGGCATTTTGTCCCGTCGCGGATGGTGCGAATGGCTTGTGAGATACCGTATCTGGACAATCGTGAGATATATGATGTGGAATTACGAGCACATAAACCAAACAAAGTGGAGAGATTGGTGGTCGCTTTGTGATACCGAGTCTGTTAGTAAAAGTGAATGGATAGTGTGATCTCTGGCCTGTTTTCTTTAAATTTGGAATAACTTTGACGTGTTCGGGAGTGATCACTGTTGATAGGGCTAGGGGAAGTGAGGAAAACTTGTCACAGCGTAATCTGTCAAGCGCGTGGCACCGTCTCTATTTACCCTAAGGCATTTTGTGATTAAGTGATTGACAAACTACTCGAGTAGCTACCGTAGCTTGGAGGGGATCTAGAGAAGTTGCACATGCGAAAATTGACTCACGGGGACATTGGCCAAAGTTGATTGCAACAAGTGCATTATATCCATCTGCCCCGTTAGAGATGTCAAACGTATTACATCGCAACGATGAGATGCTTTACGTAAGGAAACTTGCACTTATCGAGTAACGTAGCGCCAGAGGAGCGCCGATACCCAATTGACAGATGGCACCGTCAAACTTTCCTCCCCCCTGGCCCTTGCGTTTCCGATTTCTTAGTGGCGAGGAGTTAATTAATCTGCGAGAAGTTTCTCATCGCGAAAATGTTTCCCTGAAACCCCGCGCATGGACCAGGCAGGTGTGAGTGCGAATTGTACCGATGGGGAAAGTAATATTCCCGCTCTCCTAATCCGAGTGTAGCACAGAGACTTTTGCCACGCAAAAATCATGAAAGGTCGGGGGGTTTTTTTTTTTTTTTCCTTCTCTGCAGACAGAAAGTCGCACAGTTACGGCATCGGGCCGTCATCACTTGTTGCACGGGGGAATCCGCATCGGTTCTGGGATATGTTACTCGGGTGCATCATCTTCCATGAGGATCATCTGCATAGAAGTCTGCCTTAGGGAGCAGTATACGCTGGTATTTCCTCTGGTTGGTCTCCTGAATACGCTGTGAGGATTGCCCCCCCCGGAACGGGGCTCAACACCTCGTTTGCTGTAATCCCTGCTCCCTTTTTGTCGCTGGTGCGCGCGAGGCAAGTTGCATTTTATCCCAGCCGGGGGGATAAGATCGAGTCATGTTTGCATGGGATATGTTGGGGGTGCGGGATGCGCACCAGAGTTCCCAAAATGCACACTCCCTCGCCCAGTTCCGCCCGAGAAAATCTGCTGATGATAACACGTGATGAAGCCCAGTAAGGCTCTGCGTATTTCGCAGCCTGAGCTGCACATCTGACTTCCCGACATTGCCATGACATCGGAACGACATGCCTTCCCGACGCCACTCTACCGTAGCTTTTCTCTCCTCCTCCTCTTTCTGTTGAATATCATAATAATATTATGTGGTATTATTTGGGGCACATGACGAGGACATCCTCGGGTACAGTACTCGCACGGTCGAGTTGAAGTCGGACAACTTTGTATGGGAATTGTCACCTTAGGGTGTCCGGCTTCAACTCGGCCGCACTCGTACAACTGTTGCATGTGGGGCAGTTAAAAAAACCAAAAGTGATGAATTTCCATTTACGAGGGAGATAATGATGCTACACGAATTCACTTGGACGATTAGCTTATTTGAACAATGGGGTAAACGAAAATTGAAGGAACAAGCGAAAACAAATTATCAACGGGTTTCCAGCCTTGCTTGTGCATAGCGAGTTCTGCATGTTTATGCAGCGGTGTTGCTACGATTGATATTACCTGTGTGCTATGTCGTTGTAGTTGCCTTCTCTGGTAAGGTCTGAGTCTCTCAGAGCGGCTGAGTAGCCTTGTTGTGCTTTTCGCCACTTTTCCAGAGTAGGGAATTTTCGATGGGCCGATTATTGGAGTTTCTAACAGTACCGTAACAGGGGCGAGTTCACGGATAACTGTATTATCATAGTTACGTTTTACTGGTACGTCAGGATCCCCTCCAGTCACTCGATGCTTAGGCGCCCCCTATGCGCAATAACCAAGCTCCAATCCTAAATATGACAGTTGATAGACTATAGTAGAGGAAAGCGTCCTCGTGCGCTCGGGCATTCAGATCAAATACCGGCATGTCACGAGGCAAAGGTTTCAAATACCTGTCGTGAGGTCGGGAACTCACACAGACTGTATCAAATCAGGCATGAGTCCTCAGAGGCATTGCACATGAACAAGTGAACTGGGTAGAGCTGTCTCATGCCGTACTGACTGTAAATTGTAAATTGTAAAAGGTGTATCGCAATTAAGATGACTTGGGGGTGTAATGCGGGTGTTGGTCAGTATGAAGAATGGGCGCCGTAGAGAAGTGAAGGAGATAGTACAAAGCCCAATGGGTAGAGAGCATGTAGATACACAAACCACCAAACGAGTGATAATGTCACCAATTCGAGGCCCAAAACGTCAGAGAGCAAAAGCCAAAAACATATCAAGCTCCGAACACCTTCTCCAATACAAATTAAAGCCAATTCGATATCCAGAAAGAACACATAGTCAATCGCAGAAACTCCGGATACATACCTTTCCTAAGCATCGCTAGACGCCATCCACTTGGCAGGGAGAGTGTTACCGGCCCACGTAACAAGAAGCATCTAATCTACACCAGGACTTATGAGGAACGATTAGTAACTATGTAAGGAAAACGGGGAAGATCAAGGGGCTTGGGAAGAAAGAACTCACCTATGAAAAAAAAAAAAAAAAAAAAAGAGAGAACATTGATACAGGGCTAGAAGATAAGCTATATATCAATTTTCCGGAGCGATGATAGAGAAAGACAGAAAAAAAAAAAAAGGTACTGTACAGTTGTACAGCAGTATCATAGTAACTTTGGAGGAAGTCTCAGTCCTAATTTTGAGTGGTATCGTCAAGCACATTGATATAATTAAGGCCTCTCATAACTGCTCAGACCCAACACTTCCCCCCCCCACCCTTCCCCCCCCCCCCCCCCCCCCCCCCCCCCCCCCCCCCCCCCCCCCCCCCCCTCCCCCCCCCCCCAAAAACGCTCTCTCTCCGCCACCCTTCTCCCATTTTTATCCATAATTTACTCGCTAGGACGTTACAGTGGTCATGAAATATCACTCAAGTTCTACTCCGCCACGTGATCGGCATTTCGGAAACCTCCTGCAAGACCGGTCTCGGGGGGGTTAATCCCCGGTGAGCCATATCAATCATGTGTATCATATATATAGAAGAAAACCACGACACTGAGTGGGAAAGAGCACGGGCGAGTGCAGTGCCGGTACTACGATTGGAATTTTTGCCACACTCGATGGATCTATGAAGAGCCGAGTCCGGGTTATTACTGGTATAGGTATACTTCTCTCATACTAGATAGAGGTCACGTCACTCCATGCCTGCATTTCACAACAGTATGCGCGAGCGGATAGCCCGGGATGCAAGGAGAGAAAAATCGGACTTGTATGTTCCAATTTGTTAATGGCTTTGAGACTAGTGTGAATTATAGACAGTTTTCCTACCGTATCTCTCTCGGTTTCTTAAAATGTAGATGAACTACTCCTCGCACCCTAACAATTTATCATTTGATTATGAAGCTATTTTCTCCCCTCCATTTCAGTGTTGCTGTTATTGCGAACCTCAGATTACCCCAACAATCCCCCTTTCAGCTTCTCTTCTCCACTATTAGGCTCTCCAGGTGCTCTACGTTCTAATGACTCTGCATCGCAAAGTGTTCCTTCTTTCTCCTGGTCTTGACTATCAGGTTTTGTGTGATCGTTCAGGTGAGAATGGAAGTATATACCCCAGATCTCCACTAAGTCTTGCACTCAGCTGTCTTTTACCCCCACCCACGGCCAAAAGCGGTAGTGGTGGAGATGGCATACCCTCTCAGTATAGCCATGTCGATTCATACACGTCTCCTGAAAACCCCCTCCCCTTCAAAAAATTGTAGACATCATGTTCGATCACTCGGAAGCCCGCTGGATACTAGTGTCAAGAATTGGACGTTTTGTTGTGCAGCGGAAAATCGTTGATTGTATTTATCTAGCTAGACGAGCGGAACATGAATGGTATAGATATACCCCATACTAATGACGCAACCTATGATGTTGGAATACATACTTCCACGTACGCTCTAGTATACGGAATAGTGAGTAGGAAGACTACACAACTTGCTCGCCATGCTTCCTCATGGAGGACCGTATCTCAACAACTCGTGTAGCGATGGGCAATAGCTCTTATGAAAAAAAAAAAGGGTAATAATAATAGTAGGAGATCCCCCGGCAATGATTGAATTGTCTGAACTACAAGCAAAGATCTAGCCTTGCTATATAGAAAGATTATTTGGGCATGACACCCTCAACAAGAGAGCAGGAAATAAATATCAATCAATAAGCGTACAAGAGGAACAAGAAGAAGAAGAAGGAGAAGAATAAAGAGAAAAAGAATAATAATAATCAGCCAGGTCCGGCAAGGGCAATAAGCGTTCTGGATAAAACCTTTGAGATTATATTATAAAGAAATAGTCATATATCATACGAACAAACAACTTTATAATCGTCCTAAAAGTATTCTTCCGGCATCCTTACTCGCAAAGGGTGATTGAGAAAAAAGAAGAATCAAATTCCAATTTCGGCATACCGAGATAGCATTCGCTAACGATTTGGCCTCAGCAATGCAATGCCGGGCATGGCGGTTGGTCCAGTACGGCGGAGAGTGCAGCCAGACCCGGCGTGCTATCAGGCCACGGAGACTGCTTCTCCAGGGATTTTAAATGGGATTGAAATCTGTGAAGCTACGGAAAGTGACAATGCTCCCACCACACCCCCCATCTCCCACCGAGCGTTCAATCTGGGTCGGGGATTCTTGGGGTCTATTAACTAGACCATCGCGACCACTGCGGTCTCAGGGTTTAGCTCAAAAAAAAAAAAAAAAAAAAGATAATTCCTTATCCCAAGCCGCACCAGATAGGCAGAGATCAGAGAAAATCTCGATACCAAAGAATTCTTGATGAAAAAGGGACAGAGTCTAGTCAATTCCAACCAGTGCTCGCATCAGTCTGGGTGTCCTGGCGGGCCCCACCGGGAGATTGCCAAGAAGAAGAAGGATCGACCGGACGGGGCCACTATTAGCAGTCCGTCTGGCCCTGCATGCGGTTTTTGAGGACAGCAGGCTTTGGCGGGGGGCCACCCGCCTGCTCCACACAAGGAGAGACATTATTTTGCGGTCCCAATGCAAGTGCCGCAAGTGGTGGTAGTGGGCCGCAGATTTTCTCCCGGGGACTGTGGGGCATTGTTCAGGGTCCCTGAGGATCTGCCGAGGGCTGTGGGGATCTATGGGTGTCTATAAAACTTGGCGTATCAGAAACAATGACGCGAGGGGACCCGGGGGGGGAGGGAGGGCATTAACCGCGTTTGGAACTTTCTAGCCTTTCTTATCTGTCCCCACTCCTCAATTTCCCTGGGCATTTAAGGGATGCCTGCAAGAACGTGCTAGTTAACGTAAAATGAAGAGTTAAGTTGCGCACAATACCGCCCTCCACGGTGCGAATCATATCAAGGTATTATAGATAGAGATTTTTATTTATTTTTACTGGCACATATCCCGTGAAAGGTTACTGGCAAATATTGGGAAGTTCGGGGCAAAGTGCTCCATTTGAAAGATCTAGATTGCTATCCTCTAATAATCTCATAACCTCTTTCATGGCGAGGGCCACGAATAGGATATCCTTCGCGCAGCATTATGTTTAACTTGTATTTATTTTTCAACTGCAGGAAGTTATATAATCTTACCCTGTTTTAATAAAAGCGTAGGAGCACACCCCGGAAGGAGGTGAAGGGTATACCGATATATTGCTTTTGGATACTATGGCGGAAAGCCCACGTTCTCCAAATCACCTTACTCAATAAGCAGTGTCTCATATGATATTGTTAAAAATGCCCAGAGGGGGGGAGGGGGTTTTCTCCATGCAATTGAGCTTTCTGTTTCACTATTTCTTCCCGTAACCTAGTCCTTACCGCTGGTACCGAAGTGACTACGTGTGGCATCGCCCGTGGCCATACTGCCACACATAATGCACTAACGCTCCGGGACTATCATCCTCGATGTTTCTCTTGATCAAGACGGAAAGTACTGTAGCTAGTCCGAGATATGCTACCAAGAATACAAATAATACAATACTCGTTTCTAGGGAGATATCACTAATCGTCAAGTTAATCAGGATTGATCTCGTAGATCGGAAACAGCGGCCTTATCAACAATAGTGTATTTTACGAGAATACCTCCCCCCCTGACTAGAAACCCCCCAATGTAGCCGAGGAACCCATGGAAGACCCATCACACATCCGTTATTCTACACGTACTACCAGAACCGATCCGGGAGAAACGCCCATGGATATAATAAGAGCTCTTGTTGCTCTCCTAGCTATATTTTGACTTCACCAACGTTCGGGTTTTAGCTACGCTCCAGCGAATGGACGAGGAGGGACCGAAGACTAGTGCCGCGGACTAAGATGCTGGTGCTAAGCTTTAGGAAGAAACATAACTTTATGGAAGAAAAAACAATATATATCGACAATAGCTTGCTGCTTCCACGCCGTTCGTGTTTCCAGGGCTTGGGTAGTAAAAAGGGGATGGACAGTAGGGGAAAACGTGGAATAGACAGTGCGCAAGTAAGGAATTCAAAGGATCTGTGTATCACCGAGAAATAGACGGACGAAGATGCTGTCGGATACATGGGGGACTGATACCTATGGGACAGACAATAGCGATTCACGTGCGGGTGGGAGGGGGCATAGTTTGCAAGGGTGAGGAGTATCAAAGTTGAGATCCCGTAGGAGAGAGATAAAAATATTATTGGTGGTATGAAAAGAAAATAAATCGTGTATATATATTCTCACAACTCACAGGAAAACATAGGGATATATATCCCGAGAAGTAACATCTCCAAACCCTTCTCCGGTACCCTACCGGACTCCATTCGCGCACAGAAACATCTCACAAAAACAAAAGGAAAGCAACTGAGCTCTTTCCCTGCTCTCCTACGGTCGCCCAGAACTTTCAACAATTCTCTAGATTTCAAGTATCAAAGATCCCCATCATTCTCTGACCTTCAAGCACCTCTCAACAGACCGTCGAGGACTATCCGGAATGTTCCAACAAGAGCAAATATACCTCTTCAAGAAGTGAAAAATAAAATCACAAATATTCGGCACTGTTTGCTAATAGTCCCCCTAACTCCTGACTCCTTTTTGGAGAAAGCGCAACTAATTTACAAGGCGATCAGGGGCCAAAGGGCTGTTCGAAGGTAAACGGCCACCCTCAACCTGTTTAGTCATGTTGTCCTAGATAATCTGTATAGTATCTAGAAATCTGCAGTAGCTTCCCCAAAACAAATGGGATGCAAAAAATTATCTTTTTCTCTCTTCTGCTGCCCCGCCGATCGCGGACCTCACCCTGTCATATAGGGGTAAGGCCCAGAGTCGGATTCTACCACCTCACAGCAGGTCTGATTTGCGCTACACCCTCACTAAGAAGGATAAGGTCTTCAGTCTCCCAGTTCCCATAGGGCAGGACCCCTTGATTCTCCTGCCCCACGTGATGGATTGCTCAACAATAACTCGTTCCGAGGGGGAATTGAACTCCTGGGCTCCCGCTAATTGTGCAGGAGTTAATTGGTTCTTGACATATTAACCACTGCACCAGCTAGGTATTTCACGTAATACTATCGTGGGAACGAATACTTATCTAGGCATGTGGGGCTTGGATTATTATTTTTTCGTCTGAGGCCAGGGACAACAATTTGCACTACGACCACACACCACAGGGGCAGATACACTCCCAAGAGAAGGGAAATTATACACATTGGTCCCTGATTGGTAGCAGCGAGATCCTTCGGTATTTAAATGAATGCCTAGAATATGCATGATGATGATGGAAAAAGGTAGGTTTTGCTAAGAGCAGGACGGTATTTCGACAGAAACCGTGGATTGATAACTTTTTTTTAACATAGGAGTACTACAATTACCCTGACTTGTTATAATCCCTCTCGGAGCATTGTCCTTGACGTTAAAGTGGAGAATCAGGAGTTACAATATTTCATGGGCATCACTTGATATCACTCGCACCACTATTGTAGATAAAAGCCTTACCATACGTACTGGTACTGAAATTTCTCTGCTTTGACATCGAGTAGGCTGAGGACATCATGGGTCCGCTAATTCACATCTCCCCCCTCCCTCCGCCTCTCTTCGTGTCCTTTTAACCCCCATATAATATACAGAACCTCCGCTCGAAAAAAAACACGTGGTTGTGCGGGAAGGTTAGAAGGATGAGTCCGTCAACCTTATTCACATCATGAGCAACTCACCAATCCTAAAAACCAAACCCACAATCACTCGTCTTAGGGGCCACAGAATCTATATATGAAAATTATTGTGGCTTGATATGGGAATAGATCTCAATGATACGGTGAACAGGGGTGACAAACTCCCCCTTCTCACCCCCCACCCCCTCGGCACCATACCAATACCAAGGTTCCTGCCGAGTTTATGAAACAACGTCACGTGAGCAAATCAAAACTTCGCAGAACATGTATCACGTGCCCGAATGCTCAGCCCCAGATTCGGCCGAACCATACCGGTACGAGTACTGAAATTTCAACCCCCCATCAAACCCCAGAAGGTCTGGGTATTTTTTATGAAACTTATGCAGTACCGGTATTTCAAGGGTCTGGATGCCGGCACTTTTGCAAAGCAATTAAAAGAAATTAGGAGGTCGCAATGTAGCCTCGAAATGAAAATCTGAGGTTGGGCTAGATCTGGGTAGGCGGGCCCTATCTGGCACGTCGTGTCCGAATACCGGTGCCGACAGACTTGCTGCGAGATCAGGAACCGCTCGCATGCCACGTTACATAATCTCAGCAAGGACCCTTGGCACCGTTTCCTTCCTGTTGTGCGGTTTCAGTTTTCCGGGCAAAGGGGACGGAAGCTCGGACGCACGGTAGTCTATGCAAATCTCGACCGAGTACCGGTATGTCCTATAGCCATGGCGCCATCAGGTAGTCCTGCTACACAACCGACTCCCACAGCCTTGATCTTCCAGCGCTGTTTGCGCTCTTCCATGCCCGTGAAAAAGCCCGCTGATCATACCTTGTCACAGTCTTCACCGTACCGGTAGTCGCGACGAAACTGGGCGGGCAACAAACAGAGGTATTTTGTGGGCAAAAAAAGGAATGGGCCAAGGTTAGGGTTACAAAGATTGCTAGGAATTCATCCTTGTTCGTCGCCCGCCCAGTTTCGTCGCGACTACGGTGAAGACTGTCATCCCCAACACCGCACACGGATCCTGGTGAAACTCGTTTCCACGTTGAGGGGCCATAATAAAGTGTGAGTCAAGATTTTTCACAGAGTACTGGTGGTTAACCCTTCTCGGTCAGCTGTTTCCTTTAAATACCGTACGGTAAACGACAAATAGTCTCGAAAACGACGCTCTGAGGTAAACATTTGTGAAAATCCTACCCCTGGAGGCTACCCTCTACTCAAAGAAGCTCGTGCGTTACGTCACGCTTTCTTTCGACCTCTTGGCGTGAAAAACCGAGTCCCACCAGGTTATGCGGTATTGAGGTCGAGCACAACCCACCAAACGCTCCGGAAAATATACTACCGGTACGGTAGTACTCGGGTGCCCTCCAAAACACCACTTAACTCATGATACTCAATCATTGGCACAAGGAAAGTATAAATAGAAAAAAGGCGCAGGTGCCGTAGGAAAAACAAAAGCCCTCCAAGCGCCCCGACTACTCGAGTACCCGTAAACTTGCGCCTTTTCCTCGTCTCCACATACCGTAGTCCGATGCACCCGGGAACCGCACAATGCAGGAAACACGAGTTTAAAAAGAGAAATCTACTCGAATAGTCATTTTTGCGGCTATGTGCTTACTCGAGAAATGGCATTAGCATTCTTCGGGTGTGATGTGTGAGATTTTACCCGTAGAGTGTTATGAGTTGCAGTTATTTTTGGCGCCCAGAATGTACTCGAGTACTGTATCGGGAAGCGGAGAAACCGTTACACAACACTGAAAGTACAACACTGTTGGTATAGTAGGGAATATCGGGTTCGGGGTGTCTTTAGGTCATTGTTCGAGGCACTGCAAATAAGCAGTTGTGTTAGTTCAGTCCTTATTATTAAGCAGGCGATCATTTCCTAATCCGGTAGTGAATGCAACTTAGCTTCCCAACCGGGAAGGAAACCCCCAAAGTACCCACCTTGTTGCAGTTAGCCTCACCCCTGTTAATTGTGCAGGCTCCAGCAAAAGCTTAGAATCAGCCTAGATGCTGGTCGATATTTCCAAAACTGCTTCAGAAAATATCCACTCGAGTACCTGTGGAGAGTGGTAAATCGAACATACCCGTAGGGGACTTTGTGGAGGTTGCGGTTGTTCAGCTATGCAGGCTTGGGGTTGGTGATGCTCTGGGTTGGTTAAGGGGTTGATTTGCAGTGCCGATACCCCAACTTAAGGAAGATAGTCCAATATAGCCTCCGGCTTGTCAATGAGGTTCTGTTTCTCTTGGTCTGTAATACTGTCTGTTCCAGCACTATGAGATTATCGAGTGGCGAGGATTGGCAGTCTGGTTGGTCGAGATTAGCCTGTGGTGGATATTTTCTGTGCGGGTACTGACAGTGCCCGGATCTCGACGTTAGAACAGAGGGCAAGTCTGAGACGTTATTCGATGCGCGTTCACTGCGTTTGAAGGGGGTTCGGGCAACCATGGCAGCTTACATGATATCGGTAGTACGGTACTTGCATTATCCTGTACTAGTACTCCAGCACGACTAGTCGCCATAGTTCCTAACTTGGGGGAAGCGTGAGTTTGCAGAGCGAAAGAATACCTCAATTCACCTCCGCTAGTGAAATCTCCCTCCATTATTTCACATCTGGGGCACTGAGTGCGGCGCCCAGAATACCACAAGCTCTATCATCATACCACTGGTAGTAGCGTCCGAAAGGGTTACTGGACTGCCGTATTTTGGAAGAAATATTAAGAGGGGAGGCCGAGTGACATCGAATGAATAAAATGCGGTTGAAGATATGTCTCTCTAAGTTATTTACCGGAACCACTAAATTAGCTAGTGTGATAATATGCTACGAGCGATAATATTATGCGAGTAGTAAATAAATAATTCAGGGTATCTTTTTCTCTTAAGGGTGAAAAGGGCGCGGGGTTTTTCCTCCTGGCTCTAATATTAGATGAAAAGGTGTGCCTACAGGGATCAGACCGCCTACCGGTGGGGGAGGGGCTTTGAAAGTATCCGAAACGGTATTCAGTGGACGCACTACTCGAGCACCGTACAGCACGACAGGCCATATGGTGCCGCAGCGTTATGGAGAGAATCGGATAGTGGGTACCATGCCGGCACTCATACGTATGCAAGTATTGTTGAAGCTTTATCCTATATCATACAAGTAGAGGTATTTTCCCCAGCGTCCAAGGTTAGAGAGAGAGCCTTTGCCACGACCGCACAAGAAATGCCATACCGGTAGACTATTTTATGCTCATGGATTTGTTACTGACGGTACCATATTGCACGGGCAGGATCAGTTGAGTACTGTTCATCCAATTCCCCCCGTGGAAAATCTTTAGGGCAAGTTCGAGTAGGGAATTAATAGGGCTCAACCATTCCCTCGAATGGGACCGTTCGTGAAGAAGATTTGGTATTCAGTTAGTAGAAAGGTCCTCAGGAGGTCCTTTAATCTGCCGTTCATCACCCTCAACCACCCACTATTCCCACCATTCCCACCATTCCTCTGCTCTAACACCCAGGAATGGTTGGTCAAACAGTCGGCTTAACCGAACAGCTTTTGAGGAGGGGACAAGATCTCGGGCAACCATTCAGAGTGGCTGAACTGTCGCTTCTGGAGCGGCGAATGGAATGGTCCATTGTTAACCGAACGCAGCCTTAATGAGAAGGCTCAACCTTTCAACCGACATCCAGTACGGTCTTCACCGGAGGGCATGGCGAAACTGGGCAGTCGAGCCGGGATCATTGACAAGGAGGTCTGTTACCTGCCATGCCTACTCCGACGATAGGCTTTTCGCCCATGAAGCACCCCTGTTCACCACCCACCCGGTTTCGCCATGCCCTCCGGTGGAGACTGTGCTACCTGTAGTACTCGAGCCTGATACTCGAGTGCAATACCGATACGAGTGCTTGCACTCGAGCACTTTTGGTAAGGAGTTCCGGTCGCTGACCGGAACCATACGAAGCACTTTAGACCAACCCACAGACTGATAAACAGTGTCAAGCCCTCCTCTGGATGTCTAGAAGCACAGAATATTCGCCCCCAAACTGCTTTAACAGCAGGTTTTCTGATTGCTGTGCGACCGTACTCGAGTACTGTACAATATGGTTGGTCCCATTGCCCCACCCAGCATAAAAACGGGATTCTCCACTCCCCCACCCTACACTGACTACCGTACCAGTATGTTTAGGTACAATTAGTCCTCAGTCCCGCACTGCCGCTGTTTGCTTCTGCATCAGCGACTACTTGTCGATCGCCTTCACATAGGTGACTTGTCAAAATTTACCGGTATTCAGAGTTAGAAACCTGAGAGTGAGAGGCCGAGGAAGTAAGGATGTACCTAGGGAGGGGGGGGGTGCAGGCACCTTATGATCTAGCGAGAGTCGTTAAGCAATAGTACAAGTGCTCGGGGAGATGTTTTCGTGCGAAAAAGGGATAGTTAACCATCAAAGTAATTCTTGTCCCGTACGAAAGAATCTCCCATGGTGGAATACTTGTAGGTTTGAACAAGAAATGGTTTAGGTGAAAGGTGCAATTGCGTCTAAATTAGAGTCCTGAGGGATTTGGTCCTGGCTGCGGGAGGTTAGGGTGTGGCGTTTTGTTGTGGTTTCGAGACAGGACAGTGATAAAAATCTTATCTGAACGTACTAGTACTGTACAGTACAATAGAGGTAGTGCTGTACCGGTACCTGTATCATAGCCCCTGAAGGTTGAAGGTTGTCGCCATATTACTCATACATTATGGGCGTAAACGCCGTTGCTATATTTGCATAGATTACGACACGCCGCCACAAGCGTTACTCGTGCGAAAGATTTTACTGTGCGATAGAGTAAAAAGTAATGATGCAATCGGACACTGAAGCCTGTGCTTGTCGTGACGCTGTACTCGAGTACCGGTATGGGCTGATGGATTTTTCTCTGAGTACTCGAGTACGGGTACCGGTAATTTCCCTTGAGATATCAGTTCCTGAGCCGTGAAGTCCCAAGACGTCACACGCCTTTGGCACTCCGCTATTTAGGCTGTGTTTTACTTGTATGTGGGGTGGTGTCACTACCGGTATCCGCATTAAGTTTCTATTGAAGCCCTGCTTCTGCCGCCCCTCGTGCAAGCTATACTGCTGGAGTACCGGTAATAAACCTGGGATAAAAAGGTACGGCACCATACGTACCGTGATAGGGCGTTTCTGCCCATTGCTACACGCGGGTGTACCCACAAGCAACTAGGGCTGAGCTACAGAAGGTACGGTACCGGTATTCCTCCATATTATCTACTCGAGTAGATATTTTGTTCACTGCAGTCCGTTGGGCCACTCGTACTCGAGTGCAAGGGGTAAAAGTTGAAAGGGGGGTGTGGGAAGGAGGTTTTGCGTTTTGTTAAAACCTGCATGACACTTGATACCTCTTTCCAACGCCACACTGTAACACTGAGTGGCAGCTGGTACCACCCACCTATCTCCCTTGGAATGCCCTTCTAACGAACCAGCCCGCAATAAACTTACCACTCTCCGTGCTGATCGCACTTATCCCTAGACATGTGTCCTAGCTCTTGTTCCATTCTACTCGAGTACTTTCTTCCTCCCACAAGAGCCCTCCGAGACGCTAGGTAGACAGAAATGGCAACTGAAATGATACCGTACCCCCCCCCAACCTTTGGAGTCAAACAATCAAGGATTAGTGCAGGCGTTTAACCCTGCAATAGTCATCAATGAACCCTTTTCGGGGGCGGGCTCTACCGTACTGTATTTCGGTTCCAAACACCACCCACCCTACTGTAGATGAATAAGCTACTCTTGCAAGCATTATTCTCACTAGCAAATTATCACAGTACTTACTGGTGGAAATACGGTAGGAATGGGAGGGGAATGGAAGGCTTAGCATGGGTCGAGGCACACACCCTCACTGCCCCGTTGGATGTACCCAGAAATCCTCTACCGTGCCCAACAGTCTACGGGTGAATCGTTCCTTCACTTTGATTTTCCTTTTCTTCCCCCTTCTCCTTTCAAACCTTAAACTTTGCTTGTCATC
The DNA here is from genome assembly GCA_014065205.1 of Tuber brumale. Taxonomy (NCBI): domain Eukaryota; kingdom Fungi; phylum Ascomycota; class Pezizomycetes; order Pezizales; family Tuberaceae; genus Tuber; species Tuber brumale. Next base: position 306,409 of record JACCEG010000145.1, read on the forward strand.
TCTATTTTCTTTTACCTTCACCTATCCTACCCACCTTCTTTCCCTCTTCCCTTTCTTTTCTTTATTCTAATATCCTTGTTGGAGCGTTGGTTGTTGAGAGTGGCTAGTTAGCGAGCGGGCGGTGAGCTACAGTAGTAGGAAGGAAGCAAACAGGTGAGTCGGGAATGATTGGGCGCAGTACAGGGAAGCAAGAGGTCTAACAATGCAACCTTTCATCAGTACAGTAGTACCTCTTTACACGATGGCGCGATGCCCTCCATTGGTAGCGGGGTCGCTACTGTGGCTTTCCATGTTAACTGGTTTATCGGTTTCTCAGTCTGCATGGACATTGGATCCTCAGAAGCACCTTGCTCAGATGGCTAATCATATGAGTTTGTATTCCTCGTTCCAGTTTTGCTCCTTGTCTCCTTCCATCCTAGTGCCATCAATTATTCATCGTGAGTTTTATTGACATGCTATTTGCGATTCGACAGCGGCCTTGGTCAACACTACCATATACACCATCGGAGGAACAGCATACTACTGGACTCCAAAATCTACTCCCGGATCTGTAGTAGCTTCCAAAAATAATTCCGTCTCTATCCTAAAAACAAGTAGTAAGTTGGCCTCCCTCCTCCCTTCCCTAATGTCTGGGCCATGCCAAGATTGTAATGTTTCATGTATTAACAAGAAAACTTCCGTAGATTCGTTCCTACGAGCCATCGACCTCTCGAAACCTGTGGACTTCGAAGCCGAATTCTCAGATACGGCGGAGGTAATCTCAGAGCTCCCCTTCGAAATCCCACATGTCAAGCGTGGGGCAGCCTGGGCGTACCAGAACACGATATACTACTGGGGTGGGCAACTGGAGGTGGAACCCGTGTACATGGACGGGGAGTTCCAGAATAGGACGAGGGAGTGGCCAGACCCGAAGAAATACTATACTTATGACCTCAGCCAGCCGGTGGGGTCCGGGACGTGGGAAACTGTCTCAATCTCGGAGGCCAGTGGGTCGGATAAACTGACCAATTCCCAGGCCGATGGTGAATACACTTACTCTGCTGAGGCAAGGAAGGGATTCTACCTTGGGGGGATTTTGTCCAGGGTCGAGTTGAAGAATAGGGACGGGTCGAATGGGACTAGGGCTGGGAATAGGTTTTACCCTGTGAGCTCGATGACCGTGTTCGATGCTGCGACGAAAGTGTGGAAGAATGAGACTATCATTACGGATCTAAATGAGTTGCGGGATGGGGCCTTGGTGTATGTTGCAGGTGTTGGGGATCAGGGTATATTGGTTAGGATGGGGGGGGTTAATAAAGACAATGAGTTTGTAGGTGTTCCCCCGATTCCCCACCACTTTCACCTTGGAAGTTGTATCTATATGACGGTTCACTCGGGGAAAGGAGGGGTTTCACTAACATGAACATTTCCATCATATAGGTCAGCTTCGACGCCGTCTACGTCTATGACATCGCTGCCAGAGTTTGGTACCGCCAATCGACTACCTCCAAAACAAACATATTCCCGGACAACCGCTGGGGAGGATTCTGCGCCGGGGCCGTCGCAGCCCCGGACAAGACCAGCTTCACAATATACATGTACGGGGGATACAAGGGCGGTGGCCATATAAAGGGCACTTGGGCCTTGACAATGCCCTACTTCCAATGGTTCCCAGTGGGCTCCACTGGCGAGCCGGACCGCGGACGTTCCGGTACATCGTGCCAGACCATCGGCGGACAACTTGCTATGGTTCGTGGTCGTTCGGATCAAATAGAACGAGGCGATTCGAATAGTGGGTCGTACTTCTACGATATGACGAATCTCACTTGGTCTCTTAAGTATCAGCCTTCAGAGTATCGGGTGCCGAAGGACATCTACGATGTTATCGGTGGGAAGTGAGTTCCCCCCCCCTTTCGCTCCGTTTCCTATGCTGTGCATGATGGGAATTAACAATTATGAAAAGTGGACAAGGCGGTGCCACTATCACCGGCCCAGCAGATGACAAAAATTTTGCGGGAGGCCTGGGCAAGCTCTTCGCCGCAGCAGCAGCGAACAGAACCAGTTCCCCCAGTCCAAGCGCCTCCTCCAACCCCGGTGGCGGTGGCGGCGGAGGTTCTAGCCCAACCGGTGCGATCGCTGGTGGTGTCGCTGGTGGCGTCGCGGGTCTTGCGGCTATCGGAGCGGGTATCTGGATGCTCTTGCGCCGTCGTCGTAAAAACGCGGAAATGGCCATGGAAGGGGGGGCTATGGTTGGAAGTCAGGAGAACTCACTCATGGGAATGCACAAGCACCCACTCGCACCGGGTTACGAGGGGAGTTCGCCTGCGAGGTATGAGATGGATAGCGTACCCGTACAGCAACCGGTACACGAGCTGGACAACACGGGAGTACAAGGAGGGGCATATACCGGTAAATAGGGGTCTTACAAAAGGAAAATGAATGACTGGGAAATGGGGAGGGGGATTTACCCAAAATTTCATTTATATTATTATAATCGGTGTTATGTGTTTGGCTTTTTTTTTTTCTTCTCCGTTTTTAGCCTTCCTTTCCTAGCACTTCCTACAACCCAGGCGCTGTACTGTACATAAAAGATTGGACTTTTTTCTTACTCTTTTTCTCCCGCAAAAACCCCCTCCCGAAACAGCGGACTTTCCACAAAAATGTAATCGAATCCCCCCTTTTCTCCCTCCATGTGACACCTTAACTATAAATCCCTAACCCCGCACAATACCCACTCCCCACGACGGAAAAGCCCACTCGTAACCGACCTCAAAACCCGCCAGACCATCACCTTACATGCCGTCGCCGCCGCTCGGCCCAACCGTTATCCCCAGCCCACCGTAATAAGCTTAAAATTAATGGCGGCTGCAAGGGAATCCAGACTCCAGCCCCCCCAACCCCCGCTTCCCGAAACGGAAGAGACATGAGCAGGCTCCATATATCATTAATCAGACTCGGGGGATATATAAAATGCCGACGGCGACAACAAGGGCATTGTCCCCGCTTTTCCATCTCCTGGACCGACAAAGAACATTTGAAAATGTTGTGCCGCCCCACGTCAGTTTCTGAGACAGACGTTAGTTAGTTAGTTAGTTAGTAAGCAGCATTTTTTGTCAACGAGATAAATTTCGCAGATGTGTAAAAAAAAACTTCAGAACCATAGACTAACTAACATTAACTTAGCTATCATACATGACCACACACCTTACGCTGGTGTCACTTGGGGGAAAAGGGGGAAAAAATACTGAGGTTTTCCACCTGAAAAAAAAAACCTCCTTAGTTCATCCCTGTCTCCAAAAGTAGATCCTGGAGTGAAATTTTTTTGTGTTGTCCCTATCACTTGTTTATGTATGGTACAGTATGGTATGATATCATGAACGCGTACCGTAGCCTACCGTACCGGTAAATCGTACTGTACCGGTAATGGTGAGTGACTGACTTGGTGGGTGGGGAATTATTAAATTTAGGTTTTGTCGGGCGCTATTATTATTATTATTATTAAACGTGGCAGCGCACCATTTGAATTGGTGAACGTTACCTCTATGGTTGGATGGAAGGATGGGAGGAGGGAGGGTGTGTACCGATAAAAGAGTAGGGTACAGTATTTGAGCACAAGTATCATAATATATTATGATACAAGGGGTTGGCAAAGGTCGGGCTCACCTTCATCAGGAGCTGTAGCATTTATTTATTATAATATTATTATTATTATCGTCTAGACTCTGGACTGAATGTTCGAGTGAGAACTGGTGAATGTTTTTTGTGAGCGCAAAAAGTCGGGCGGGACCACTTCCGAAGGGGAAAGTGGAGATTACAGTACCGGTACTGGGTATCATAATCTGGTCAAGAAAACATGCTGAGCGAGGACTTGTGTTACCGGGCCCCCAAATGCCCTTGCTGTACTGTACTCCCAAGTGCAGTACCGGTAGAGCAAAAGTTCCTAAACTACAGGCACCCTTATTAACCCGTACTACCCAGTATCCCCGCCAAACCCCTAATCTCCGTCAATCCCCGCATCAGCCCAGTGGGTTTAGTTTGACAGGTTAGTAGAATTGCGAATGCAAGTTAATGAGATCAAACGCTCAGCGCACTTGAACTTTATCGTGTAAGGAAAGCACTAATCCTTCTTGGGGGTTTTTGTCTCAGAACACGGAGATTAGAGGATTGCCGGAGATAGTAAATTATACGAGTTAATACGGTATGCCACCGTTAGAAGCATTAAGACATGATACGTGGGCGCTGGGCAGTCTAACCACCAGTATCTTGAACCCGGAGTTCACAGAGCGATCAATACTATGACAGGACATGACATGACGGGAGAACGACCAATGAACCAGCTTTTTTGCCGAAAAGGAAAGAAAGGAAAAGAAGAGACATCGCTGAATAATTTATGCAGGGATGGGGAACAACAACACAACCTCCCAAACACATGAGGGTTACAAAAGGATAGTGAAACAACGACAACGTCAAAGAATCCGTTGAGAGAAGGTGTGGGTTTAAAAGGTACTACCAGCAAGTCTGCTCGCAGCATTCTTCGCATCCAACCTATCCTCATCACCCATTCCCTCCTCCTCTTCTTTTATAGCGCCAGGAACCGGGGGTATAATCGCCGCGCCCCCGTTCAGGACCTCCACTCCCCGATTCACGCCAGCGACTCTCTGCACACCACTCCAAGCATCCCCCCGGGGGCCCTGACTCGTCGCTAAGCTCGCTCTTCGACTGGCCGGTGGTGCATTACGACCTAACCTACTAAGTCCGCCCGACTGATCAATGGCCCTAATATCTGGTCTGACAGATTCGAGAGTAGCGAGCGTTCTACGCTCCGCTTCGATCTGGCGAAAGCAGTAATCGCGGATCGAGTTTCGGAGGTCCTTGCTCGTTCTGGTGAACCATTTCCTACGCTCCCGGACAAGGTTATCTGTTACCCTTTTTACCTTCTGGCCTAGATGTGCTTCGTTGCTTTTCGCTTCTTCTAGTGCTGCTAATGCTTCATCGACTTTGTCACGCTTGATTGCGCCCTTGCCTTTGAGTAACTCCATTGTTTGGAGTTTGCCACGAGTATCCTTTCTCGCAGACTCGAGCTCTCGCATGAGGATTTGGCGGTTTGTAAGTGTTTCCTTAACGATGAATGCGTCTGCAGAGTGATATGTGAGGGGGTCGCCTAAGGTTGTGGCTTCAGATGTGGCCTGAGCCGCGTGAAAATCTCCCACTGATTGGATAATCTTGCCGAGTTTGCGGAAGGCATTGGCCATGCCCTGGTGCGCTTCGGATTGGGAAATTGCCAACAGGCGGGCACCAAAATCCGATTCGGCAAGACCAACACCTAAAGGTGGTCAATCACGTGCATCTGTAACAATTGATAATAATTGTGATTTACCTCTCCGGCTCCTAACCATACGGTCAACTTTCTGCCCAGTTTCCATAGTGCCCAGGTAGAAAGCCTTAACGACAGGTCTTGCTGTCTCTAATTCCGGGGTGTCATCCGGAGGCGGAGCAAATTGTTTGATAACTCTCCGTCGAACACCCGTAGCGGGCTGCTTTCTCCTGATTACAGGACTATATCCAAAATCACTCTCAACAAAGAAAACCATCTCTTCATCACGCATAAGAACCTCGTTTGAGCACACGGTGTTGAGCCACCGCTGCATACTTGCACGGACACGGGTCTCATCCTCGTCTGTTCCAACACCTGCTGAAGTAGACTGCGGTGGAACAGCAGGCACAAAACATTCAGGGTTACTAGATAAGAGATGGTTTGCGAGCTTCTGGAACTCGGGGTGTGTACGTCGAACATCACGGAATTGCGTAGTACGGAATTTGGGAAGGTTTGTCTACCTTAGTTATCAGAACCGCTTTTGTTATATGGATAGATTTTGAGTAAACATACGTGCACATCAAATCTTAGGATGGGGTCTTTCCTTCCGGTCCTTTCGAGAGCCATGATTTTGGCATGTAGCTTATATTGTGGGACTTGTCTCTGTTGCTGGCCTCGGACACTCCCCTGACCTTGAGCTTCAGGTCTCTGATTATGTTCTCCGCCATGTTGTTGTTGTTGCTCTTGCCGGTGTTGCAGCTGATCCGGATGAGCTAGAGTTTTAGGACTCTCAATAGGACTATCGTCGCCAGCAAATCCCGGACTTCTAAATCCACCATCATCCTGAAATCCGGGAGTAATCGATGTTTGACTGGCGAATCCTGAGTGGTCTAGGTCGTCGGAACTTGACTGGCGGATATGAGGAGAATAAGGTGTGGCAAACCCAGGACTCCCCATAGGATCATCACCGATGAGAGTTGTGGAGGGCTCAGATTGAGTTTGTGAGGGGCGGTGTTGGGCAAAAGGTTGCTCGGTAGGGTCACCGAAAAGACCTGGCTCTGAACCAAAACCTGAAGAATAATCCATTGACGGGTGGTGTTGGAAATGGCGACGAAGGTCTCCGAGTTGAAGAGCTGTTGTTGAGTCGGGAATGGCACCAGGGTGTTTGGTGGGGCGGACGACGTTCTTGGAATAACGCCTCCTCCATGCTGAAAAGCACGCGTAGCTGCATGCACGGTTCAGCACGTTCCCTTAATGCATTGAGCATCTTCCCAAGACTTGGTGAAATGTCACTGACTATTCTGCCCGGATGTTTGAGGACGTAAACAATTATCACAATTGCTATCCTCTTTTAAAATTTTAGTAAGCCTTGTTTTACTCATTTTTTGGGGGACAATCCCGGAACCCTACAGGAAAACAGACGCCATTAATTATCTTTTACCCTACCTCGTAAGATTTTGAAATAGCTATGATACCCTACAGCCTGCAAGTAACGTGCAAGCATTTGTGTTGTGAAATCCCTAGCAACTTAGAGCTTCAAACCTCCTATTGTGAGTTTTATCATAAGTTGGGTTTATCCAAAGTGCAGTTCCCCGCCCAGAGCCCCGAGAGTGGTAAGATGTAATCCCTTAGTGCAAATTCCCCTCCGCGATCCACCCCGCGACAAAACAAACGCCCAACCAATTGTGATGCTCCTCCCAGCCCGAACAGCCTCAACTATTTGCTGGCGATGTCTTGCCCATTCTAGGACTGCGCCATCGCTGGGAAGGACAATATTATCACTGCAAAATGACCCGAAAATTTTTTATGTTACCTCATGTGCAACTGGCGCCGATACCCCAGTGGATCTAGCACACACCAGAAACATTGGGATTATCGCGCATATAGATGCTGTATGTATCCCTTCCTTACCCATTGTGGTGATTGTGGGCTAAATGAAATAAAATTTAGGGCAAAACAACAACCACCGAGCGTATGCTCTATTATAGCGGGTTTACTCGCCGGATCGGTGGTAGGAAGCCGGAGGAACATCCGAGTACGAACGTGACCAAACTGATTGTATGTAGAAGTCGATGAGGGTTCTACAGTTATGGACTATCTTCCAGCCGAACGATCTCGTGGAATAACCATTACCTCCGCTGCAATTACTTTCAATTGGACGCCTTCCGCGCCAGGATCTCGACCATATACTATCAACTTGATCGACACCCCCGGGCACGCAGACTTTACTTTTGAAGTTGAGCGCTCAATCCGTGTTCTAGATGGTGCTGTGACAATTCTAGATGGTGTCGCTGGTGTCGAGGCACAGACAGAGAAGGTCTGGCGTCAAGCAGAAAAGTATGGCATCCCGAGGCTTATCTTTTTGAATAAACTTGACAGGGTCGGGGCAAAGTTCGGTCCAACTGTGAAAGAAATTGCCTCAAAATTGAATGCGTGGCCAGCAGTCTTGCAATTGCCTATATATGAGCAAGATACAAGGGGTGACGATATATTTCGAGGGGTGGTGGATATTGTAGAGAAGCGAGTCTTTTTATGGGGCTTGGGGGGCGATGGCCAGAAGGTCGACGTGCACGACTACACCTGGCTCAAGGGGAATAGGCCAGACCTATATTCTGAGGCTTTGACAGCAAGAGTCGCGCTGGTCGAGTTATTGACAGAGCATGACGAGGAATTAGTAGAAGCCTTCCTGGATATTGGCGATCATCACACCATTTCCTCAGATGTCATCAAGAAATCTTTGCGGAAACAGACACTCAGGGGTTCAAGCGAAGTGGTTCCCGTATTATGTGGAGCCAGCTTCAAAAACATTGGCGTGCAACCGCTACTAGATGCTGTGATTGATTATCTTCCTTCTCCGCTTGACAAGCCAGAAACCGAGATTTCTTACGATCACGGGAAGACTAAGGGGGTTCTGAATGCATCTGAAGACAGGCTATGTGCCTTAGCTTTTAAAGTCGTCAACGATCCGAAACGGGGCGCGATGGTATTTGTCCGAGTGTATTCTGGAACACTTGTTCGTGCACATCACCTTTATAATACCACTCTTGGTGTCAAGGAGCGGGTACATAGGCTTCTGAGAATGTACGCAGACGATGCAGTCGACATTCAATCTATTCGTGCCGGAAATATCGGGGTGATCATCGGCCTGAAGTATGCTCGGACCGGCGATACCTTGGTATCAGACCACCAGCACCATCATTCCGGTAAAGGCAATAAGCACCATCAGAAAGTTTCTGATTCATTCGGGACTATTCAGCTTCGCCCGATCGAGGTTCCTCCGCCAGTATTCTTCGCAAGCATCGAGCCTAGTTCCCTTTCTGAGCAAAAGCCCCTTGAGGATGCATTATCTATGCTTCTTCGCGAAGACCCTAGTCTGCATATAGCCACCGATGAAGACTCCGGGCAAATGCTTATTTCTGGGATGGGAGAGCTACACCTCGAAATTGCAAGAGATCGACTAGTTGGCGAGCTCAAGGCCAAGGCAGAAATGGGGCGCATCCTTATATCCTACCGTGAAACGATACCCTCAACCACAGGATACGAACTCCGCACAGCCTTTGAGAAAGAGATCGCTGGAAAGCTTGTTAAGGCGGGATGCCATGTTTCCGTAATTGGCTTGGGCGAGCCCCCAATCCCAGGCCCAGGAACTCCCGATGAGATTGTAGTTGATGGAAACTTCATATCAGCCAATATTGTTGCGCCTCAGCATACACTAACCATCGACGAGGTCGAAACGGAACACACAAAATTGCCAAAATCAATTGATATCGAAGGACTTAAAGGTTCCCTCATTTCAGGAGCTATAGCGGCGCTTGGAAGGGGACCTTATCTCGGATTCCCAATGCGGAATACCTCGATTAAGGTCACGATAGACCCTTCAAAAGATTACTTTGGAACTGAAAGTACTCTTGCGGCATACTCATCCGCAGCACGCTTAGCATCCACGACGGCGTTAAAAGAAGCAATCGCATCGAACGAGGAAGGAATTTTGATGGAACCAATGATGAACGTCATCGTGACAGTCGACGAGAAGGATCTTGGAAAAGTAGTTGGCGACCTCTCTTCTGCAAGAGGAGGACATGTCTTGGAGCTTGGTGGTGGGGATGAGGGAGGAATTGACAGATTGGATACTTCAAAAGTGTATGCACCTGGCCAAGCTGGAAAAGGGGATGATAGTTATGGAGGAGTCAGAGGGAAGCGATCGGTGGTGGCGACGGTCCCATTGAAAGAGATGGTGGGCTACCTGAAGCATTTAAGGAGTATGACAACTGGAAGAGGCACATTTGTAATGAGCCTTCTCGGATGGGAGAGAATGACGCGGGTAAGGGCAGCAGACGTGCTTAAGGATATTAGAGGCGGATAGTCCCCCCAGCGGACTTGTACTAGTACACGTTAGCATCTAAAAACCAGCCTATATAGCGTTCCGCCGCTATTTTCATGTCATACGGTTCCCCCTGGTCTAGGGGGAATCAAATGTCGGTACCAAAAGAGCTTATTAAGTTACGGCGCACATCAACGAAAAAACACAGCAAATCCAATGCTCGTTGCACCATAACTTTGCTTGCGTGCAAGTATTGGAAGTACTAGAAATACAGTACAGTACCGCGGGTTATCCATAAAACGAGTGAGAATATATGAACATTCGTGTTATGACGCTGTTGGTCGTTGGTTGTCGTTCGACATTAGACATTGAAGTTCCACCGGTGCTATGTAAACTACTCGAGCAGTACCGGCGGTAGATTCTTGATAGATCATGCTTGGTGTCGCACGAAGGACGGATTATCTGCTTTCATGTCGTGATTCCTTAAAAATGCGTAAAACTGCTCGCGGGATCTCTGCCACAAGTAAACATGTTAACCAAGGAGAGGGACTACAACGAGACGCGTAGGAACAAAAACGCCCAGCCCTACCCAAATATCCTAACGTGGGCCTATTTGCCATGTCCTGAACATATAGCACTTTGCGAGCGCCATCTGGGAGCGGCGGATGGATGGTCTTACGATACAGATGGCAATTCATGGGGGATCTGACGAGGCCTAATTAATATCTTAAATTATCCTGACTATACCATCCGGTGTCCTAGGGACTGGAGGACCCTCGCCACTAGACCCGCGCGTCGGGGTGTGTGTGAGATTTGCGCCGGTCGCTGAGTGTGAACGACCAAGCTCCAATTGACCGACAACTAACCCTAGGTTTCGGGATTAGGGATACAGTGGAATAGAGAAGCCCTAGTCAGAGGGGTGGTGCGGTGAGATATTCCTTTTGTAAGGCCGAGTGTTCTCTATGGGACCAAGTGTCTCTGACACTGGTAACTTGAGTGGTGACAGGGTACATGCACTGTACAAGTACATCTGGTGCTGGCTGCTGCTCTGAAAGTGTGAAGTGTACTAGTACGGATCACAGGGTGGGAACTGGGAGGTCCTGGTTGTTAGAAAGTGCTCCGGCATCCTACAGCACCCCACAGCACCCGTTGGGCTGGGGAAGGGAGAGATTAAACATGGGAGGGGAGAGAGACTCCCGTCCAATGTTGTAATTTGCCGTAGAATCTCAAATAATAAAACAAAAAAAAACACCGGACCTTACCAGAGGAGGTAACTCCAACATAGCACACTGTTCAATTATTTGAGATTCTACGGTAGTGCGCGCCACCATACAGATAGACCATCCAATACCGTACTCGGGTACCTAAATCGCTCCACAACATCCCTCCCCTGCAGAAAGACATCGGCGGAGGGGTACCGTAGCACCGAAGCCAACTTCTTCCTCTTCCTCTTCTCCCTCCCCGATCTTCTCTGCCTCCCACAGCAAGCGAGCTTCCTTTTCCTTACTCGGTCTTCCCTTCCTCCTCCTCCCCTTCCCCTCTTCCTTAACGTTTGATCCCTTTATCGTTCTCCATTTACGTTCCCTCCTTCGCTGCCCCCTTTCTCTTCTAGTCTGGTTGGTAGTTTTTGCACTGTACTCGTACGGCACTTGGTGGGGCGGCCCGCCTTCAATTTTATTTCCCCCTCTCTCTCCGGCCCCAATTTTTTGTCCCTCTTCTCGATTTGTTGGAGTTGGTCGTTTCTTCCCAATTTTTATTTTTTCTATTAAATTTTGAACACGCTTTTATTTTTCCTAGGTTTAAGGGGTGGTTGCTGCTACCTGTGCTGATCCGCGCAACTGCTGGCTGTCGCTCCTTTCAACCTCTCTCGCTTTTCCCTTCTTTCCCTTGTTGAGATTAATTAGGGCGATTACACACGCACGCAACCTTATTCTCATCGTCACACTCTCTATATCTCTGGAGCGAACCCGACGAGTATCCCCGGGATACCATCGTCATTCCGTCTGACTTCTGCAACGGTTCGGGGAAACCCTAAATTCTACAAAGGGGAGTGGAGCTTCAGCTGCTACAGGGTGGACAACCCGTAACACATCCGATCCAAAACACCCACCATAACCACCATCCACCTCAACTGCGGTCATGGACAATCGGCGTCAATCAGCTGGAGGAAGGAGTGGAGGGGGAGGAGATCGTAACAACTTCTCTGGAAACAATGCTAATTATACAGGAGGTCCAGGAGGGAATCTTGCAGCCCTGGATTGGGTTGTCGGTCTTCGGTAACTTGTCAACCTTTCCGCTCTTCGTATCTAGCTAACAAACCATGCCAAAGTATCCGTGTTGTCACGATTATCGATGATACCTACGAAGGGACTATCTACTCTTACGATCCCTTGACCTCAACTCTTGCGTTGATACAGTCGCCTGCTCACCCTCCCCCTACCCCGGTGAATGAGAATGCGAATGTTGCACAATCGTATTCTCCTCAGGACTATCGTATTCTTAAAATCTCGTTCCTCAAGGAAGTTACTGTCCTTTCAGCGCCAAAGCAGCGCTCGGTCGCACAACCGTTCACTAACGCCGAGCCCAAAATCGGAACCGTCGATATTGCGGCAGTGGCTGCTCGAGAGAAGGACGCAGCCAGAGTAGAAGCCGAAAGGATTGCAAGTAAGGGAGTCGGTGTTACTAAGGAAGCGCAAGATATTTACGATGCATTGGCTAGAACGTACGTATTATCGCTTTGACCCCCAGCGCCGCCGTATCGTGGGGTGAGGTTATGCTAACCTTTTCACGGTATGGTATAGAATGAAATGTAGGTGGCACGATAAACAAATCATCGTTTACAATGACGTTATTATCGACGAGCCGTATACTGTGGATCGTGTTAGATCGAAGGATCAAAATGCCTTGATTCATGTTAAGAAAGTGGTATGTGTTTGAAGCTCGGGCCCATTTATTTATGTTGAGGGTCGGGTCTGACTGGAATAGCTCGAGGGGGAACGCCGTAAACTGGAGACGCAGCGGAGGGCTGCCACGCCTATCTCGGGGGAGAGGAAAGGCGGATAAGATAGGGCACGATGCATGAGTAATAAGTACGATAATTTAATAGTAAATTCCTTTTTTCCGGACTTTGTTTCAGCGGTGCGGTGGGATATCGGATATTGGGGGAAAAGGTGTTCCATTTGAGGGGTACAAAAAAGCATTCAAGCATGGGAGAGAGAGGTTGTCGGGGGAGCGGGAAAGCATTGTATTTTTCTCTTACTTTACGAGGGATAACTCGATGTCTGAACGTATCATAGGAAATTTCATCACTTGGGGGTCGGCCATCATTGCGGGCAAGGCTACGCTTTGGGGCAGGCGGCCAGACCTTCGGACGGTAAACATATAAGGTGTGGAGTCAAGTTGAGCCCCAAACAGCCCACCATCAAAAAGTCACTGCGAAGTCCCTTGCTGTCCGGGTAACCCTTACCGGCAGGACCCTTGCTTTTCTTTTTTTCTTTTTTTCCTTTTCTAATCACACTTGGCGAATTGATCACTGCCCCACCAAATGTTAATCTGCCCCGCGATAAGTTATCATAATAATACAGAAAAAGAAACCTCCAGAAAAAAACACCCTCGACAAACCTTTCTCATACCGCTGTCACACAAGAACGCTGACCCGGCGCTCACGCAATGGCGACAACAATATCAACCCCAGCGCCCACAGACCTGAACACAACCATGCTCCTCCTCGCTTCAGCAGACCACAACACATCCGTCCTAACCTCCCTGTTAAAAACCTCATCCCCGAACGTCCAGGATCCGGATAGCAAGCGGACACCCCTGCACGTGGCCATCGCAGGATGCAACAAAGACGATCCTCCGGAAAAACTGAGGGCGGCAGAGGATACGCTTAAGCTGCTTTTGCAGAATGGGGCCATTTGGAATGACTTGGATAGGGATGGAGAGACGCCGGGGTGTGTTGCGTATAGGCTGGGGTTGAAGGGGCTGTATGAGGTTATGGTTGAGGCGGGGGTTAGGGCTGAACTGATACTGGCGAGGCTAGGGGGGTGGGAGGAGATTGAGGATGAGGATGCGGATGACGAGGATGGTGGGGGTGAGGCGGTAGAGGGAGCGGAAGGGGTTCAGAAGGAAGGAAATGGAATTGGGGCTGCGGTAGAGGTAGTAGCGGAGGAGAGAGATGTCAACTCGGAAAACTACCTAAAGTCGGAATTGAAATATCATGAAGACAAACTCCTTGACTCGGATAATAACGGTGTGATGATGGAGTGGGAGAGAGATATCATGGGGCGGAGTGTCGAGGCATTGCTCCCCGGTGACAAACCAGGAAGAAGTATTATGAACATTGGTTTCGGAATGGGCATATTCGACACGATAGCCCAGAAGAAAAACGTCTCTAGACACATAATAGTGGAGCCCCACAAAGACGTCCTTAAAAAGATGAAGGAGGAAGGCTGGGACAAGAAGCCCGGAGTAGTGATTCTAGAGGGCCGATGGCAAGATGTTAGTTCCCCGGCAGCAAACACAGTCCCTCATCCCCTCCCCCACTACCTTGCCCGATCGGTCATTGACACGCCAAACAGGCCCTCGACCCATTGATCCAAGCGGGAGAAAGCATCGACGCCATCTACTTCGACACCTTCGCAGAGGACTACACTCAATTGAAGCTTTTCTTCTCAGAGTACGTCATCGCACTGCTCTCCCAGGAAGGTGGACGCTTCAGTTTCTTCCACGGACTCGGCGCTGACAGGAGGATTTCTTACGATGTTTACACTAGAGTCGTGGAAATGGACCTGTTCGACGCTGGGCTCGAGATCACTTGGGAGACTTTTGAACTGGGCGAGGGCGAAGGACAGAAAGACCAGGACTGGGAGGGCGTAAGGAGGAGATATTGGACCCTGGGAGAATACAAATTGCCCATTTGTATGTTTATGGAATAGAAATTGCCTTTACAACTCCTCGCACCTCTCTCGTGTGTAAGCGGACCTGCATTATGGGATGACATTACGTATCATATTTGCTGTCTCCCTTTCCATTTCACTTTCATAATATTATGTATGATGCCGATAACGTAACCCTCCAAAGCCTCCGAGGCTCGGCACACCGTGGATGTTCATAGGACGAAAAGGTATTGTGAAAAATCCGGGTATTAGTATTACTGAATAGAGCTGAAAAATGAAAGTATAAAAGAACGGTCGCCATTTGCCGTGATGAATCCTGCATTGTGCCGCGGGTTATTATATTATGTCTTGTGAACTCTGTGACCTTTTGCGGTTGCCAAGATGACAAGCGTGCGGTGCGGGGATTAATGATCGATCCCAAGGATGAGTGGAGGAGAGAAAGACTTTTTTTTTCTTTTCTTCTTCTTTCTTTTCTTTCTTCCCCTATTGGGTCAGGGTCCTTACTCCAATACCGGTATGCCGGTGTCGAGTGCTAAAGTGGGCATTGTACGAATACTGGTACTGGTACTACACTCTGGTCCGGGGGGGGGGGGTTTCGAGATTTTGTTTTGAAAATTGTGCGGGGTCATAGATGGATGGGTGGGAAGGGGATTTGTGGGTGTCCCTGGGTTCAACTTTTTGTCATTTGGACTACTCGTACGGTACCGTACCGGTAATTACGACAACAGATCTCTGCCGTATCTGCTTATGGGATAGTCAGATGTGCTGTGGTGATGATGTCGAAGGCTTGAAGCGAGGAATTGATGCATGGTTTAAAAGTAAGGTTAACTTGTAGCACAGCGTTGCAAATTATCAATTGAAAAAGGATACTCACTGTAAAAACTTTGCCTGCCGGCCGGTCGCAACCGTGGACATTCATTGCTGGAGGGAAAAGAAAGGAAAAAGTCCATCCCACCACACACAACTAACCCTTCCCCGTCACTGGATCAATTATCCCGCTATCGCCCCCTTCCTTCCTTCCTTCCTTGCCCTTTTTTTTTCCCCCTTCTGCTGGATGTTTATAATTTAGTCTGGGAGCAAAGATAAAACCCCCCCGCCTTCCTCCCTTCAACCACCCCTCTCTTTCCTCTTTTCTCTTCTTTCCAACCACACACAACATAACTGAACTGAACGGCAAGATCGTTTTGGTCGCTTCATTAACTTCTTCAATAAACACCCTTTTCAAACTTTAGGCCTTGACAATTCCCTTTTTATCGAAAGGGACTCCTCGCTTGTCGGAGGCATAGAAAAGTTGCCCGTATGCGATTGTTTCCTTCCGAATTCACTTCACAGGTATGTTTTTTTTTTCTACTTCTCTTCACTGTGTTGCCATTGCTATCTACAACCTTGTGCTGGTCATTTGTCTCCTCCCGCTTCGGCATGATATATCTCTTGTTGGTTCAACTTGAGTTGGCCCTGTTTGCGTTTGCTTGCACGCTAGAATTTTTCACCCATACTCGTGCTCTATCTCAACACGAGTTCCCCCCCACCTCTTTCTTGCTGCCCGTTAAATTATTTATCCTTCCTTCAGAATTGGTTCTATTTACTCCTTTTCCTCATGCATATGATTGCGTCGGACCCTGAATTGACTGGCGGCTGGCTGACTGGTTTAAAGGACTACATCTCAGGTACGCAGCGTGCTTACCAACCCCAAATCCGATCCGGGGATGGAGGGAAGAGGGTTCACAGTGCTGTGAGCTGATACTAACGTCGGTGATAGATCACGTCTGGAAAAATTCATCATTCTAAACCGGTATCCTCCGCCATTGGATATCAAAAAATCAATTGCAAAAATCAATTACGTTTATACCCTACCCGAACATCAACCTTTTCCAGACGATGTTTTCTCGCCAGATCTTGGCAAAAGGCTTCAAGCCTTCTGCTGCAGCTGCCCGCCTTAGTTTCAACAATGTGAGGGGTTTGGCTACCATCACCGGTAGTACTGGTAGACAAATGCCGCAACCAACAAGGGAAAGGAGCACTCCAGTCAGTCATGATCGCGCAACCTTCACTATTAGGGTATTATCACCTCCCCCGCCATCTGCATGCAATATTTCGGTTCTGATGAGTTGTAGAACGGTCCTATCTTTCATGGAAAGTCATTCGGAGCTCGCTCCAACATTTCCGGAGAAGCCGTCTTCTCCACCGCCCTAGTCGGATATCCCGAATCCATGACGGACCCATCCTACCGTGGGCAGATTCTTGTCTTCACTCAACCGCTTATCGGAAACTACGGCGTTCCCTCCGCCGATAGGGATGAGCACGGGTTATTGAAGTACTTTGAATCTCCCAACATTCAGGCTATCGGAATTGTGGTTGCCGATGCCGCGCTCAAGTACTCGCATTGGACTGCTGTTGAGTCGTTGGGTGATTGGTGTGCCCGCGAGGGTGTTCCCGCCATCACCGGTGTTGATACCAGAGCGATTGTTACCTATCTCCGAGAGCAGGGTTCCTCGTTGGCTAGGATCACCATTGGCGAGGAGTACGACGCTGACCAGGACGAGGCTTTTACCGATCCTGAACAGATCAATTTGGTCGAGAAGGTGTCTACCAAGGCTCCGTTCCATGTTTCGAGCAACAATGGCGACTTGCACGTTGCTGTTATCGACTGTGGTGTCAAGGAGAATATCTTGAGGAGTTTGGTTGGTAGGGGTGCAAGTGTTACTTGCTTCCCATGGGATTACCCCATTCACAAATACGCTCACCACTTTGACGGCGTTTTCATGTCTGTTTCCCCCTTCGCCTGCTTTCTCTGGAGATCATCCGCTGATGAGACATTAGCTCCAATGGACCCGGTGACCCAACCCATTGCCAGAAGACCGTCTACCATCTTGGCAAGTTGATGGAGAAGTACAATGGCCCTATCATGGGTATCTGCCTTGGACATCAGTTGCTCGCCCTGGCTGCTGGTGCCAAAACAATTAAGTTGAAGTACGGCAACCGTGCGCACAACATTCCCGCCCTGGATCTCACTGCTGGAAGATGCCACATCACCTCGCAAAATCACGGTTATGCAGTCGATATCAAGACTCTTCCCTCCTCTGACTGGAAGGAATACTTTGTCAACTTGAACGATGGATCCAACGAAGGCATGATCCACACCTCCCGTCCTATCATGTCCACTCAATTCCACCCCGAGGCTAAGGGTGGCCCATTGGACTCTAGCTTCCTCTTCGACTCTTATCTCCAGCAGGTTGCCGACTACAAGGCCGAGCAAGCTCGTTTTGAACCTTCCAGGAGCGGACGTCCTAATACCTTGTTGGTCGATCTTCTGAGCAAACAGCGTGTTGGTGTGGTTCCTGAGAACGTGTTAGCTAGTCTCAGTAGGAAGGCAGGGGCTGCTAGGAGTGAGTTTGCTAGTAAGAGCGAGGCCACTCCGGTTGTCTCGGCTGCTTGAAAATTCTCTGGCGGAGTAGTTTATTTTTTTCCTTTCTGATATCCTGATCTTTTGCCCATTTGGGTTTTGGTTGGGATGTTTTATGGTATGCAGTGGGCGGTATTGATGTATTTTTTTTGTGATGGGATAGGATGTGGGATTGGGTGTAGGCGAGTTGAATTGAACGGACCCTTCTGTTTTGAGGATCATATGTACGCTGAGCGACATGTGAAGTGATATACGCGTATGATAGCGTATGATATTTACCAAATATTCATTATGTTACGGCGTCTTTGAATCGTTACATTTTCCCACGAGCAAACTGTATGTTGTGTGGGTTAGGGTTTGTTCTACACTATGGTCAAATCTAGTCTACTCGTACGGTACAGTACAAGGGGGTGGAAGAAAATAGTGCGACACCATTGCAACGACTTCCCACATGATCACACCTTCACTGCCTACCAAACTGCTGTAATATTAACTGTATTCATCACAGCCCCTCAACTCATTTCAGGAAAGTGATAAGTGGGTAAAAGAAACTCGCCACAGTGAGCATAAGTAGTCTAATTAAATAAATGTAAATTGTTAGTCCAAATAATTACAGGATAAAATAATTTAACAATAAATCCAAAAAATCTAGAGCAGTGATGATCTTTGACAAAGAAAAGGCAACACTTGAAGTAGAAAATGATGTGAGATAACTAGATCTGAATTATTGCCCTCTGGAAGATATCAGAATATTCTTTTAGAAAGATAGCTGCTGAATTGGAGGAAAAAATGAGCCTCAAAGTTCACTGTAGTACCTGTGTTTGAATCTATCAATACTATCAGGAAATGGGCACCAAACTCATTATTGATTTATGATTTTCTTTTTATTTTACTTCAAGGGAATACTGAGGATTATTTTTATCTCCTCTAATTATTTTATTTATTAAATGTTGCAGGAGGAGGTAGCACTATATGTTGTTGATGTTGTTGATATATGGAAATTTGTGTTGTAGGAGTGTCGCATTACTTTTTTCCACCCCCTGTACAGCCGTGTCTAATAAGTCCTCGTACGGTGGCTGGCAACCATGCCACCCTACAATTCAAAGTAATTGACAAGACAAATTTATAGATAATAATTCCATAACAGAGAAGGTGGTTGAAAATTCTGAAGTTTCCCTATTATCCAATTTTGGGAAATCTTTGTATAGTAGGGGAGCTAGGAGTGAATCAAAAAGAGTTAACATAAAACAAGTGTATCTAATTTAGACATTAAATATAACAATTTTTTTGATTTTGATCAATTATGCAGGTCATGTTTAATATACTATTTAAAATGATTAAAGTGGTAGTAAAGCATATTCTAAAGTCTATATCCTGGTAGCTCTATTTTCTGATTTTCTAAATTGATATTTCTAAAAAAGAAAATTTAGCTCAAAATTTATACTATTGAAAATTTTCACCCCCAACTATAACAAGACCTGAATTCAAATATGATCCCAAAAGGAAGTTATCAATATAGTTGTGATATTTTAGAAAGCTATACATAAAACATAAATGAGTTTTCTACTTCAAATTTCAGGAAAATTGTGAGCAATCAATCAATCTCATTGTATTTAATGTAGTATTTATTATAAAAATTATAAAAATATTTCACTCTTGTAGTATATTTTAAGGTATTATTATTTTCTATTCCACACTGTTGAATTATATCTAGGGTTTTTCTTTAATCTCAAACTCCTTGTTCACTTAGTCAGATTTTAGATACAAAATTCCTGCTAATCCTATTAGATTGTAAGAGTTCAAGAGAATCAGAAGCTATATATTTGTATATCTGATTGGATTCACTACAAGATATTCTACCTGTGGAATATCTTCTAATTGTCCATTGACATGGTTTGTACCCAATAATATATATTGTATTTTCATTTATATACCTTGTACTATATAGTACTTTATACTGTAGTCTAATATACTTTACATTTAGTTTATAGTTAAATGAATACTCCTATATTATGTCACCAAACACACGTATATCCAATATATAGGTACTAGTGACCAAAACTAATATTGTTAGAACTAAAATATTATGCAATATTTTTAATCTTAAATTAGTCAAAACATCTATCTATATATTACCAGTTCCAATTAAAGATATACATATTAATTTTTAGTTTAAGAACTCTATATATTTGTTCTTTAAAAGCTATAGGTTAATCTAGAACCAAGCTATTATTTTCTTTTATTGATTTAAAGGGTGTGAAACTCAAGATCAAGGGGGGTGTAT
>JACCEG010000145.1:327416-348448 GCA_014065205.1 Tuber brumale
GAAGTAGTCCGCGAACACTCAGACGCGGGATATAAATATCGAAGTGCCTCCCGAGCTTTACAGACATCATCAAGCAACGGAGAAGAGATCTTATCAATATAATATTGTTTTACGCTTTAAAATCTTTACCTTACTTATTTTATTGAGACGAGCCTTCCTCGACAGATTCTCCAATCAAAGATTTCGGGCCTACGTCCCTCAGTTATATACTAGAGTTTGGCGTCCGCCTAACATGTATGCATGTAGTGCGGTTGCTATGGACCGTACGAGGACTTATTAGACACGACTGTACTTGGCCATTCATAAAGTATTCGGATGCCTTGGCGCCAATATTCCATGTTTATGCGCTGGTTGGTATAGCTTGGCGCCAAGGCATCCGAATACTTTATGAATGGTCAAGTACAGTACCGTAGCTACCGGTAGTGAAACTAGTGACCGAATACGGACAATCTCTCATTACTTTTTGTCACTCCCCAAGTCGGCTCCAGTGTTCCTTATAGGAACCCTCACCTTCTTTCTCCTTGACAGCCAATTAACAGGACACTCACGAGGAGGATAACTAGTGGTTTCCCTTCTTTTAATTACAAGTTCGGGAGGTAGTGAGTAACAGATTCTACATTTGGCGCGCGAGGGTACTCTGGTCTCTTCAGTAGGTATCATATTCACTTGGGAAGAATGTTTCTAGTTTTTTTTATAAAAATCCTCATTCCTCTCCATCGGGTGATGTTTTTTTTTTTAATCAAGAGAGAATCTGAATGCAATTTACTGTGAATTATGGTATGATATTATAGAAATCCATTTTGATCGCAGGTCTGTCATGGCGGCGCTCGTTGTGCTCGAGAAACTGGAGTTAATTGTTTCGTATTTCATGCATCCTCTTGCCAGGCCTAGTACCCTAACTTTAATTCAGGTATCATAAATACTGGTATCACAGACTACCAGTACTGTAAGTTTCAGGGCCATCATACATACAATTATGATATGATACCGTATCGAATCCAACCTGCTAAGTTATGGTACTTCGCGCATTATGATACCTCAATAAATCAGCTATCAGCCTCGCCTATACACCCTAAGCGAACATCCCATCACGCTGGAGCCCAATCGAAATCGTGTCTTGGCAACAGCAACCTAAAGGGAATTCCCTCCCAGCCTTGTTTTCTATTCTACTTCCTCCCGATCTTTCTTCGTCTTCCCTTCCCTACTCTATCCTCACCCTCTCTTTTCATACCTCCTAACACTCAACGCTCAACACCCAATTATCAATTCCTTAAAAACCACAACAAACCTCCCCCCCCCAAAAACCCCCAATTTACGCGTGGAGACATGCTCGACCCTACCACGCTCTCGTCGCTCAAGGTGACGGAGTTGAAGGCCGAGTTGAAAAAGCGCGGTCTGCCTGTTGGAGGATTGAAGCAGGCGCTTGTAGAAAGGCTAGCTGAGCAAGTTATTCAGGAGCGCGCGGCGGCGGAGGCAGAAGCGGCAGCACGGGCGGAGGAGGAGAGAGCAGCGATCGAGGATGCGCAGGGAGAGGAGGCGGTGAATGGAGATGGAATCGCGCCGGACCCTCAACCAGAACCCCAGCCCGAACCAATACCGGAGGTAGTCGAGGAGAAAAAAGAGGTTGTTCCTGTCCCCCAGGCGGAACCAGAAGCGATTGTTGTCGAGACTACGCAAACGGTAGTTGTTGAGGGAAATGTTATAGAACCGGAGGTTATCCAGGAGGAGGCTCCAAAACCTGAAGCTCCGACTAAAGTTGAACCGGCTGTGATCGAAACAGCTCCCGGACCTGCACCTGAGCCAGAGACTGAATCTGTTGCCGTTACGGAAGTTGTGGAGGAGGTAGTTTTTGAGGAGAAGGTTGTTGAGCCAGAGGTTGTTGAGAGAGCTTCGGACCCTGAAGCTGAGCCTGTGCCCGGGCCGGTGGAAACTGAGCCGGTGGAAACTGAGCCGGTGGAAACTAAGCCGGTGGAAACTAAGCCGGTGGAAACTGAGCCGGTGGAAACTAAGCCGGTGGAAACTGAGCCGGTGGAAACTGAGCCGGTGGAAACTGAGCCGGTGGAAACTGAGCCGGTGGAAACTGAGCCGGTAGAAACTAAGCCGGTAGGAACTAAGCCGGTAGAAACTGAGCCGGTGGAAGCTAAGCTAGTGGAAACTAAAGTTGTTGAGAAAGTTGAAGAGGAGGAAACTGGTGAATTGGTTTTGGAGCCCGATGCTAAATTTGAGGATGAGGTGGTAGAAAAGGCAGCTTTAAAGGAAGTCATGACTAAGACTGAGATTGCTTCAGATGGGACACCTAAGACTGAGCCAATTATTGAAAAGAAGGAAGAGACTCCCGTTGTGGGACAGTCAATTTCAGAATTTAAGCCAGAGGCTGAAATGGAGCGAGTGAAGCCGGAAGAACTTGTCGTTGCTGCTGTCGAAGAGACCATCCGCGAAGTAGTTAAGGATGAGGACTCAAAGATGGTCGATGTATCACCACTTTCACTGCCTGTTGAAAAGACTATAATCCCAGAGCCGACCCCAGTCCAAGATGACACTACCGCGGAATCTACTTCAAAGCCCGAGCCAGAGCCAGAGCTTCAACAACCATCTATCGACCTAATGGATACAACCGAAGGGCAGACAGACATCCGTAAGCGCAAGCGTCGCTCAATAACCCCAACTCCCTCCTCCGTACGTGTCGGCGAGCCTGAGAACCAACAATCAAATGAATGCGCAATCTCAAAGAAACTCCGGCGGGACTCTACAGAAAACCAGCCCCAACGTACGCGTCCTAAAGACGCCCGCTTCAAAGGCCTCTTCAAAGACTCCAGTTCTACTGTCACTGCAAACAATCCTCCAACTGCCTCTCACCACTACAACCAAGCAGCCGACCAAGCAATGAATCAATCAACCACTCAAATCGAGGATGAGGATGACACTCCCATTCCACCTTCAATCCACCCGGCCACCCGGGCGCTCTACATCCGCAACTTCGCCCGTCCGCTTAGCGAGCCGGCCTTGAAGGCCCACCTCACCGCCCTCGCCTCTCCTCCTTCCTCTACTTCCGCCGTCACAACTAGCCAACCGTCAGAGTCCCCGATAGAGTACCTCTACCTCGACACCATCAAAAGTCACGCCCTAATAATCTTCACCACCCTCACTGCCGCGACCCGCGTGCGTGTTGGAATCCACACGAAGGTTTGGCCGAACGAACGTTCCAGGAAACCACTCTGGGCGGACTTTGTCCCCGAGGAGTCGGTTGCGGGATGGGTTGATAGGGAGAGGCAACGCGGTCCTGGAGCCCGTTGGGAGGTCATTTACGACCGTGAGGCCGGCGAAGGCGGTGTTCGTGCCGAGTTGGAAGAGGTTGGGGGTAGAAGAAGAGTTGGTCCCGGTGGGAATACCGGAGTAGAAGTTCTAGGGGCTCCGACAGGGCCGAGAGGAGAGAGGAGGGGTGTCCATATTGCAGAGAGAGATTTTGGTTCGTTGTGCTTTGCTTGCCCCCTTACTTTTGCTTTTTTTTTTTTGCCGCTTCCTCGGGAAACTACAATAAGCTTAAAGTTTTCTCCGCACATTTTTTCACGTGCTAACTTTATTTCTCCTTTTACAGGTGCTAGATCCACCACCTCCAACTTCGCTGCCGCAACCACCGACCCCGCCATCACCAACAGCGCAACCCAGCGCACCGCCGCCACTGGTGGCGGCGGAAGAATCGTGGTTAAGGACCTCGACCAACTCTTCCGCTCCACAGTCACCAAACCGAAATTATACTGGATGCCTGTGGACCCGGAAATTTCCAGGGAACGCTTGGCAGCATACGAACGCGGTCGTGGCAATACTGGTAATGCTGGGGCTGGCAGCGGTTTTAGGAGACGCCGTTGAGCATTTTCAGGCTTTTTGCATTCTTACCCGGTCTTTGCTTTTTATTTGCATGGTAGCTACGGATTTCTTTCTTTCTCCCCTTCTCGATTGGAGAGGGGGGTTGGTTTCTGACTATAAAGACGGGTTGTTCTACTCTTTAGTGCTCTTTCTTGTTGGTCTTTTCCTGGATTTGTTTTGTTTCTTTGCTAGCTTGCTTGCCCGCGGGATAAGAAAAGCTTACCTCCCAGAACGGAATGGAATGGAACGCCTGACGAAGCTGGGAGGGAACAGGCAATGGACAATGTGGCGATTAAAAGAAAATGTGTGGGAGTGTACCAATAGTTTTTTTTCTTCTTCCGGGTGGTGCTTTTCTTTCTTTTTTCTTTTCACTTTTCCTTTGCTTTTACAAGTACCTGACCTGCCAGGTATGATGCATCATGGCTTGAGTAAAGGATGGGGCAGCAGGAGTATTAAAAAATGACAGACAAATACATTATTCTCTCGGTTGGTCGCTTTCTTTTTATATCATAATTCCTTCATTCGCAGGTTATGTTGTGGTTCCATTCTATCCAAAAGTTGGGCTGGGATTCCTTTTTTGCTCTCCCTTGCTTAAATTCCTGCGAACAAAGAAGTCTAGCTAGCATGGGTGTCTGTCCATCTGTCTGTCGTGAGAGTGGACGGAGGTAAGTAGCGGGCGGGCGGGCAGAGTGAAGTGAAGCATCATGAGTAGAAATAAACATGAATGGCATGGAAGTGTGAGAGATTCTAAGTTATGTATAAATAAATACGTGTTGTACTTTTGTGACCACTTTTTCATTCTTTTTTTTTCCCATAATAACATTATTATGTGAGCAATGGGTGCTGATGAAGGGTCAAGGGTCTAAAAGGGAGAAAGGGGAGTGAAATATGGGATGGAGTAGTATAGGATACAGGGTTATTAAATAGCGCCTAGTTCCTTCAATCGTGAGATTAGACCATCTACTGAGTTGACTTTTCCACCGCCTTGACGTGGGGGTGGTTCTAGTGCTGTTAGCAAAGAAAGGGAAAGAATTGGGGGGGGGGTATACCGACGACCCTCACAGTCTCCAACCTCTTCCTGAACTCCACGTTGAAGTCTGCCAGCGTCTTCTTCTCTATCGGTTTCTTCTTCGCTTTCATGATGTTCGGGAGAGTAGTGTATCGCCTATATACCACCAAGTAAAACATTAACCTCTCACACACACCCAATAGGAGATGGAAAAAATCCCCACGGCTCATTAAGTCTCAAATCCGTCGTGATCACCGCAGGCAACTTCACCCTGACCACCTCCTCCCCGCCATCCACCTCCTTCGTAACGACAACTTCACCCCCCTGGACATCCACCTCCGCAGCCTGCGTAGCCTGCCCCCAGCCCAGCAACCCGGCAAGCATCTGTCCAGTCTGTCCAGAGTCATCGTCAATGCTCTGCTTCCCGCAGATGACCATGTTGCACCCCTCCTTGTGCACCACCTCCCTCAGCAACTTGGCCACAGATAGCGGCTCCAGATCGCTCCCCTCCCCCCGCTTCTCGTCGAGTTCCACGAGGAGGGCGCGGTCCGCGCCCATCGCCATGGCGGTGCGAAGCGTGTCGGCCGCCTTGGCTGGCCCGGCGGAGAAGGCGAGGATGTCCTGCACCGCGTCACGGTTGCGCTCCCGTAAGCGCACGGATTCTTCGATGGAGAGCTCATCGAAGGGGTTCATGGACATTTTCACGCCAGAGGTCACAACGGCGGTTCTGGTGGCATTGACGCGGGGTTTTATATTTTTTTTTTTTTTTTTTTGGTTAACTATTAGTTAAGGGTTTGTCTTTTGTATAAAAAAAAAAAGAAGGAATAGATGGGGAGAAGGTACAGCGTAGTCTATGACCTGCTTTATTGGGACGAGAATGCGGAGGGGGGTCATTGTTGGGTATTACTGTCGTATCTACGGTTTGTTGGGAAGGGATTGGGTTGAGAGGATAGAGATATGTCGCCGTGCGTGGTGAAGATGATGGAAGTTGGAGGTTGGGGGTCGAGTACAGTACAATAACTGTACGATGTGTAGAATTTGCCCGAGGGTTTCAGATCGGCATGTGCCGGGAGTTAAAAGGGGAAAAAAGTGGGATGTCACGTGTTTTGCCCCCCCCCCCACCTCGGAACCCAAGCCATTCCATTGAGGAACGAGAGCACAGCAAAAAGTCATGACTTTACGTTCAGAAATCACTTCTTGACCACTTTGATAACTATATTGCTAATTCCCCCATTTTCGTTCCTGCTTCTGTTAAGGAACTTTTACCGTTTTCTCCTCTTTTAGGCTTTGACATGATTTCCTACCTCCCATAGATTTGTATTTTTTTTTTGCTTAGTCCAATTTATATTAGAATCGACCAAGTTCTATTTTTTATTTATCACTTACTGTGTCTTGCTTCTACCTGCTGTCTTACTTCTACCTTGAATACATTACATGTTATATATTTCAAACAAGTAGAGTAAGTATTTACTAGGTAATTTTTTATAAAATATGCAAATCACATATCCTTACTTTGACTGATTTTAACTCTAAAATTAAATTCTATTTTACCAAACCTTTAGTTACTATAAGGTAGTAGGTTTTAGTAAGAATAAGGAGTTTTAATAGTGATTTATTACAATGAAATATAAAACAAACTAATTTCAAATAAATCAACCAACAACAGTATTATTACAATCCTAGTAGAGAGAATAGTGGTGTAGAGTATTAACAAT
The DNA here is from genome assembly GCA_014065205.1 of Tuber brumale. Taxonomy (NCBI): domain Eukaryota; kingdom Fungi; phylum Ascomycota; class Pezizomycetes; order Pezizales; family Tuberaceae; genus Tuber; species Tuber brumale. Next base: position 334,005 of record JACCEG010000145.1, read on the forward strand.
GGGAGTAGAAGTAGATTAAGAAGAAGTGGGAAGTGGGAAGACAGAGAGTGCAGTGGAAGGAAGAGAGTATACAGCAGAAGTAGTGGTACTAGAGAGATAATAGTAATATTGTATAATAGTACTAGTAGAGGTAGTAGCAAGTAGCCTGATATGATACTAGTAGAGGAAAATTTTTCACACTATTAAATTTTATATCATACTTTCTGAGTATAATCTAGACTAACAATATTTGATGATTAATTATACTCAAAATGACAGTTACTTATTGAGGCAAAAAAACAGGAACATTGAGTCTACTAAATACTAGTATTTCTATAAAAACTCAGGCCCTGTTTGGTCCACAATCATAAAATAAAATGCTATTTTTCTGAAAACACCATTTTTCTTTATACTGCACCAGAATTAATTGTAAACAGAAAATTGATATTATGAGCTCAGAGTAGAGGTTGCATGTCACGAATGTGACTTAGCAAGGAGAAAGGATTTTCACATGACTCATAGTTATGAGTCATAGGTATGTTATGTTTCGCACATGACCTCATTAGAGGTCATGGGTTTCGCACATATGACCACTTTGGTCATATGATATGGTTATGATGATATGTTATGTTTCACACATGACCTCATTTAGAGGTCATGGGTTTTGCGCATGTGACCACTTTGGTCATATGACTAGTTTATGATGTTGTGATATGACTGACAGTTGTGAGTCATATATGGCGCGTGTTACGATCCCTAACCGGTATCAGTTCTCAGCAATGGGTAGATGATACTTCTCTTGTTCTCTCTCGACGATAGTTCTTAGGCCTATGCCTACGATAAGGTGGGAGTGACTCTCGTGTCTCTGATCCTTATCGCCTATCGTACTCTTTCTTTAACTCGACTCTTATAGTAGAGTCCTCGTCTCGTATGTAGGTATTCGTAAAGAGTGTAAAGGTTTTATATTCATAAAAGCATAAAGTAATAAGTAAGGAAATAACTTAGAATGAAGTGTGAAGAGCCTATCTACTCGGTCCTAACAACCTCCTCTTATAGTTGCCTCTTCACGCTTCTGTGACTCACTCCTCAAGTCACACGCCACATATGACTCACAACTGTGAGTCATATCAAAATATCATAAGCTAGTCATATGACCAAAGTGGTCACATGTGCAAAACCCATGACCTCTAAATGAGGTCATGTGCTAAACATATCATATCATCATAACCATATTATATGACTGAAGTGGTCATATGTGTGAAACCCATGACCTCTAAATGAGGTCATGTGCGAAACATAACATACCTATGACTCATAACTATGAGTCATGTGAAAACCTCTTCCTTGCTAAGCCACATTCGTGACAGCGCGGGACTCGAGGAGTGAGTCACAAGGGTGTGAAGGGCAACTATAAGAGTAGGTCGTTAGGACCGAGTAGATAGGCTTTTCACGCTTCATTCTAAGTTATTTCCTTACTTATTACTTTATGCTTTTACGAATATAAAACCTTTACACTTTTTGCGAACTATTACCTATAAGATGAAGACCTCTACTACGAGAGTAGAGTTGAAGAAAGAGTACGATAGGCGATAAGGACTAGAGACAAGAGAGTCTCTCCTACCTTATCGTAGGCATTGGCCTAAGAGCTATCGTCGAGAAAGAAAGAAAAGAGAAGTATCGTCTACTCATTGCTGAGAACTAATACCAGTTAGGGATCATAACACAGCACTATATATTTGGTAGGCAGACTCGGATGCCAAACTCTAGTATAACGAAGTGATATAGGCCAAAATCTTTGATCAGAAAATTTGTCAAGAAATGATCATCTCAATAAATAAGTAATGTAAAGATTTTGTTAGGCATATGGAAATCTGAGACATGTGCACAGACCCACGGTAGGGTAACTGCGCACAGACCCTCGATTTACCAGAGTGCCAACACCCCCCTCCGACCCCCTTATGGGGCCTGCATGTCATTAGCGAGATTTCAAGAGTTGCGTCCCATAACTAAAATGTCACATCAATGAAGCCCACTTCATAACACCAAATACGTTGCCGCTGTCTGTCCAACCGCATGCTGTTCGCAGGATATATGAGAGGGGACCTTTGGCGACATCTGAGTAGTGGAGCGGAGGAAATCCGTGGAAGGTGGATTGAGATAGTAGGATTCTAGGTTAGGCTTCCTAAACTATAGGCCGAAAGTGACAGGACGTTTTTGGTGAAATACTGCAATAGGATATCCCAATAGTAGAGGCTATTCGGGGTATACCGAATTCACCCATACCCTTCTGAGATCAGCTGTAGGTTGATTGGTCCTAGTAATAGGGCCCCTCTATAGAGGCTGGCGGACCAAGGGGAAGTATGCTCAGAATGGAAGACCTAGATAAGTCAGAGTCCCTTGAGAGGTTGACACATCGGGCTTAAACTTGCGATTGGCACTAGGTGGCCCGGCATGAACTTGATCACTTCATGACTGAAGAGACTACTGGAACGATAGTCAACTAGACTAGAGTAATATAATAGTCTATGTGAATATCTAAGTTGGAGGCCGCTGTTTGGCATAACAAATGGCGCAGTCATCTCAACGGAGGAATACTATTCCGAGTCCGCCAAAGGGTGTGATAAAGTTCAGGGTCAAACGGTGTTCGCACTTATAAGATTCTGGACGTTTTCATATTAAAACCAGAGTAGTACTTCAGGGGTATAGCAGTTAGAAGTATTCTGCGAACACTCGGATGCGGGATATAAATATCGAAGTACTTCCCGAGCTTTACAGACATCATCAAGCAACGGGGAAGAGATCTTATCAATATAAAATTGTTTACCTCATAAATCTTTACTTTACCTTTATCTTATCGAGACAAGACTTCCTCGACAGATTCTCCGAACAAAGATTCTTGGCCTACGTCCTTCAGTCATATTAGAGATTGGCGTCCGCCTAACAGATTTATAGTATAAACAATTTTATATTGATAAGATCACTTCTCTATTGCTTGATGATATCTGTAAAGCTCGAGAGGTACTTTCAAGTTAATATTTATATCCTGCCTCTAAGTGTTCATGGATGTCATGATTCTAGACTGACTTAGCAAGGCAGATTGGTTTTGTACTATGACTAACAGTTGCGAGTCATAGAGTTTCATTTGTTATATTAAGTTTGATTTACTTTCACGCACATGACCTATTAAGAGGTCATGGGGGCAGTGCACGAGGCCAAGGGGGCTGCGCAGTTGATTTACTTTCACGGACATGACCTATTAAGAGGTCAGGTGGTTTACGCATATGACCAGTGATGCAGTCATATGATGTCTTTCATGAGTCACGATTATGACTCATAGTTGTTTGGATTTATAAGCAGGTTGAGTGAAGGACTATAAAAGGAGGCAGGAGGAGCCTGGTAGTTAGTTCTTCATGCAACCACCTATTATACTTTCTTACCTATACTATTGAGAATAGATTGTATTCTACCACTTCGAAGAGTTCTACCACGATATGACTTGATTATTAGCGTTCAAAGAAGGAACGTAGACAACGGTCTAAGAATAATAATCGAGGTCTTGGTAAGAAGAAGGAACGAAGTAATAGCGCACTAAGGAAGAGAAGTATCGCATTATTACAAAGAGACTAATAGAGAGCTGTTGCCAGTCGCAGGATACATATTGACATCGGAGGAGAGGTAGGATACCTAACATTTGGTTGCGTCTCAAAAGCGACACCCAACAGCAACAAGGAGGCAGAACCGACAGGAGAAGGGACGGGGACAACCCCGGCCCCACCAGCACCATTGAATGTGCTGAGCATGACGGGAGAACAATTGGAATACATGGTAGCAGGCCTTAGACCTACACGGACGACGGAAGGACTCAAACTGAGGAATCCCGATGTCTACGACGGAGAACTGACTAGGCTCACAGGATTCCTGTTACAGCTTAAACTGTACTATGAAGCCAAAGAATGGACGAACGAACATGACGACAAGAAAATCAGATTCGCAAAGACGATACTCAGGGAAACAGCAGAGAAATGGATCACTCTAATCGTGGAAGGGACCACCCCCAAGGAAGGGCACGGATGAGAAGAGTTCGAGAGAGACCTCAGAGCTCAGTTTGAGGATAAGGATAAATGACAGAGAGCAAAGAACCAAATCGAGAAGATGGTTCAAGGAAAGAATACGGTTATCGAATTCTGGCACAACATACAACTGTTAGCCCTGGATGTTAGGCATATGGAAATCCGAGACATGTGCACAGACCCACGGTAGGGTAACTGCGCACAGACCCTCAATTCACTGGAGCCAACACCCCCCTCCGGCCCCCTTATGGGGCCCGCACGTCATTAGCGAGATTTCGAGAGTTGTGTCCTATAACTAAAAAGTCACATCAATGAAGCCCACTTCGTAACAACATATACGTCGCCGCTGTCCATCCGACCGCATGCTGTTCACAGGATATATAAGAGGGAACCTTTGGCGACATCTGGGAAGTAGAGCGGAGGAAGTCCGGCGGAGGTGCATTGAGATAGGAGGCTTCAAAGTTAGGGTTCCTAAACAATGGGCCGAAGGTGATGGGACGTTTTCGGCGAAATATTCTAAGAGGATATCCCAGTAGTGGAAGCTATTAGGGGTATACCGAATCCACCCATACCCTTCTGAGATCAGCGGTAGGTTGGTTCGTCCTAGTAATAGGACCCCTCTACGGAGGCTGGCAGACCAAGGAAAGCACGCTCAGAATGGAAGACCTAGATTAGTCGGAGCCCCTTAAGACGTTGACACGTTGGACTCGGACTTGCAATTGGTACTAGGTGGCCCGGCATGAACATGATCACTTCATGACCGAAGAGACGATTGGGACGATAGTCAACAGGACTAAAGCTATATAAAAGTCTATGCGGACATCTAAATTAGAGATGGTGTTAGGCATATGGAAATCCGAGACATGTGCACAGACCCACGGTAGGGTAACTACGCACAGACCCTCAATTTACCGGAGTGCCAACACCCTCCTCCGGTCCCCTTATGGGGCCCGCACGTTCATAGCTCAATGGAAGTATCACGTGACATCTATCAAGAGGTCACGTGTTCAATCTACACCGTCGTCAAAGATATTTTGGTAAGATATATTTTCTACCAACCGGACATACATGTTCAGAGCTCCCTGCACGATGGCACAAGACCCCTGACTGAGGGATTTTCTACCAATAGCACAGAGAGGACTCTGGCTAGAACGTAGGAAGTCATTTGAGAGAAATTGGTCAATTGGTTGTTGAGTAATTAAGAACTGAAGACAGAGACCCCAGTACTCATACGGAAGTTGCAGTTGATGATACAACGGACAGACCGATGATACCCTACCTACTGAGATCAGCTGTATGTTGGTTGGTCCTGGTGACGGGACCCCTCTGCGGAGGCTGGCGGACCAAGGGAAAGCACGCTTAGTAGAAGGCCATAGCTTGAGAAGAGTCCATAAGATGTTACCGCATCGGACTCTTACTCGCATGAAGCATAGGGAGCCCGTGACGAACTTGATCACTTCGTGAACGGAAGAGATTACTGGAACAATAGCAATTAAGTCTAGAGTATTCAGCATAGTCTATACGAGCTAAAGATCGGAAGCTCCTAATAGGAAGCTGCAACTAAGCCGTAGAGAAGTGTGCTCGTTCTCAGGGTCAAAAAGTGTTCGCACTTAAGTTGAACTCGTGAAGAAAGCGAGCGGTACATAGTTAGTAGGAGGATTAGAAGTACAGACTAGCTACTATAAGTAAGATCGACTAAGTCCGAGTTGGTGAGAGATCATCAAGCAACGGAGAAGAGATCTTATTAATATAAAATTGTTTACCTCATAAATCTTTACCTTACTTTTATTTTATCGAGACGAGCCTTCCTCGACAGATTCTCCGAACAAAGATTTTGGCCTACGTCCCTCGGTTATATACTTGAGTTTGGCGTCCGCCTAACAGTATATTAATAGTTCTCCTGTTACCAAGGCTTGCTATATGAACTACAAGTTCACTTCAAACTCCACCCTCACCTCAGACTTCGATTATATTTTCGAAGCACCTCACGGTCCAATCTATATTCATTCCTTCGAAGAAATATTTGAAACCGAGCTGTTCGAGATCGAAGAAGAATATACGCAAGAACCATCGTGGTTCACAGTACCTTTCGGGATCCCTACAAGGGATCAATTCAATTGCATATATCGCACCTGGCATGGTTCGGACTTTGAGTGGAATTCGACCGAGTCAGAAAACTTTGTCGACTGGAGCACCCAGTGCTCCCTGATTATGGCCGAAAAGGAAAAAGAAAAAGAAGGCGCAGTCACCCGGGGGCTAGACATCCCCTCGGCCTGGGCCTAATACACTTTTTTATGTACTATAAGTACATCCTAAACCTCGAAAAAAGGAGATTCAGGTTTTGAGTCCAGAGTCGGAACAACCGAATCCTCTTATACCTACGCCTCTAGAATATCTCAAGCGTTGGATACCTTACATACGATTCTTTAAACCTTTTAGAGGATATCAAGAACTCTGGTACAAAGTACCAGTAATCACTCATCCAGGGCTACTAGAACAGCTAGCCTATCTGGAAAGTATCACAATGGCTGAGATACCTCAAGACCCGAGAAAAAGAATAACGGGGGGTGAACCAATGGATACCCGGCCTGACACCACGGATAAGATGGATGATTCCGCCATTCATAGCCCCTTCCCTTCAACACCTCCGGAACCTGCATTCAGGAGAGGAAATTTACCCTGTCACCGATCCTCTAGTGCTGCAAGCACTCATAGGATATCAAGGGCCCCCACACCGAGACCAGGAGACTACGCTGCAAACTTAGCCAGATTGGCTGCGCGTCTTGGGGTAACATTGGGTCAGATAAGACAAGACATAGATACCTCGCTCGACCAAGCCAATATCGCCTTCAAACATTTGAAGGGAGCCACCCAAGATAATACCTTAAAATTAATTAAGGTTCAACAGCAAATCGCTGACAGACAAGATGTCCACGATAACGATATTGCAATCTTGTTGATGCAGCTGGCAGGCGTGGAAAGTGAAGTCAAGGGGATACAAGAAGAGATGTTGCGAGAAGTCGCAAAGAAAATTGACGCTCAGGAACGGAGTCAACAGGAACATGAAGGGGTAACCACGAGGTTACATGGGACCCGCGGGGAAGAAAGTCAAGCGGCGTTGGCCCGAGACCAGACTCTGGAACAAATGGTCATCAATCTAAGAGTAGAATTCGTCGAATTCCGTGCCCAGGGTGTCACACGGGAAAGAGAAGTCAATCGTACTCTAGGACGAATGCGGACAGACCAGACTATATGCCAAGCGGAGTTTCGCAGGTCTCAAGACCAGCAACAACTGCAGAACATCGAGACAAACCAAACCCTAAAAGGATTAACAGTGGCTATAAATAAAATACTAGCTGCGGCACCAAGTCCCGAAGCTGCAGGACCAGCACCCTTACCTGCAGTCCAACAAACTGACGACAAAGAGTACTATGCTCCACCTACATGCAGGGACAAAGGCAAAGGCCGAGAAACCGCTGATGCATTCCCCTCAGGTGCCCAGGGAGGTAACCCAGGGGATCCTAGTGACGATGACGATGATGATGATGATGAAAGAGGAAGACGAAGAGGAGGTCCTAGCCGAGGCAGGCAAGGACAAACACCAGAACAGTCTGGCATGGCAGAAACACTTGCCAACGCGATGGCGCTAAATATTAAGCAACCATCAGAGCCTCCTCCATTTTTTGAAGATAGACCCGCAAAAGACATATATGTGTGGATCCTTAATGGACAGACTATTTCGAACAGAACCCGCGAATCTGGGACGACACCCGGGAACGAGTCATATATGCGCTCAGCCATACAAAGGGGGACATAGTCCTTCCTTACACCATATGGTATCGGAAGGCGATGGACAGACTTCAAGGGGAAACCCAGCAGCCAGAGCTGGCAACATGGACCCGCTTTGAACATGATATGATCAAGGGATTCGCCCCGGTAGAAGCCAAAAGACTAGCACTTCGAGCAATGAAACTAGTCACGTACGATGGCAGTATTGAATGCTACCTGACAGTGATGCACAACCATAACATTCGTGCACGCATGACCCGGGAGTCCTGGAGAGAGGTAGTCGAAGACAAGCTTCCCGAACAAATTGTCCGCAGGTTGTCGGCCCTGCAATATATGACGGACCAGGAATGGGAAGAGGCACTAAGGCTATGGGGATGGTCAGAAGAAGGACTGCTAGCCAGAAAGAAAATTGGGTGAGACCAACCGTCCAAGCCCAAAATAGTCCAAGAGGTCAAAAGAGAAGACCGACGGGACTCTAAACCGAAACGACAAAGGGATACTAAACCTTATATCAAGGGAGGGGGAGCCCCACCACGAAAACAGAAAAGGGACGTGGAACTGGAGAAGTCAGGGAGGGGTTGGGGGTGCAACGGAGACCGCCCACGCGAACTTCGCCCGGGCCCATACCGGGATCCCGCGGAGTGTGGTAGACGCTCGGAGGAAAGAAGGAGATTGCACACGTTGTGGAAAGAAAAACCACACCTTTCAGACATGTTGGGGAGATGCCCATATATCGGCGGCAACAGTCAGCTCAAGACAGATAAAAATGGGAATTTGACGAGCAAGATCGGCTATTGTGAAGCTTAAATTAGCTCGTAGAGTCGCAACCGTCCAGAACCCAGCCCAGGTAAATAAGATCTGGGAACTGGCGGACGATGAGGAACTGACATAGGTCAGTTCATTGGCACCATAGGCGACGGGGATTGGGTATTCAGTGTCCTGACGGAGCTGGAATCGAAATGGGAACCCCCTTTGGCTGGGGTGTATTGGGTACCGACCACAACGGGGATCGGGTAGTCCATGTGCAACTACGGGAGTCAAAACTCAAAATAATCAAAGCGGCGCGAAGCAAGTCTCTCCTTTCAGGATCAATGCAAGTAGGCTCTAAGCGAAGGAACCCCACGAGGGACTTACGAGCTCGAACACAAGAATCAATATATGGAGAGTCTTGATTGAAAGAGAGGATAGTTAACATGCCCACATGGCCTGGGAGCCAACAGTACGAAGTCCCTCGAGTTACCTGGTGGTTGCCTGCTACGCATGTGCAAGCAAGTTACTATACCGAAGAAGTTGGGACATAGCAATGCAAGATCTACCTGATAACAATACATGACAGGAGGACAACCGATGCGGGCCGTTCCACCTACCACACGAGTCTGAGTTGTATTATACGTATGTACTATCTTGTCTTCTGGCCAGAGTGTGGGATAGGGATGTACCGCTTTGGTGGGCAAGGCCCCTCTGAGGGAGCTGGACAGATAACCGAAATCCCAAAGGGAAAGGACTCGGTGAATACGGGAACCCCCACATCAGGGGAGTAAAATGGCTAATAACCGCCCAAAAATCTGCTATAAGCCTAGGTCTGGCGTGTCGGGAGAAGGCATCCAGCCTGAAAACTGGTCGTGCGCAATAGCGTATCGGTGAAACGCCGCTTAGTATGTAGACCCAGATTATTAGAGCTAAAGAGTTACTAGTTTGTCTGAGGAGACCTTAATGGTCGAAACTACGCGGGCGTAGTAACAAATATCTTGTTACCTACACCCAACACCAACGATGCCTAAACGAAAGAACCAAGAAAGTCTTATCCACGCTAAGCGCATGGAGTTAGAAGCTCCAAAACCTAAACGATACAACTGTCCGGAGGGGATCGCTTACCTCCATATACACGATAAGCGATACAAAGTCAAAGTCTTGTTAGACTCGGGATCCAAAGTGTTCCTTATCAACAGGGACCTAGTTGAAGACTTTCGCGTTCCCTCTATAGAACGCGACAATGCAGTTGATATCTTAGGCTTTGATGGATCATCAGCCGCCTCTGGAGGGAAGTGTTACACTCTCCCTATAAAATCGGAAATAGGAAAAAATCGACACATTTTAGAAGTGTTGTGTGAAGTGGCTAAAGTAGGTCACTATGGAATGATAATTCCTTTTGGTTGGTGGCATTATGAACACCCAGTGTCTCACATAGAAGATGCAGAAAATTGGACCTTCTCCGCAAAAAGTTGCGAAAACTGTGTGGAAGAAGATGAAGGAATAGCGGATATGTTAGAATATGACGAATCAGTCACTTGGGAACCTAATGCCTGCCGAATAGGAAGAAACGAAGCCATCGAAAATACGGTGGAACTCGAATCATTACCGAAAGAATACTGGAGTTACAAACATTTGTTTGAAGCCCAGACGGCAGAAAAACTAGCTCCAAGACGAACATTCGATCACGAAATCAAACTGATTCCAGGATTAACTCTCCCATGGGGGCCGATATATCCACTGTCCGAAAAACAGCTTAAGGCTTTACGAGAATACTTGGAAACAATGATCAAACAAGGAAAAATCACACAGAGACAATCACAAGCAGGCGCACCTATATTATTCGTACCTAAACCAGATGGTAGATTACGTCTAGTTGTGGATTATCGAAATCTAAATAAGATTACTATCCTCAATAAACATCCTCTGCCACTAATGTCCGAACTCAGAGATAGAGTAGCTGGCGCAAAGATCTTCACCAAGTTAGACCTTAAGGATGGCTACCACCTGATTAGGATAAAGGAAGGAGATGAATGGAAGACAGCGTTCCGTACAAGATACAGGCACTACGAATATAAGGTTATACCTTTTGGATTGGTCAATGCTCCGGCAACTTTCCAAGACATGATGAACCAAGTTCTACAGGAATACTTGGACGTCGGAGTCCTGTGTTACCTTGATGATATTCTCATCTATTCAAAGGATGAAAAGGAACACATCGAACCTGTTAAGAAAGTTTTACAAAGTCTATCAGACTTTCAGTTAGCGGTATCGCTAAAGAAATGGACTTTCCATGCCACGCAGGTGGAATTCGTCGGCTATATGGTAGTGGTCGATGGGGTGTCTATGAGCACCCGAAAGGTGGAATCCATAATGGTCTGGAAAGCACTAAAGTCAGTTAGAGAAGTACAAGTCTTTATGGGGTTTGCTAACTTCTACCAACGATTTATAAAAAACTTCTCAGCTATTTGCAAGCCAATAACCGAGACAATACAAGGAAATCTGAAAAATTACAAATGGCGGGCTGAGCAAGATACAGCTTTTGAGGAGCGAAAACACCGATTCACAACGGCTCCCATACTCCACCACTTTTTCCTGAAAAGAGAAACAGTGGTAGAAACTGACGCTAGCGATTTTGCACTCGGCTGCGTCCTTTCTAAATACTTTGAGAGAAGGTTACACCCAGTAGCTTTCCATTCCAGAAAGTTAAACTCGGCGGAACGCAATTATGAGATTCATGATAAAGAACTCCTCGCAATCCTAGAAGCTTTTAAGGAATGGAGACACTACTTAATCAGAACAGGGAAACCAATCACAGTCTTTACCGACCATCAAAACCTACAATACTTCCTCACCTCAAAAGTCTGGAGTGGCCGTCAAATTCGATGGGCCCAGAAGTTGGTAGAATACAATTTTCGCATTGTATACTAACCAGGCACAAAGGGCGGAAAGCCTGATGCACTAAGCAGACGGCCGGAGTACCGTCCTGAGGAGGGAGCTGCGCATCACGACCAGAAAATTTTGAAAGAAGAAAATTTCTTGGTATCGCTAGTAGCGAGGGTAGGCGATGAAGGACAAAACTGGGATGGAGATAGAGATTTGGATTTAGAACCTCGAAGAGGAGGAAAGGAACCCGTAATTAGGGTCAAGAGATTGAGCAAAAAGGCATACTTGCCGACAAAGGGCTCAAGAATGGCGGCAGGACATGATCTGTACGCCATAGAGGATGACATTGTCCCGAAATATGGACAGGCATTAATAAGGACGGGTATAGCAGTGGGGCTACCCGAAGGAACTTATGGAAGAGTTGCCCCAAGAAGTGGATTAGCGGTCCGAAGCGGAATCTCTACCGGCGCAGGAGCAATCGATGCTGATTACACCGGCGAACTCAAAGTCGTACTTTTCAACCATAAAGATGTGGAATGCCAAATAAGAATGGGCGATCGCATAGCTCAATTAGTGGTAGAAAAGGTCAACACCTCAGACATGATGGAAGTCGACGACTTGGAAGAAACGAAGCGAGGAACCGCTGGATTCGGAAGCACCGATATAGCAACAAGATCCTTGATCGTCAAGGAACAGGAACCTAGCATCAGCTACCTACAGGCATCGGCTAAAAACAACGAACATTGGTACGATATTTCAGAAGTACCCGAAAAAGTTCTAATGTCTAAGGCTATTATCCTGCAGAAAGGTATGAAGCAGTTCAATCCTGAATGCTTGAACGAGATACAGGCAGCTATCGGGACAGATGCAGGTTGGAGGCAGCGGAGGGAAGAACTCATTAAGCTACAAGACGAAGGAAAGGATTTTTCCAAAGATTGGACCTTAACCGACGATCTACAATATTATAAGCAAAGACTATTTGTACCAGACAGTCAGGCGCTATATACTAAGATTGCAGAAGGATGTCACGATGCAAAAGTGGCAGGACATTTCGGACAAGAAAAAACTTTGGAAATAATCATGAGAGACTTCTACTGGAAAGGACTTGCGGCATGGGTCAACGACTACGTACAATCCGGCGATGAATGCCAACATAACAAATCACCCAGACATGCTAAGTACGGATTATTGCAACCATTGCAAATACCCTATGCGGCATGGGCATCTATCTCAGTGGACTTCATTACACAACTACCAGAGTCGCAAGGATGCACTCAGATAATGGTAGTAGTCGATCGATTCACGAAGATGGCACATTTCATCGGACTACAGACCTCGGCTACGGCCCAGGATGTTGCAAACGCATTCCTGAAAGAAGTATGGAGGCTGCACGGCCTACCAACCGAAATCCTCTCGGACATGGACTCAAAGTTTGCAGGAGAATTTTGGGAATCCCTTTGCAAGGCGCTGGAAATTAAGCGAAGAATGTCAATGGTATACCACCCTCAGACTGACGGACAAACTGAACGTACCAACCAAGTGCTGGAAGGTTACCTTTGAAGTTTTGTCAATTACGATCAGGATGACTGGTATCAGTTACTACCGCTGGCTGAACATGCCTATAACAACTCCGCAACCAATGCTCACGGGATGTCACCATTCTATGCGAACTACGGATTCCATCCACAGACAGAGTGGATGAAGGAGCGCGAAGCTCAAAATCCAGGAGCGACACTTTATGCAAACTGGATTAAGACGATACATGAACAAGCGAGAGGGTCGCTAGAAAAGACACGAGAAGGGATGTCGAAATATTATGACCGGAAAGCTCGACAACAGCCGGACTTCAAGATCGGGGACAAAGTAATGTTAAACGCAAAAAACATTCGCACCTGATGGAAATCCAAGAAGCTAAGTCCCAAGTGATATGGCCCCTTCCAAATTATAGAAAAACGTGAGTCCAGAGCATTTAAGCTCAACATATCCGATCGATGGAACATTCATCATGTATTCCATGTCGTACTATTGGAACCCTACCGCAAGTCAGTTCATGACAATCGCCATCAACCCCCTAGAGAACCGGAGGACATTGACAGCGATCTGCAATGGGAGGTTAAGAAAATCGTAGAAGTGAGATTTATTCTTACAGGAAATGAGTACACGGCCACTATCAAGAGAAGCGGGAACTGTGGTACTTTGTTAAATGGCAAGGGTGTTCAGAGAATGAGAACACATGGGAGCCTACCACCGGTATGGAAAATGCGGAGGAACTTGTGGAGAATTTTCATAGCGAAAATCCGGACATGTCAGGAAGGGCAGAAGTAAGATAGTGAGGAAAAGGTTTTCCTACGGTGGCCAAGTAAACGTGGAAGGTTTTTTACCCTGACCACACTGAGTCTTAAAATGTATTTAGAAGAAATTATAAAATAGTTATAAAGGCATTCGAGCCGAAGCCTGGAAGGAGGAAGCTCATATTAGGCATATGGAAATCCGAGACATGTGCACAGACCCACGGCAGGGTAACTACGCACAGACCCTCAATTTGCCGGAGTGCTAACACCCCCCTCCGGTCCCCTTATGGGGCTTGTACGTTCATAGCTCAATGGAAGTATCACGTGACATCTATCAAGAGGTCACGTGTTCAATCCACACTGTCGTCAAAGATATTTTGGTATGAGATATTTTCTACCAACCGGACATACATGTTCGGAGCTCCCTGCCCGATGGCACAAGACCTCTGACTGAGGGATTTTCTACCAATAGCACAGAGAGGACTCTGGCTAGAACGTAGGAAGTCATCTGAGAGAAATTGGTCAATTGGTTGTTGAGTAATTAAGAACTGAAGACAGAGACCCCAGTACTCATACGGAAGTTGCAGTTGATGATACAACGGACAGACCGATGACACCCTACCTACTGAGATCAGCTGTATGTTGGTTGGTCCTGGTGACGGGACCCCTCTGCGGAGGC
>JACCEG010000146.1:0-23504 GCA_014065205.1 Tuber brumale
CCCAAAAGGGGGCCGGAGGGGGGTGTTGGCACTCCGGTAAATTGAGGGTCTGTGCGCAGTTACCCTACCGTGGGTCTGTGCACATGTCTCGGATTTCCATATGCCTAACAAAAGCTCACCTAAATAACCTAAACTCCAACCATACAGCCAAAGCCCTGAGCTATCAGTAAAAAATGTATCTAAAGCTAACAGAGATATACCCAGCAAGTGGAGTGGGAGACTCAATGGATAACCCAAGTGGAAGGCAAAAGGACCCATGTCAAGGCACAGAGACCAGTGAAATCCAGGCCAGAAAATTCGGAGGTGATGCCCAAAGGACGCCAAAGTAAGGATAATGTGCAGCAGTAGGGTGCCAGCTAATCCAACCATAAGAAGGGAGCGGAAACCAAATATGACTTTGTCAACTCTCGGTAATCATATTCATATCTTACTAGGTAGTACTCAAATAGGGGGCAAGATATTTCACTATATTTCTCATGTAGTCCCTTACTCTACGAGAGATAGTGTCACTTAGTGGATGGGATACAACTACATTCCGACTGAAGAGGAAGGGCGAGATCGACTAAAACGCCTGTTGGAAGTTTTCACATACCACAAACTGTGTTCCTAGCTGACTGTTGCATTAGAGGCTAGCAGTCATTAACCGTGAGGGGGGCCTCACTAAGTGAGGAGAGAGGAGGGAATGGGCAGCAGAAAGCAGTACCGGAATCCAAGAGAGAAAAGCCTCAACATGTGAAAAAAGGTAAAAGAAGACAGTAAAGAGAGGATGAGGATGGCCATCACTCCTGGGCTGCAGCCATCACAGGAGGAGAGGGGGGGCGGGGGGATCGTGAAATTCCTGCATTGAGGTTTGATTTCAAGCACGAGGAAAATAATGGGGATGGAGTATGAAGTACATGCCAATGCATACTGAATTCATTATATGGAATATCCAGGTTTCTGTTGGATTTTTTTGGTGCCTCTATCCAATTGACCATAGGAGCTTGCAGTCATATCTCTGATCCCATGACAGATGCAATGTCTTTGAGTGCTCAATACCAGTAGATAGCATCTTAATTGATTGAAAACTTGAAGCAGGGTAGCAGTAATAGTCCACAATAAAACCATCACCTTCATCCTTTTTCCCTCAAGAACACAACAGATACCATACACTAATTCATTCCTTCACCCCTGCTGGCCTGATACTCCCTGCTAGTAAAATATACAAAACTTAGGCGCTGTACCTCTGTATTTAACTAATAAAATTATCCCCGAGTTGTGCGGGAACTTCTTACCTGGGCCAGGTATGGCAAGCTCACGATTCAGCTGAATCCCCTTTATCACATTGTGGTTAACAGTCCCCACCGAGTTCCGCGACTTTATTTCTTGGTGGCCCAATCCCAGAGCACTTCTCCACGAGTACCAACAAGA
Organism: Tuber brumale; assembly: GCA_014065205.1. Classification (NCBI taxonomy): domain Eukaryota; kingdom Fungi; phylum Ascomycota; class Pezizomycetes; order Pezizales; family Tuberaceae; genus Tuber; species Tuber brumale. Next base: position 1,411 of record JACCEG010000146.1, read on the forward strand.
CACTTATAAAGCTTCGATCAGTGCATACTATATCCTGAGCGCTACAAGTCCAGGCTCACGACGTGATCAAACCTACCCTGTTTACTTGACAACGTATTCAAAGTCAAGGCCAACCTTTGCAACACCGAACCTCATCTAACCCATCAACCTGGTGCAGTGGATACCAGGGATCTCGCTGCCAAATCCTTAGCTCCCACGTGGCGATTGGGTCGGTGTGCAAGTATTTCGCCTCCGGGATGTCCTCAAGAAGAAATTCAGGAACACTGTTAACTTCCAGCAGCACGGATCGGCGTACAGTACCGTGGAATCATTAACCAACTTCTATCACATCCCAATATCTATATCTTCGTACAGTATTATTCCTTATTCTCTGTACTAGTACAGTACCCCCACTGAGCAAATAATGTCCTCTTGATTACTTCTTTCGGAGGTAGTGGGGAATTTCCCATGACAGATGGATTGACGACGATCAATACTTAGACGCGCACCGGTAGTACGGCAGTAACCGTGCTCAGATCAATGCTACTATTTAGAGGAAGAAGCAGCGGGAGAATAAATCGTATTGGGTATAGTCTCTCATGGCATTGTGAGGACGGTATCAACGGGTGACGAACTGGGGTATGTTGGCCTGTAAAAAAATCTAATTCGTCAAAGTAGGGTATATAACAAAAAATGCCTGTTCGTCACCCCGCCGATATTCGTCACAACCCCATGAGAGACTGTACAGTACGAGTACCTGGAGTACGGTCAGTTGATCCGAAAGCCCAGCAAAATAAACCCTCCCCTTTCAATCTAGGATACGCCTCGTTAGGTATTTTACCTCAAACCAAGTGTCTTTGACCTAGGATTACCCCTGGTATCCCCTGTTTAGGGGAGGTGTGCCGAGGTACGGGTACTGTAGTTTGTTATTTATCCGTGTTTCGCCTTTCCTCCCTCGGTAAAGGAACGAAATAAGGGTCCATATAAGGCCTTGGAAAGAGCTCACCTGGTTCCTCCGACTGGCTTCTTGTCCCTTGTTCCTCTACACTCCTCTCTAGTGCGTTGGTCTGGTGGACTATTAGGTCGGAGCCGCCCTTCAAAAATTCATCATCATGAAGTCCTCTGGCCTCTCTGCTGCCCTCGTGGCTCTCGGCGCCATTGGCATTTCCTCGGTATCCGCCGTGAAAATCCTTATGGCGGGCGATTCTACAATGGCACATCGGGAGTCCTCTATTCAAGGGTATGTACCCACTACCTTCTTCGGCGCCAGAGATATAAGAGTAACCAGAAGAGGGAAGTAGATGGGGAACCCCCTTCTCAACATACATCAGCCTCCCCATAACCAACCTCGCTCGCGGAGGCCGTTCAGCAAGATCATATTACCGCGAAGGCCTCCAGGCCGCACTCATCTCCCAAATTGAAGCAGGCGACTATGTCATTATTGAATTCGGCCATAACGACGGCGGGAGCCCTGCGACGAGTGAACGGGCTCCGGTTAGCAGTACTTCCTCACTTAACATTTCATTGCCATGACTGACTTTGGGGAGACCTTCGGAGATGGCACACAAACCACCGTGGTCAAACTTGCCAGCGGAACGGTAGAGACTGTGCAGACGTTCGTTACCTACGAAAAGTGGTTCATCATGGACGTCATTGCAAAAGGAGGTATCCCCGTTGTTTCCTCAACCACCCCTAACGGCGACTCCTGGAACTCCGCGCACACCGAAATGCTAGCGCCGAACCGCTTTGTGCCATATGCTAAAATGGCTGCCGGGAACTTTACGGAAGCGACATATATCGACCACTACGAAGTTGATGCCCCCCCACCCAATATATATCCCTCGTAAATATACTATAGGCTCACATACATGGGCGATAGTTCGTGACGATCGCCTTTGAAACCTTAGGATACGCAAACGTATACCCGAAGTTGTTCCCTAATGATCATACACATACATCTGCGGAGGGTGCGGACGTCGTTGCTCAAGCGTTTGTGAACGGGCTTAAATGCACCAATCACCCGCTTGCGGGTCGCTTGACATATGCGGGGAATGCGTTGGAGAAGAAGTGCAGGTCTGTGGCTCTGTTTTTTCCCCTGCCCATGAGAGGAACTCGTGAACCTGACAAATTGCACAATAGCTAGTTAAATGACACTGCAAAACGGGGTGGGGGGTGAAGGTTGGCTGGCGTATATATGTAAAATACAACAGGGAAACAAGATTTCCGGGGGAAGCGAGAAGGTGTATGTGTGGAGAGATCTGTGCTACCACGATAAAATATGAGATAGTTTTGACAATGAAAATCGTTGACTAGGGAACAATTGCTGCGATGTGTGGGGTACATCCTAAAGAAAGAGGACTTTGGGGAGAAGTACGGTTGGTCACTGGCAGGTTGCTTTAACCTGTGCAGTGTATAAGGCATGAGAATGTTTTTTTGTTGAAGAAAATAGCAGTTGAAAGAAGGCCTTTCAGGTTGTCGGGCTAACTCTTCTAATTAGTGGCTTAGCAGATCATGAGATATCAATTACGGATATTGTAAGAAAATTACTTATTGAGGGGATAAAGGATCAGAGGAAGGGTGGAGAGGTAGCTGGTATGTTTGATCCTGTAGTCAAATGAATAAGATGATGAGGATGGCATTTTCTATGGATAGTGAGGGCGAAGAAAAATTGAAACTAACATCTCGTATCAATGGTGAATTCTCTTGGTATGATATGACTCACCATAAATTAACTTCATAGCACATGGTCCGTTTATTCAAGTTCCTACGGTCCCTGGAGTACCCTAAATTCTGTTGCCTTCTAGGAAAAGACATATCCCATTGGTAGCTGGTTTCCATTAACTTGCTGACCTGAAGTGAACCATATGTGCTATTCTGGTTATTACAACATCCACAGAGTTGTCCGCAATCTCGTTCAGTTGTTTCCTCTTGTCGGTGATTTTCTAAACCACTTCTTCGGCCCCAAGTCATTACACCCAACCTAGATTCTACTGTAACTATCGTTGTGCCAGGTATCCCGGGCATTTTCGCACCCTCCATACAGCCAAAACTTCCGTAACTAACCCTACAGCAGAGGAGAGTTCCATTACCCTATTGTTCATTTATAGCATGCCGGGTCCCAACAGGGTGCTGGAGGCTGAGCGGAGGTTGTAAAAATATAGAACACTTACAGGCACAGGACACACTTTGCCATCTGTCTAACCCGATTTCATAACATGAAACTCACACCCCCACAATCCACACTATAGCACCGCCAACCACCAATGAGCAACATTAGCGCCGGCCATTACCAGAAAAGTCAGTTGTGACACCCAAGGCACGCTGATCTCGATACTGCGTCCTATTCGCTAGATAGCTTTAGCGGGTTAGCACGTAGGGGAATGGAGCTGTCAACTTCGGAATCCATTCTCACATTATGAGTTACACTAATCGGGACAACCCATCGTCTCCTCAACATGCTGAAAATTTATTCCCGAATCCAGGACTTTTGACCAGGGCCGAGAGCTATTTAGAGAACTAGTGTACTGAGATTCTTCAGATTAGAGGGCCCCGCAAAATTAATCAAAACTTCACAGCAGCTTTGCCGGGCTAGGTTTGGTCTAGTTTAGGGTGTTTTTGTCGTTTCGCACTGTGTTTAATAACATCCGGTTGGGTAAATCATCAATAGTCACTCGAGTTCAGATCCCAGAGGTGGAATTAGCTCCCATAATATGCTATGATAAATTACAATTTTAACCCCCGAGTTACGCGTGCGAACAGTGTAGCATAAACTAACTAAAGAAAGTTTTCGGCTTCAGCAAGCCCATTTAATTGGATTAAACAGCCCGTTTGATTAAATAAATAAAAATTTATAAAGTATTGGATAATAACTTTACCACAACAGCAGGCAAGGCATTTTATAAAATAAAATACATAACGCCCGGGCTAATACAGACGCTTTGCAGCCCAAGGACTAAGAGAGATAGAACCGCTTATCATATCTCTGCCACGTTGGAAGATTCATGTACCTCGGGTAATTGGTTCTGGAAGAGTGTCTGCGATTTAATCTCTTGGGATCTTGTGGTCTATAGGCATGCGCTTTCAGTAAAACACTGAGAAAATAAATAATTAGAACTTGGGAGAAGAGGCCCGGAGTCCCCCCTCCTAGGATAGGGGGGTGTCGGCGACATTGCAAAAACTGATACCCCCAACCCCGAGCTTAAGTCATATGCTATATGGTCCATCCTGCCGAGAAAGATTTTGACTTGGCCAAGGGGATATCCCGCTGGAAAATGGAATATCCCCCCGGCCAAGTAAGTGTCTTTCTCGGTTTGAAATCCTGGCGAACAAGCAGAAATCAGTTTATCCAAGTTAGCAAGTAAAAAAAAATTATAAAGCTCCTCAAAGGATTTTAATTACAGTTTAATCCAACCGGTATGTGTTCAACCGTTCCACCACTCGCATCTCCCCCACCATTTTGCTACTAAACTGGTACCCCCTCCTACTAAATTGAACAGTCCTCGCCACAACTACACGCTTGCGCCCAGCCTATCACACATTCCCTTTCCACCATCTCCCCTTATCCCAGCTGCCAGCAATGGGCCACTATCGGGGATAGTAAAGATTGTGCGCCACACTATAGCAATTTGAAGGAGGTGGAAAGAAAAAAGGCTTTATTCATGGTGGCGCATGTTTTTTTCCCCTCCTTTTCTCCCGTACCACACCAAATGCCACTCGCCGTTCACTGCCCGACTAGGATGCGCAGAATCCGGCTCTTCCAGTGCAGCATTCCATCGGGAAAGTGACCTATCCGGCCAAAGGGATATCCTCTTGAACATATATACATATATACATATATATATTTATATATTATATATATCCAAGACCTTACTAACAAAGTCAGCTCTAACACCTATATTGAAATCTAATTATTTGAGTTCTTACGGCATAAGCGTCCCAAGGGAGGCTAGTAACCATCCAAGACTCTAACTAACAATACAAGGTAGACACGCCAATGTGACATGAGGGCACCCTTACGCATTTAGTGGGATGGCGGCAACTATGGTGACCACAGCACTCTATTAACGAAAGAAATAAAATCATTTTTGGTCACTCGCCTGATCTAGTTGATAACTTGTGCTAATCCTCTAAAAGAGACTTTGTACGGGTGGTCCACTAATCCGTCCAGCAATAAATCCGTATGAAAAGTCTCAAATCCGCAGAATGGAAGTTGCTGGAGCACTACTATAGGGCTAAGTTACCACATTCCTATGAGCAAGATTACAGATTTCTTGTCCTCTCCAAAGGGGTTCTCAATACCTGGAAAATTTAGTGTAAACCTGGTATATAAGATCCACCCAAGAGAGCGGGGTGATTCCGGTGAATCAGCAAAGGAGATATGAGATCTGTGGAGCCTATACCATCGCTAGAGATATTGTGAGTGGCATCAGCCACGGATCTAACTTAACCGTAGGAACAAAAGGGGGAGAGAACCAGAAGGAAAGAGATGAACACAGCGTCGACATACCCACCTGGTGAGAGCTAACAATTCACCCAGCGTAGACCCGACATCGAAGGCATCCTGGTAATCCCTCCACCTACTTAGGCTTATCTCCTGCCTGTTGAAGTAGTACTAACTCAATTCCCGGTTGTTGCAAAACTTATCTAGAATCGCGCTCCCGAATCGGGTGGTATACAATAAGATTCGAATCTCCCTCTAGGGCTTAACTTAGTAGGAAAAATCTCTAGCAAAAAAAGCGAGAAGGAAAAACTCAATTTATCGGAAAGTTGAGTATCATACCTCTAGGAATTCACACTTAGACGTCTCATTTCTATTTTTGTGAGAGAAACCACCTTCAAAAACAGGAAGTCCCTAAGGCGCCATTCCCCGAAATGAGCCATTATCCGCCCTGTCCACCATAAAAATCTGGGTACAGGCACCAATGCCACATGGCGTTGAGGAATTTGCCGTACTTACTTTGTTCTAGTCAAAGGATGTAGGGGGGGGCATTTGGCGCGATGACTGGTGTCGGTTGTTCTTACACGCTTACAGTTCCGAACACAACATAACTTTGTTTTTGCCTACAGAGCGGGCGGAAAACATATCGGGCATAAAAATAATTGTGTATCACTCGTACAAGATCTGGTTTTGAAACTTGCTTCTCAGGCAACCCAACAATGTCTAGAAGCCTGGGGGCTATGATGATCAAGATGCTAAATTTCTAGGTCAGCGTTACATCGCGTTGGATACAACTTTGACTTTGTCCCTGGCGATTACGCTATTGACAATCTCCGGCTGGAGTAGAATCCCTTCCGGGCGCCATACAGGAAGCGCAATTATGAAAATCCCTCTTGTGATTGTGTTCATTGCCTGCGCATATGTTGTACACATGTTCAACCTCCAGGATTCAAGCAGGCTCCTCACCCTGTGCTGCTAAGAAGCTTACGGTGTATATGTCTATAATTCAAAGGCCACAGGCTCCACACCCCCGAGCCAGAACCCCCCACACGAGTCTTCCAGACCAACCAAGCACGGGTAACGCCGGGGCCAATTTTTAAGGGGCTCCCCTGGCCAGTCGTAAGCTAATCCGGGGAACTTGGGGGGGATCCAATATTAGCTGCAGAAAGCCACCCCCGGCGGACTTCCGAGAGAAACTGGTCAGCGGAGGTTCGGAGACCATTAGTCCGATGGTGGTTGTACGGAGGTATTATGCCCTTTTTACTTTCGGCTGTGACAATGGCGGCCTAGTTAATATTCATGGTCAGACAATGGACCAAGGGAATGTCGAGGACATGTATTTTACCCTAGTTGTCTTAGCTGTCTTCTCGGGTTCGAGAAATTTCTTAGCATGTAAAGGGTACTAAGGACAGTATTTCCAACTATAATTTAACTCGGAATGAATAGGGGAGGGAAAACAAAAAGCAGGGGGAAAAACCCGAAAGTGGCTAAGGTTTTAGATTCGCCGGGCCCGGGGAAGTTTGGGCGGTTCCAAACCGGTGCTATAGCCGGGGCGACGCCCGAAATGTCTTAGTTACCACTATCTGTTCTAGAAGATTCGCCCCCATTACTGGGATTCTGCTGAAGCTACGGAACTGTAGCACTGACGCTCAAGCTTCTACCTGCATATGAAGGACTTGCGCCAATAAAGGAAATCCATACAGGGCGCCATGGCAGAAAGAACTGTCATGCAAAATCAAGCCTCACCCGGTACTGTTATATGTGAAAAGTGAGGGGGGTTAGTGTCAAATAATGTCAAAAAGACCGGTTGATAGTCTTGCTCCTCCCGGGTCTGGGCAACGTCCAACATCTGAGAGTGTGCAATTTGATTGGGAGACAGAATGCGTTGTTTCCCCCTAAATAACCGCCCAAACCCCGGGATCTTGGTGGTTGAAGGTCCACAGCAGCGAGACCGGTTTGCGCACATCCGATTTGACGCGCCGGATGATATATTCCGTCCCCCAGCTATGGTTGGGTCGCTAGGGGCACCCCGCACAGAGCACAGAACGTGGCTGGAATACAAAGAAGGAAAAAAAAACACGGGAGATAAGTGTGTAAAACAAATAAAATCTCTGTCTGTGTGCAGAAGGCCAGGCTCTAGCATTGCATCGTGGATGGATGATATCTAGATTATCAAGTGTTATATTGAGAAACCTCTCATCCCCCCTCCGCTCACTCGCCCTTACCGCTCGAGGGGGGGGGAGAAAAGTCTATCAAAATTTGTCAGCTACTATTATGGCATTTCTGGACTCCCGCCGTGGTTTCCGAAAAGAAAATCCTAAGTTGGCCAAGGTAGAGATATCATTCTCTTAGGGGTACGGCTGGGAGAGTCGGGTCGGCTGGACTTCTATTTCTTCTTCCTTTAGAACCAGATTTTCAGAGATTCTTGAGAACACATACAGATTTTTGCGTAGATACCGCCAAAACGGGGAAGCCCCTGTACCGTGCCGGAGTTAAAATCTCCCTTTAAACAACTCAAATGGGACTGACTCCAGAAAAGCTCTATCGGCAAAAGTCCGAGGAGCAGAGCGATCCATCAAGGAGAGTTAGCTAACGGGTTACAGTATGGAAAAATATCATCTCCAAGATTAACTCACCAAGTATGCGTCTGTCATATCATTCCAAGCTCGCACATCATCTCTACAGGGAGAAACCTGGTAAATGATTTACTACCGTTTCCCAAGCCTTACGTGCCCTCGAGTACGGTACGCTACCGTTTTTTCCACGTTTTTCCCCTCCCCATCCTTCCTAAGAAAGGTGAGGCTTTCTTTTCTTTTTCCCCCCCTCCTCATTTCTTCCCTAAGTTATGATGGGGGTATCATACGCTGATCGCACACACCACTCTTAGGAAATAAAACCACGTGGCAAATTTAGGCTATGCATTCGATGTTAATCATCCATTCAAGCCTTTCTCTCCCACTCCTTTTGCCCCTTGTTGTGCAGACCATTAGGCGTTCGCCGAGAAAAAAAAACGTGGGAAAAATTGTTGTGCGATGAAGTGTGAGAGGAAAAGCAACCTCACTGTCCCAGCTACTCTCATTTTGTGTTTCTTAATTAATCGATTTAATAGTCCTCATGATGTGCGAGCAAGGGGCCTGCTCCATCTTAAGAGCAAAAATGTGCTTTTGCTTGTTTTTCTCACAAATTCCGCCCCCTTATGAGACCATATTATAGCCCCAAACCCAACTCGAGCACAACCCTGCGAGAGGTATGGGGGGGGTGAGAAGAAAACAAATGGAGATAGAGGTCGAGAGAAAGCTGAGGCCCAAGAGTTTATATTATTTTTATCTTTCACCTTGAGTGAGCGCGCACACACAGTCTCTTCCTTTCTTTTCTTTTTCGCCTGGTTGTTTTTCTTTGCTTCAAGTTTTTTTTTTTTTTTTTTTTCAGTGTCGGTACAGTCTCCACCGTAGTTCCCACGAAACTGGAGGGGGGGGACGAACAGGGATATTTTGTGGGCAAAAAAAAGGAAAGAGCCAAGGTTAGGGTTACAAAGATTACTGGTAATTAATCCCGGTTCGTCGCCCGCCCAGTTTCGTTGCGACTACTATGGTGAAGACTGTACCAGTATCTCATACTCCCAGGGCCACCGTACCAATCCTAAACCTTCCCACCCTTTTCCACTGCTTTGTGATGCGGTACCGCAGCCGAGCCGTGCGTTTTTCGGTGCCCCCGTGCCAAATACCTTACAGCGATACTTGCACGATGACACTTTAAAGTCGACAAGCATAGAAGACATTGGTTTCTCAAGTACTTGCCTCAATATCAGTAGTCGGAGGTGGTCAAAGGCAAATTTTTCCTTTTTTCACTCCCGACCCCGCTCCATTGACCTTGAAGAATGGCCAAGTACTCTACTGTACTGTACTGTATGCGCATGGAGTACAGGTAGGAAAGCAAGGTTTGTGGTGAAAATCGGACCAAAACACGTGAAAACCAGAAAGTCAAAAAGTTAAAAAATTAAAAAAAGAATTCAATGCTCCCGGGCTCAATTTTCTCCTTTTCCCTTCCTCCAAACAACACGAGATCTATATCTATGAAAAAAAAAACATTCTTCCAATCCCAGCTATCCCCATCTCTTCGTTAAAAATCAAAAAGAAAGGAATTAAGATTAAAAATCAAAAAAGAATTACCTCCCGCCAAGAAAAGGGAAAGGAAATAAGGAGAGAAATCTGAATGAATGAAAAAACAACGGGGGAAAGGGAAAAGAACGAGTAAGAATGAGAATAAGAATAGAGCTTTTATCAAACGTCCGGACTCGGCAGTTTCCCCTTTTTAAATGAATACCAATCTAAACCCTATTATGCTGAGCACCAGACATATGAAATAACATAATCCTTATAAAAAAAAACTAAACCCCCCCCCCCGAAACTCGTGATCCAGAAGCATGCAATCCAATTGTAACCCGGGAATAATGTAATACCAACCTACATTTAATCATGGGTAAGCTAAAGAATCCAGAGGTAACTTGAGAAACCTACCAGCTACTGATAGAGCAGCGGGAATTTACTTCTTCGACCCCCCCTTTTCTTGACAGTGGATGTAAACGGTATTTGCATCGGTGCAGGAATCTTGTTCCATATACCCAGGGATGCCTGTTTTTGTACTTGAGGCGTTTCCTGCATTGCCAGTCTGTCCAGGGGTGTTGAAAGAGACATCGAAAGCAGCGATGACTTTTTGAGAAAGGTCGACATAAGTGTTCTTGCTAGACATGATGAGGATGTAGATTTTGATGAGATATCGGAGCTGCTAAGGGAATCCAGGGGTGTCAGGAAATGTGTTTGATCTCAGAAAGAGATAGAGGAAAAAACGGCTTACCTTGGGGTTCAAAGACGAATTTGATACTGTGAAGGAGGTTGAACAGATATTGTTTCGTTGGTTGGTTGTTGATTTTCCGGGACTTGGAATCTGGAAGGAGGGGGGCGCCTGGTGTTTTATAGACTCATCTTACGGTAAAGTAGTGCGCCAATTTTGTGCGGGATCCAAGAACAATGGTGAACTTCTCCGATCATGCACCGCCATACTGGTTCACAGAAACGTTTACTTGTCTTGTGAGACTTTCCCTCCTGTCAGGGTGCCCAAGTGTATGTCCCATATAGGGCTATCAACCTTCGCACGCTGTAAAGGTGTATGATAACAAAAAACAAAAAAAAAGCCGCCCTCAGCTTACGCGGAGTGTCAATCAAACAGTTCCTAAGCCGTTATTTAAAAGTGATCATTATGAGCACAAGGTGCAGTTTTTGGGAAGAAAAAAAAAAAGAAACAAAGCAGGCTGTCCTGACCGCCTTGCTAGGTACAATGTGGTAGTGCACAACACAAGGCGCAAAACCCACAACGAAGTAACACAAGCTAAGTGTGGGACAAGTTTTATGGTTATCTAGAAGCATATCATACTACCATATACTATACAGTGCTTCACTCAAATGTGCATTGTTTCATACTTTGTTAAACCCCCCCCTCGTTTCCCTGCCATATACATCTCGGGTTCAAACTCTTGGGTGAATTCGATGTTGTTTATAAAGCAGTTGATCATTTCCAAATCCAGAAGTGATATGCGTTTTAGCTTCCTAAGCTGGGGCAACTATGTCAAGATATTGCTTGTTATAGTTAGCTTCAAGCCTACCAATTGTGCATGTCCCTTTCAATTGTGGAGGTTGCGGTCGCCCAGCCCCACAGGTTTGAAGTTGATGCTCCGAACCATACCTAATCAACCACCGGTACATTGAGTTCTCCAACCTCAAAGTCCAGTTACCCGATTCACTACCGGTGCCGATTCTCAGGTTGCCAACCAAAATATCCCTGTCCGGCCACATTAAGCGCCAGCTCGAGAAAATAAATCTCAAAAGCTTCTCTTCCTGTGAAGGAAGTACAATATGTACTGTACTGGTTGTTGCGCAGAAAACCCGAACCCCCCCCCCTTACCACTCGTAGTACTACCACCGTTCATAAATATTAATATACCGGATGTAACTTGAAAGAATGAGCGGACTCGGACTCTAAGTAAAATAAGGTCCATCGCATCCAATCATTTAGGGTACTTCTATAATTTACTGATTTTCTTTTCTATCCTTCTCCATCACTCCATGCCTTCATGGGAAAAATAATCGCTCACTTACAAAAAAAACCCCGATCCACTCGGATCACCTATTCGTTTGCGGGCGCAAAACATAACACATCTCCCCACATCCGCAGAATTACGGATCCCGGCCCAAGAAAAACTACCGGCATGGATCCCGCCACGGTAGTCTTGAGGGGGGTTCCACTCGTAATTATCTAACGTTTGCAAAAATGGCCGGGTCCATTTTCGCCCGCGTTTGGCGGATGAGCAAATAAGATCGGTAGTAGCAAGTCATGAATATCAAAGGTGTGACTAGCATGTACATTGGTAATAAGTTCCCCCCCTCTCATGAAGTGCTCTCAGCAATCCTATTCTGTGATATTCAGAAAGGATACTCCTAAAAAGGATCGAAAAACCAGGGAGCCATCCAGGAATTCAAAGGTAGCATTCTATAGCTTTGGAGTCCAAATACCACACAACCCACTAAGTTATACCCTTTAAAAACTCTTGCAGGCCTTCTTTCTCTCACAAAAAGGGACTTGCACCTCCCGTTTTCGCAGGTCCTGGGGGGCGGGTGCCCTAGCATCAGATGAGGATCTAGTTTCCTCTCAAACGTCAGAGAATTACAAGTACTGGGTATTTGTTTCCAGTGGGCAGAATATTGTGCATTAGCGGGCAGTATCACCAAAGGTTGGAGATGGCATGTCATTGACTACGGTAGCTGATGCCTGTCCATAAAAGCCACCCCTGCAGCCTCAAAAAAATGCCGAAGGACAACTGCCGTCCATTCTCGGGGGTGGCGGATGGCTGATATGGGATTTGGAGATTGGTTGGTTGGTGAAGCTATCCGGCACCAAAGGAGATGTGATTTATAGAATGCATAATAAAAGCAGCCAAGACAAGCACTTACAAGACAGGCAGCTCAGCCGTGGAAAGAAGCAAACCTAACCCCCCCTCCACAGCTAAGAGTCGAGTCGAAAGGATCTCCTACAGCTCACTAGTGCAGGAGCCTGCCACCTTCCCTCACCAGAGCGTTGTACCTTCACAAGGAATCACTCGTGGTAAGAAGCAGAAAACCCCGCTATTCGAGGGTGGTGCATAGCAAGTTGCCGAAACATGCGCCGCGAATGGGGGGGTACAAGCCCGTATATAATTACCTGAAAGGTGATATTATGAGGAAATATCGGCTCCGGCGCTTGCAAAAGAAATGGCCCTACAGCCTCCTAGAAATTCCTTTTTAAAATAAAGTCCAGCAAGTCTGCTTGCCGGCTATTGGGGGGAAGAGGTTCTAGGTCTGTACTTCAGTATAGTTAAAACAACTGCAGACCCACCAGCCCTGCAGCAGGTTTGCAGAATGAGCTGTTGCTGGAATATCACGGAATCATCTCGGTAGATAGTCCATAGGATAAGAGGGCCGAAGCCCAGTGCTCGGTACCCGTGCAGTCTAACTTCCTGATCTTGAGGAAAGAATTCGTGGCTCCTTTCCCGGTGTGTGTGAAAGTGGCGGCTCTTATCACACGTGATCACCCACTCACGAGAGGGGCCAATTTAGGGTTAAAATTTTTTTATGTTGAAGTCTTTTTTAGACCATACCTTAGGGCGTTTGCCATAGATTTTCCGGTATTTATGAATAAACCTACGGACTTTTTTTTTCCCTAGAAAAAACCCCCCCACAGTTGTCATACAAATTTTTGATGGGGCAAGCTGCTCACCCAGAAATTCGGTCAAGGGTTAGGGATAAACATGTGACCAATCAAAGGGCACGAAATACGAAAGCCTTCTTGTACCGGTAGAACATATCAGATGATCTACAGGCCTGTGTAACATGGCTTCATAGAGCAAAGTGGAGAAAGGGACGAACTAGTGGGGCACTCGTAACACGCAAGTACTCGAGTACCAACCCGATAAACAGGGGCTTGTAAAATATATGGCGAAAAAATCCGTGCGTATCTGAGCGCTCATACAAATCCACAACCACTATTATCGAATACTTCTCGCCTGCTACGAGTACAAACGTACCGCCGGTTTTCAATCTGCTGAACGCAGTACGGTACTCTACAACAGCCCCGACAGCCGCTCCACGGACTACCGGACAATATTGCAGGAATCCTGATCCTTCTCACACAGCCTATTCTCTATCCGGCATGTAAACGCGCAAAGAGCTATCTTGCTTTTCATGGAGACCTAATAGCTCACCCCGCATCCCCTCATCCATAATAATCACCAATCGATCCCTTCCCTGTGCATGGTTTATGTACTGCAGGGCCGGCATTCAACACCCTGCATATTGGTCCCATGATAATATTATGATCCCATAGATATGTGTTCTTGCGGTGACCTATGGGGTAGCTTGAGCATCGGGAAACTCCTACAATTACCAAAAGAAAGCACTTTGTATCGGGTACATTCATGCGATCTGATCCCACTTGTGGGCTTTTGGGGATACATGATGACCCTGTCAAGTCAAGTATGTGCGCCATGCCGTGATCTCCAATCAAGTCGATCATATCCCGGGTCCGCTAAAGTAGTCGGAGGTTTTGCCAAATTAATCGCCAACTTACATAAAAACAAAAATACATACTCACAAGACCCCTATACGAACGAAACCAAACAGGGCAACTTAGGTTACTCCAAACTAATAAATTAGAAGTGATTTGATCCAAGGGATATCACTCTCGGGACACTACGCGCTTCCACGTAAAGTACCAGCCCAAGCTATTCCTGCCGCGGTCAATGTCAGGATATACGAGTAAAGGCAACCTTTCACCCCTTTCGACACCCGGGAAAAATGCTTCTTCACCCACCCTACCTCTCAACTCACGCTTGGTGATGCTAGCATTCGCGGGCCGCAACTATACCTTTATTATTTCATTAGCCTGAGGTACTTCGTCTCGAAATGTTTTTGTTTCGAGTACAGACCGGGCCGCAGTACCCCCCTACTAGTATATCAGAAGGATGCTCTACAATTTGGTCAGAGTTTCCGATGAGCCAATAGGAGATACCATGTACTATTTTCTTCGCGGTAGGCTATGGTATGTGCATCCAAGGGAAATTCCGTATGGTACTGTACCCGAGTACATATTTCGGGATATCAAAGCTCCTGCCCCTGAGGCCCCCTAACTGGATATCTATCCATCCGGACAGCCGCAAGGTCCTTCACCGACGCCGTCAGCATCATCGGCTCCAGTGGCGGTTGGGTAACTGGATCTGATATGGTTGAGCACTGCACGAGGTAACTCCGTTTCAGCCACACAGGGCGCTCGCTACATCTGTGATGCAAGAGGTCAAGTGCCAAAGGAATCGACTGAATATTGCCATACAAGCACTATAGGGTGCCATGGCAGAGGGCGCAAGATGATGTACTAGTGTACATGGGCTTGGGAAACTATACTCAGAGCACTTCGGCTTTCCGAGTGAGGTGGATCGATGAAAAAATGTGGCACGATGAGGGCGTTCCCGCGTGATCTTTCAATAATTGCTACCCCAATCCCGATGAGGAATTGCCATGTCACTCCTCATGGACTTTGGATCAATTTTTCCCACCGCGCCCAACCTGCCACTTTCACCAACCATTGGATGCCCTCTTCTCTACCTCTCTCACTAAACTTTACCTCCCTTGACATGAAACCTCGCAAGCAAGTACCAAACACCTCCAAAGATCTCCGTCCTCATCCGAAGCTTGCATTACTATCCCTCCCCAACCACCTTCTTTCCCGTCTCGTGCTTTCGGCAAAAGAAATCATTTCCACAAAAAGAAGAAAAAAACCCTATCCCTTAGCCCATGGGCTAAACTTAAACAGGGGACCTAAAACGCGCCACCTCGGCCAGTAGACAGCAGAACAAAATATTAACCACTTCGAAGTCACCGATGCTTATTGTATGATAAGAATAACTTGAGGAAAAAAAAAACCGAAGCGCGCGAAGATAACAAAGGAGCACAACTCGAAACGAAGACATACATCACCGCGTTGAAGAAAAATTCAGTGTGGCGGCTTTTTGTTACTATTGATAGTCTGGTAGGTACAGTACAGTACTAGTACACTTTTGCTACAGGCGCGCTAAGTGACCGGCTCTCTTTAGATGGGTCATGGCGTAGAACACTGCAAAGGGGGACTCGAAAAAATGGGAGAACTTTTAAAATGAAGAGCTTCTTTTTTTAAAATAAAACAAATAAATAAATAAAATAAAAAATGCTATTTCTGGAAAGTACGGTATTTCCCTGGTATCAGCAACCCGCACATGCTCGGGTCTAGCACTGGTATTCGACTTCGCTACTCGAGTAACAGGCTGCTACGGTACTGGTCGAAGAAGCGTCTGGAGAGCCTCCTAGGCTTGAAACCTTGGTAATCTACGGTCTCGATTAAAGCCTAAATAGATATCCCGGACCTAGCTCTTTACTCGAGTAGTCATCGCACCTCCGGTAGGCCAGGTGTAAGCTTGGGAGTTATAAGGTTATTCTGCGATTTGATACCCACTTTGGATTGGTGTACAGTACGGGTACCTTACTCGTAGCTGTGTTTCTGGAATCACCCCCTTCGACTCGAGCGGTTTAAGAACGAACGATTAACGCTTTTTTTTTTTTTTTTTTTTTTTCGCTATGTAGTATTATCATGGCGAATCGCTAATAATCCTAATATCATACCACTCGAGTACAGTACTAGTATGATATGGAAAGGTAACCGCACGTAACTACCCGTTAGTTACTGAATTCCAGTAATGTTCTACCCTGCATCATCGTGTGTTCAGTAGGTACTCGAGTAGATGACCAACCAGGATTTCCTACCCTGCTGAACAAAAAAAATAACTACGGTACTCGAGTACAGTCCCACCCAAACCGCAAGTGGCCCAAAACAACAATACCGTTTCAAAAATGTTTCTAACGTGGGCGATCGCTGAGTGGTTCGCCTCCACTCTGGATAACCGGACCTGCATTTGCCCTGCCTGGCATATCAACCACAATTCAAATGTGCTCGTGTCACACAAACTACCGGTAAAAGCTGACCATCGCGTGCAAAACATACATACATACGGTAATTTACCAAGTATGTGGGAGTTATGTTTCCTGTTTCTCACGCAATCGAAACAATCGCTGGGTGGGGCCGATTCCCACTTTTCGGGGTGGGGGGGGGGGGNGGGGGGGGGGACGGAGCAACGCATCACGCAATTAATCAACCCAGATGGTTGGTTCATGGTAGACCAGATACCGGGATTGCATGGTTACAGCAAGGTTACAAATAGTAATAAGAATATTATGAGATGAAAAACTCTTTATTTTTATTTTTATTTTTATTTTTATTTTGCTCTTCGAGGTATATGACTGGAACAACGATTTTTTGGAGTGACCATATTATACTGGTGCGAACAAAGTTACCAAAACTCTGAGGCGTACTAGTCGCGACCGTCGTGCCCCTGCGGCGGGCAGTACGGTATGTCTGGTGCCTCCGAATTTGCTCTCGTGATATTAAATCCTATCCTGTTCACTTTTCAAACACTGCCTCAGCCTGAGGCTAGGATTGCGTTCCTCGGGCGCGATATTCGTATCCACAGCCTTCTGCCCAAGGCTGTACAGCAGCTTTTTCGGTGAAATACAAGGGACAAACGATAAATTGTGCACTAATCGCTGCCGCAGAGCCCTCATAAGGCCTTAAGGTGGAAGTTCAACGGCGATACCTATATCCCGTGGACTGAGCCTACCACTAGAAGACGAGGATCGGTCAATTGATCAATGGTTAAGCCTTATACAGAACTTGATGTAACAAAAGAAAAAAAAAGAAGAAAAAAAGAAACCTACCCAACATCAGCTCCTCTCACCGCCACGGTGAAGAATCTAGTATCATGTCGTGCTTGTTGTTGAAGTCCCTTGAGCGCATGGTGTGCCTGCTCCTACCGGGAAACCCAGGCGAGGGGCCCCGCATCACTATATTCGGCCTGCGCTTATTGCACCGCCAGTCCTGCTGGACTATCATACGATCGATACCTTGCTCAAGGGAGTACAGGGCTCGTAGACCGCAAGCCCTGATGCTTTGGGCACTAATAGGGAGTAAAATCAGAGGGGAAAGAAAAAGAAAAGAAAAAAAATAGTTATCATACAAGTACTCGAGTATGATACACTCAAAATTAAACTTCAATGTATCGTCTCTTTTTGGTGTGCTGCAGTATCATATAAAAAACGAGTTTTTTTTTATTTTTTAGTTTTTTTTCTTGCTCATTCAATCTTGGTTGAATCTCGGATTCGTTTGACCAAGGAGCATGGGAAAAATCCCACCTAATCACATAGCTTCCTTCCTTCCTTCCTTCCTGATACTGGTAAGTCAGTTGGGATGAAAACAAAAATACACAAATTCCAGTCAAAATTTCTCATATCTTGGCACGCATGGACACGATTTGTATGGAGCGGCAATTTGAAGTTTTGGATTCTTGGAATAACAAATAAATAAATAAATAAATAAATAAATAAATAAATAAATAAAGGGGTGCCGAATGACTCTATCGGAGGGGCCTTAATATTTTTCCTCAACAAAATTCATTACTCAACAACCCCTGGCGGACGAGATATTATAAAATTGGCAAATGTTTCAAGACTATCATGACCGTGTCTCCGCCTCCTTATCGTTATCACGGGCCCTTCACACCCGCAATGATCGGGGGTGGGAGTGGGGGTGGGGGTGGGGAGAAGTGGGATTTCTCCTTCCTTCTCGTTCTTTCTTTCCTTCGCTATCCAGCGCACTTTGTACGATCACATTCTCACCCTTATCTCCACTTGCTCCCCATGCTAGAGCGTTGGGTGTTCTGGAATACACGTTGGGAGAAGGACAAATGTGCGTAGTTGGCGTAACGTTTGTGCCTTAATAAACACATTCCCCCTGCAGGATCCCTCTCGCTCCGCTCACATGGTGGTAAAAGTGCGTTTATAATACAAGTCCGAAGGAAAGCCCCCAATCGCGGCGGCGCACCGCGACCTCTTGTTCATGAGGCTCAGCTAACTGAGGCAATGACGGATGCGCTCCATTTGCGGTTTCAGGCACGGGAGGTGGAGGCTGAACTGGGTTATCGTAAGGGCTCGAATAACTGAACCTCGCGCCAAGATGTCAAAAACCCTCCTCTCTTAGATAAGGGGGGGGGGGTGAAAAGACTTGCGAAAATCGACCCCTCAGCCCCAACTCAAGACAAAAAAAAGAAAAAGAAAAAAGAAGAAGAAAAAGCACAGCACCTTTCTAGCAAAGGCAACCCTAACGTCCTACCACGAGTTCAATTATCCGAGTTCTTATGGTATGGTTGCCCCCCCCCCCCCCATCTCATCATATCGTAGGCAAAAACGCCTGATATGCATGCCGAACCTTTGGGCTGCGAACGACCCCTTCCTGCAATGTACAGTACTAGTACACTGCAGGACCGCACTGGGCATCCCGGGGGGACAGCTCATATTCTTTCCGTTTTAGAATATCGCAACCCCCTCCGACAGCTAATTAACACACTTCACACCTCTGATATCCTGACGTAAAAAAAAGTTCTCATTGAGTCAGTTTTCACGGAGCTTTGCCCCGCTATATCTTTGTGCCACCACTTCGTCAATCAGGCCAATTTCTCCTCTGTAGGCGAAGTTGCACCCAGAACATGCACAATACTGTACCTGCAGTTCTTTGGAATTATAGTAATCCACTGTTGGCCCTATCTCACTAAAAAAAATGAGAGGGGGGTGGGAACGAACATGAGCAATTCCTGCCTACAGTGCCAGCCCCCTCATGAATTCCAACCAAATTACATCTTCGGTGAGAATATAGGAATCCATGTTTTACCACCCATCCATCCTCTTGATGGACATGGGAATCACCTGCCGCGTGCCCCACTTGTGCAGAAGAGCCTGGAAATCCAGTTTTTAGCGCCTGGGGTTTAAATGACAGTTCCTTTGAAAGGGCACTTGTTTCGAAAATTTCCAATTTCAGAAGCAAACCATTCCGCCCAGATATTGATACGTTTATTACCTGTACAGTATCCAAATATTTCATTGAGGAAAAAAATGGCTGTAATTTGAGTACCGGAGTCAAGCTGTAAAATTGCAACCGACGTTTTAGCCGACAGTCGAATAATAATAATAATACAACAGCCGGGTAATTTAATCCTGCTTCCCTGCCGGCAAGCACTTTTTTTGACGATCTCCCTCGCGCCGTAATAGATCCCCCCCCTTATCCTAACCGCAAACTCTAATGCGAGAAGCTAGGGGCGTGACAGGGCGGGACTTGCAGACACATCCTTCCCTTCGGTAAGACGTTTATTTTACCGTGGCAAATTGGGGGAAACTTTTAGCCATAGGATCGGGACCTCCGGTATTTGGTAGAACCGAGCCGCCACGACAACCCATCTAACACCGGTACCTCCTTGACGCCGGTATCGTACATATTATACGAGGACGAATGTAATGAACCGTACCGGGTTCCCGGTTACGGTATGACGCAAGGATGTGTTGGCAGGGGTTGGCAGGGGTTGTTTATTCCGGGATCTCGGACCCGAGGGGTGGTCGAGTCCGGGGTCATGGTTACCGGTATCCCGGGGGGGGGGGCTTTCTTCGGTAGACTACCGGGGGCCGGAATGGGTTAAGTTATATAGTTGTTGCTGTAGAGTAGTAAAACTTGGTTAGCCCACGGCTAAAAGCTAGAGCCTATTTCCCGGCGATGGTTTAGAGACAAGAACGCCTTCGAGAACGAGAATACCGGTAGGTAGTGTTTTCCACATGTGGTATAGCCCGCGCGAGCAGTGCCTGCTTGTTGCATCTCACTAACTAACCTGTATCCGCTATCCTGTTAACTAAGCTCATTGTGGTTTAGTACGGTGATTTCCCCTGGGTAATCTGATCGTGGTAATAATGAAGTTCATCGGTTACTCGTAGCATCACTCGTAGCGTCCCTCATAGTATCGCCCGGAAATGGTTGAATTGTATGATAGGAGTTCCGTAAACGAGATATAGTGGTAGCATTAGCCAAACAAAGAAGTTCCCGGGACAAACCTCCCGAAGGGAATACCGTCGTACGATACCATAAGGGCCGGAATAATTGATCCTCACGATAAGATGTCCGGAAAACCCCCCCCTCCTTCGGATAAAGGAGGGGGGGGGGGTGGCCCGGAAAGAAAACCGATTTCGAGCCCTCTGCTGAGGAGAATAAAAAGAAAATATAACAGGCCTTGTTATACTAGGAGAGGGAACTCCAACGTCCCAGGGCCAGGTTTCAATCGTCCGAGTACCTACGGTAGCTCGAAGGGGCCCCCCAAATATTGAGATTATAGAGTAACTTAGAGAACTGCCATACAGTTGCGCCCTACCGTTCCCCACGGATCTCTGTGAGCTCTGAATTTCTTCTTACATCGAGAGCTGACTCGTCTCCCCCGGACCGCTTGCTGTGCCGGACAGACAGATCCTTGGAATTTCGGCGGCGCGGAATAGTAGGCCTAGGGTTCAGCGTCCGTCAGGTAAATTCGCCAACGATCACTCTCCAGATCCCACAACAGCTATGTTATTGACATGGCGATCTATCCTAGAATCTTAAATCATTGTTTCCAGCCATCAGCTCGCAGGTCGTGTTCGCGGGCCAAAATGTTCTTGAGTGGCGAGGTGTAAAGTGACAGCCATGTTTCGTTGGATTCTGTATTAATTATTATTATTTTTGGAAGCCCACCACCACTCGCCCATCCGTAGTCGATCCTCCTTCATATTTGCCTCCCTCTCTTTAGCAATTTCCCCTAACGGTCGAATATCCATTTATTCTATCAATATGCAATTATCGTCAACCATCCTCGCCCTATCACTCGGCCCAGACACGCAACCTCAGCAGTTGGGACAACGACCCCCACGTCTACCACCTGCCCAACTAATCTCTCGGAACCGGTAACCGTAAGCGGGAGTTATGACGGCCGGTAGCAAGACCAGGTCTAAGGTGCGCACCGCCCCTCCCCCCCCTCCCCTAGTCACGTACTAACCAGAACGTGTAGTGGAGGTCCATCCGGGAAGATGCATTCACCACCACGAACACACGCAATATGTCATCGGTGGTAGGGTGCAGAACGTGAACGGCAAGATAAACAGCACAATGCTGTTAGGACTCATAGCGTGATAGACACCTATTCATATATCCTTAAGGAAACTTTATCACAGTTGGGGAAAATTCTGGGGGGGGGGTGCACCAGGCATATTATTCTTGACGGTCCGGTTTCCGAGGAGGAGGGTCTACGCCTGCGGGAATCGATCCGAATTAGGGAGATGAGTTGCGCTCTAATCAGTTCAGAGCTTTTTTTTTTGATGTGGCAGGGATTCCCCCTAACGGTGAGTTGGTGCCGGATGCCATCACTACCACGGGTGCCTGCAAGGTCAAAAGGTATCCGTACCAAGGGAATGACACAGGCGATGAGCTGGGGAAGATCGATTCGGGAGCCGAGTGGCGCAATAAGACCCGCTATCCTTGTAACAATGATCTAGAGCGTTGCGCCTAAAAGGAATCAGACATCACCGCCTGCCAAATCTGCCCAATCTGGGGATCCCGAGTGAGATGGGGTGTCTCTAATCTCTTTTTTTTTTTTTTTTTTTTTTTTTTTTTT